>JAGPOW010003316.1:38408385-38492228 GCA_030014935.1 Caiman crocodilus
CCCGTCCACCACCACTCTCTGGGAGCGCCCCGCCAGCCAGTTCCTGACCCACTCAACCGTGTAGGGGTCAACGCCACAGCTCCCCATCCTTTTGACAAGATGGGGTGAGAGACCTGCAAGCTCCTTCTGGGTCATGAAATATTTAACTTTTCAACATTTCTTTTTTTCTTTAGAACAAACTCAACTGCTTAAGCAAACACCATATTAAACCAGGAAACCAATGAAGTAGCAATAAAGATAGTTACTTAAAATTCTAAAGAGAAAGAACAAAAACCTAGGTTGCTGGGTTCTCCAAAAAAAAGTGGTTCTCCAAAAAGGAAGGGCAGAAATTCTCAGTCTATGCAACACTAATACTGATCCTGTACTTAAAAAAAAAAAAAAAATCAGTCATGAAGAAAAAGCTGGAAGACAACCACTGCCATCAATTTATCTAAATTCCTGAATAACACTGGTCATATGACTTTCATGTTTGACATGAAACCTCAAATCAGAAACATCTTATTTTCATACAACAAATCTCCAGTAATAGGGAATCCACCACAGCTCTTAGTAAAGTTGTTCCAACTATTAACTTAATCTTATTGTTGAAAATATCACTTTATCCCTAGTCTGAATTAGTCAAGCTTCTAATCCAACCACTGGATTCTTGAATTGGAAAGTCTAAATACCATAACTTTTGTTCCATAGACTGATTTAAGACATCCTTGAAGCTTCTCTTCGTTAAACTTATCAAACTGAGCAACTAGAACAGGGGCAGGCAATTATTTTGGGCAGAGGGCCACTTATCCAGTTTTGATAGATTGTCAAAGGTCGCATGGGTAGCCCTGCCCCTTGACAGGTGCCCCACCCCCTAATCACCATCTTTGGACCAATGTCCCAACCTCTTGGGATCAGTGTCCCAGGGCCAGCACTGGTGGGGTCCAAAGCGGGGCACAGGATGGCATGGGTCTGTGGAGCCAGGCTGGGCTGTACCAGCAGGGAGAGGGAAGCTGGCCTGGCTCCGTAGAGCCCCTGCCGGTTGGGACCCTGCGCTCCTACCACCCTTATGGTAGGTTTGCTCTGGGCCACCCTGCTCTGGGCCCCACTGGCACTGGGACACCGATGAGGGCCCCCTGCTTCCACTGGCTCCCGCACCCACTCACACTCAGTACCTCCCAGCCCCACAGTACAGGTGGGGGAGCAGTGCACAGCCCCGACCCCCTGCTTGCGGGCAGAAAAGAAGCTGGTGCTGAGCATGGGGAATAGTGGCACTTTTCCCCATATTGAACACCAGCTTGTAACCCAGGCCCACTGCCACCCTGGCAGTGGGCCTGGGTTACAAAGTACTGCTGAGTGCGGGGGTGGGGAGAAAGCCGCCCCTCCCCACCCCATATCCAACACCCCATGCTACAGGTGCTCGCAGTCTGCCTGGGGCTGTCTGTGCCTGCTCCGGACAGCCCTGTGTGGGCCGCAAGCGCCTGCAGCGTGGGGTGCCGGCCATGGGGCAGGTGAGGGGCTTTTCTCTGCATTGGGAAGGAGCACAGGGAAAAGCTAAGAGTGGGGGGGGAGTAACCCCGGCCCACACCTGGTTCCCCACGCTGCAGGTGCTTGCAGCCCGCATGGGGCTGTCCAGAGTGGGCACAGGCAGCCCCATGCAGGCTGCAAGCAGCTGCAGCGCGGGGCACCAGGCATGGGTGGGGAGGGGCCGCTTCCCCCCCAACCCCCCACTTTTCTTCCCTGCCCAGGGTCCTCATCCCCCCAACTTACCTGAGCTTATCGTGCCAGGGCAGCCACATGCTTCCAGCCCAGAAACCCTGGCTGGGGCTTCTGGCTGGGGGATGGGGGCAGGGCCAGGCAGGACCCGCTGTTGTTGGAGCCCACTGGGCTTCCCTTGGTCTTAATGCCCTTGGTTCCTGTAATTTTTGACAGGATCCAAGGGCAGAGAAATATTAATTTTCCAAATTTTTTTAGGGGCTCGATGGGCCAGACAGAATGGCTTTGTGGGCCAGATCTGGTGCACGGGCCATATTTTGCCCACCCCTCAATTAGCATCTTTCCTTATAAGGCATATTTTCCAACCATGCAATCATTCTGATGGTTCTTTTCTGAACCATCTTTAGTTTATCTACATCCTACTAGAACAGTGAACACTGGGCACAGTGGGCATGTGCTCAGGGTGGAGAGGAGGGGAGAGGTGCTTTAATTAGAGTGGCTCTCAGAGCCACTCTAATTAAAGTGCCCAGAGCATCATGTGCATCAGCATCCCCAAGCTGAAAAATGGTGGTGGGGGTGCTTTAACTAAAGCTTGAATGAGCTTTAATTAAAGCACTCCTGCTGCCATTTTTCAGCATGGGAACGCTGATGCATGTAATGCTGGAGTCTGCTAGAGCGTGGTAATTACCATGTTCCAGTGGATTCTTTTGAGTCTGCTCTGATGCACTGTAATTAGACAGTGTTGGAGCATCCTTGATGCACGTGTATAGGCGCCCATTATCCCAGTAGCAGTTTAACAAACAAAGTAGTAACATAACCTCCGTACTCTTACTCAATAGTTTGTTGTTTATATATCCAAAAATCACAAGAGCTCTTTTGAGCCCAGTGCTGCATTGGCAGTTTATGTTAAACTGATTATCCACTCTGAAACCTGCCACAGATCTACAGGGCAGGCTTGCCACCAAATTTTATACAATTTAAGGGCAGGAGTCAGCAACCGAGGCCTGTGGGCTACATCCACCTTGTGGAGCCATTTACTCTGTCTCACAGATGTGGGGCTTCATAAGCATTTGGCAATTGAGGGGGGAGGAGGGCTTTGGCTGCAGGTGCTCTCTCTGTGCCACAGAGGGGGAGGATGCCCACAACTGTTTGAGGAAGTGTACCTGTCTTTTGTTAGACCCTACACCTCCACATTTTGCTAGGGGGAACTGTGTACAGTACAAGTTCAATACCTGCAGACTGCTTCAGCCCCACTGTTTCTCACAATGGCTCCTTCAGAGTCCAGAAGATCATCTACTCTTTGAAACTGTATTCCTAAATTATACAATCATCAAGTATTTGCAGCGACCCAAGACAAACTTTTCAAAGCAAGACAGCTTTTATTTGTCAACTGGAATACAATATTTTAAGGTCCTCAGAGATTGGAAAAGCAAAACCTCATGCATTTCCTCACTGACAGCATTATTTGTCTCCTGGGCTCTAAACAGCCAAGAGTCCATCTGTCACACTTCACTGAGCAATAGAATTTTTTCCACTGTATCCTGACACTTCAGTTCTTTGTTTCATGATATAGTCCTGCTATTTTCATCTTGTTTTTGCCTTCCTCAACTGCCAGCTAGAAGTTAGTATCTGGTGGTTAGTTTTTTATTGTATATACAGCATAACTCCATTCATATGTGGATAGTTGTTAATAGTTCATGAGAACTAGTCCCAAAAATACCTATGACAAAACACCTCTCTCATTTCCAAGTCTGGGAGAAGAAATTAACCTTCTGACCAAATGGGTCACAATGCAACACTGAATCAAAGAACTCATACATAATTTTCATGAGAGAGAAAACTCTCCCCATCTTTCCAAGTTCTTTTGAGACACATCTTCACAGATTTAGCTCTCTCATGAAGTATGGCCTACAAGATATTAAGATGTCTTTTGATAAGGTAACTCAATTACAGAATGCTGTATTATTCTGCTGTGTGTATTTGGTGCATGCACTCATCTGTACATACACAGCACCCTACTCCTTCTGCATTCTCTATGAATTTAAAATTCTGAATTCTTTTCAAATCCATGTAAGATGAGCAAGGATGTGCTGCAGACAGTGCCAACAAAATTTCCAGTCTTTTGAATACATAAACCCATAGGTGGCGTGCAGGGGGGAATGTGCCACCCCCAGATTTCTGCGCTGACAGTGGAGTATGGGGCTGCAGCCTGGCCAGAATCAGTGCCAAGCAGCAGCAGGGGCATGGTGGTATGGAGTTCTGCCCTCCACTGCAAAAACTTACATGTCTATGCATAAACCTGAAAGAGAGAACTCAAAGAAGGGAACTTATTAAAGTCTCATATACTACTGAAAATACAGATATGAGTGTTTTGTGCTTCTGTAATATTCTTCCTTTTAGAAATATAGAATTAGGTAATTTATAATAAAGTATCTTGCCAGCAAAACACCAAGTATGATCGTCATTCATCTTCAAAAGAAATAACTTTGATTCTATCACTAACAATGATAACTGAAGTGAGACTGTGTGTAAAAGACTACTTGAAGAGTTTATAAACATACTTCATGGTGCAATAATCTAAGAAGCTAAACCAGAGATTGTAAAGGATATGTGCAGATATTGCAAAAAAAACCCCAAAATCTCAAATCTCCGTCATCAGTGAATCAATGAGATGTCAGAACAAAGATTTTTTCTGTAAATACCTATATTGTGTCACTAATCAAAACTTTAATCTATGAATCACTAGTACAGTAAAGTGTAACTGCCTTTTAAACTACTATGGCTCACTATATCAAAATATTTTATTCTATTCTAAGGCATAATTAATGCATAGTATTAGAGAACAATGATATGAGTCTCAGTATCTTGGCTGTATTCCAAATGTGCAATTACTTTCTGCCTACCTAAAATTCCAATGTAGTTTCATTTAGCCATGGTATTGTGTGTGTTCTGTGCAAAAGTTTTTGGCTGCACTTTTGGCTAAATATTGCCACTCTCCATTTCAGTAGGGGCATTTCACTGTTGGCTGAAGTAACAGAGCACATTGGAAAATGTGGATGAAAGCACTAAATAGTTTTAAAAAATATTTTTCCTTGCCTATATGATTGCAAACAGTATTATCTTTCAGTTATACAACATTTTTCACACTATGTGCTCTGGAAGCAGTTGAGAACACTGAACAGAAGGATTACCTCATCTACCTACCATAAAGAAAAATGTTTTTTTCCAACTTAAAATCTAAATGGGAATCTATGAGTTCAGAATGTAATTACCTGAACTACAAACAGGAAACTGCTCATCATCATAGTATTATCTAGAAGCACTAATCATAGAGCAGGACTCCAGTATGCTGGTTGTTGTACAGAACAGCAACAAATACAGTACCTGTCTCATCTTACAGATTAAGTATAAGGAGTGGATATTCAGACAGATAGGGGAAAAACAACAAAAGATGGCAGCCAGAAATACAGACAAGGAACATCACCCCTTACTGTTATGACATGTTCTGGTGGAGCCTTAATGACAAAGCTGTTAGAATCTCAAAGTTATGTCTAATTGGACAATTCAAAGGCGTAGACACAAGTGACCATTTCTGCCCCATCTAGCCATAAAAAGCAGCTATAGCTGTGACCAAACACAAGCGCACAGCTGCAGACTGCTCCAAAAATGGCTGATCAGGCAAAATCTGAACCCTCATAGCATGAGGGATCAGATGAAGCTGTTTCAAAACACAGCATCTTCTGTAACTTCTGCCTGCCTCCCGGCCTGGAACTGTTTTCAGAATGGGAGGGAGTGAAAAGTGTTCAGGCTAGGATTTTTTTCACCCCCACTGGAGGGCACGGTGGGTGTACTGCAGCTCCCCCCACTCACCCACCCCACTCTTCAGCAATGGCTAGGGAGCCCCTAGAATGAGCTCCTTCTCTTCCCTTTCCCCCCTCCCATTCTGAAACAGGGACAGGCTGGGAGAGAGGGGCTGTTGCTAAGGGAAACCAGCTGTAGGTTGGCAGCCAGCAACTAGATTTCTTCCTCCCCACCCCCGCAACCAACAAAACAAACAACAGTGAACTTCTGTTTGTTTCAAGAGATCCTTGTAACTCAGAACGCTTCCTGCAAAGCCTTCTCAGTTACAGCAGGGAGCTGCATTTCTGTCTGTGCCCCAAGATATCATGTTTTAATACTGGAAAGATGTGATTTGAAACTTGTCTGTCCCCTCACTACTTTTTATTTCCTTAAATTAGGCAATGCTCACCGAAATTAAGAGCAATTAAGGACAACTGTATTATTTTCTCCTCATTTTCTGGTATGAAATTCAAATCATATAACTGAAAGAGACCTATAGCTCATTTGGTTGCAACACCTACAAAGATTTAGGATATGCTATTCCTACACCATCCCAGTTATGCCTATCCAACCTTGTTTTGAAACCTCCAAGCAAGAAGATTCAAGCAAGAAGATTACCTATGCACTGTTCCACTGTTCTAGGACACTTAGGACTAGGAAGTTTTTTTTTGAGATTTTATTTAAATATATTTGATTACAGTTTAAACCATTGTTCACATATCCCACCCTCTGCTGATGAAGGAACAATATTTCTCCATCTTGCTTATGTCAGTCTTTGAAAAGTAATTTTTATTTATGGCAAATTTTCTATCAGCTTCTGGAGATTAGAGAAACATTAGGTATTTGGAATCTCAGTTTTAATAAAATGATTACAATTTTGAACATCTTTTATACACTGAAGGAGCTACACGCACAGATTAACAACCATTGTGTTACCTTGAGACTTATGCAGATACCAGCTAGGGCAAAGATAGGATTTAGAGACAAACAGATTTACATTGGCATGGGAAACTATATGGATTTTGGCCATTATAATACCCTGCATAATTATTTTACACAGAATTCAGACAAGAGAAGATTTACAAGAAATATGTGCAGTTTTCTACTTCTGAGCAAGTGCCTTGGAAAATAATTTTAGTAGTTCACTGATGATATTTTTAGAACTATTAAAACTAGGCCTTGTGTGTATGGCTGAGGACCACACTCATTTGCACTGATTGAACTTCTACTTCTGCAGCATATTTCTCCTTCTCTATTCCTTTGCTTTTTTAAGTAAGAAACACACAGATTTACTCAAGAAATGCTAAATTACTGCAAAATGAAAAGATGCATTGGTTTTGGTTCAAGGATATTTAATATTTGCCAGCAACAATCAGAATATGAATTCTTTATTTCTTAAACTGCTAGCATCTTTATTTTGCATACTCTACTGAACATAAAAATTGTTACATAAGATGATCCTTACCAAAAAAGGCCCAAACCCAAAATCTTACCACCACAACAAGAAAACTTTGAAGACAGAGACTGGCAGACTGCAGATACAAAGTTGACAGGCTTAACTCATCCAAGATCTTGGCATTCACATTTCTAAGAAAGATAGTAAACATTGTCTTCCAAAATCCTTATTTAACAGACACATTGAATTCTCTCAGAGCTGTACAAAACCATCCGAACAAAGTGGTAGCTGCAATAAACATATGTACAAAAGGATTAGTGCACCACCTTTTCATTTGCACAGTGTCACAAAGACTTCCAAAGTATTTTTGCTCTATGAAAAGAGTATGGTCCCTTTTCACAATACACACAGTGGATGTGTCAAAAGAACAGTCTTAATAGTTATTCCTGTATAACAACAAGGTGGCTGTTTATTAGTTACTGTAGATACACAGATGTTTCTCTATTTTCAGAATATGCTTACAATAGTAATGGGACTAAATGCAATCACTAAATAATTTGCAACTTACAATATTCAATTCCAATCATGAAAATTATAAAAAGAATAAATTTATTTTACAATACCAGGAATCCAGACATAAATAAATGCATGCTTTTTATTTTTAAGTTCCTTCATGCATTTTTAAACAATGCAAGTGACTGCATGCAAGTATCATTTGGTCTAAGAAGCATCATAATCATCGCAGTAATGAAAAAATTAAAACAAAATATACAAAATCTGATACAGAGCTGCAGACTGTTGCAAAACAGTTACAGAGTGTATGCAATCTCTTTTGACTCAGTCTTTCCCATCAAAATAGACACCTCAAAGAGTCCTGCAGGAACAATGCTTTCTTTCTTTCTTCTGTGGTTCATTTTCATTTTGAATTTAACACTAGTATTTGATACCGTTAAGATTTGAACTGTGATGCCTTCAGTATTTTGTATTCAAATAATATTGATAAGTACTTTTAATTCAAATTATAGAAAAAGTAAAAAAGCATGGAGAGGGATCTGTCATACATAGCATATTACATTCCAGGAGCACCATGTTATCCCGCTCCCTTTTGCACATACCATTACCATGGTATCAATCTCAATGGTTAATATTATTAAGACACTATCACGTAATAAATATCAAATTTTATATTGGTAACTTTTTGTAATAATGTAGCAAGCAGATGAGTTTGCTATCTATATCCTGTTGTAAAAAAATATTCTAGCTACAAAGGCAGAACTTTTTTTTTTAAATTAGACTTTGTTGCCATTGATATAGCAAACACTGTAAAGAATCCACCACAAGCTTGTTTTTCTTCATGGTGTGATAGATTCTGCTACACTTGCACAGATGTACTTTTGAAATCAATGGGACTAGCTGCTACATAAGTTACCATTCAGTAAACTTGGTAAAACTGGACCCATTGTGCACGCATTAAATAAAAAATTAGTTTAAAATTTAGAATTCTTATTTCATGTGTGTTTTATTTTTCAATTTATTTTTATTGCATTTATAGAGTAACATCGTTCCCTCAATATTAACTCCCTTAAATTCCAATGGTAGTTGAAAGAAGAATATATGTCCAGATCCACTGTGTCTTACTAGATACTTCAAATCTTATTTGGGTTAAAATCTTCATGGAAATTTTTTGTATCTGCATGTTTAATAAAAATATGTTTTTTAAGCAAGTCAAATAATTTTCCTGTTTAAATAGATCATTTCCATCAATGATCCATCATCCAAACAAGTAGTTTCATGAAATGCAGAAAAAAGTACATCTTTGGACTAAACATTAGGCACAGTGTTAAAACTGGTTTTTTTTATTAACATTAGGCATCTAACCAGTTAGTTTCCAGTAGTTTGGTAGTTCTCTGTCTTTTCTAGGCAGTAATCCCATATTATAGCAAAAAAAGGTTTTGCAAATTCCTTCCGTATAGTCATTCAAGCTAGGGACAGAAGTTACACATAAACCAGTTCAAGTAATCAGAAATTGGTTTAAACATGTAACATAATAGAAGCTAAGTGCACATAAACCAGTTTCAAAATGACTGAAACTGGTTTAAGATAAACCTGGTTGAATGTATATCAGACCTAGGGTCAAACTGGTTTATGAAAAATCTGTCCCAGCCCCTCCCTGGTTCAAGTTAAATCATAGTCTCCCAGCATCCCATCATGCTCTCCAGCCCTGAGCTGTACTGTGGTGTCTGCTCCAGAGAGTGGAGCTGTCTCCACTCCTCTGTTCCCTAGCTGGAGCAGTGAGGGCTGGCTGACAGGGAGGGCAAGCCCAGCAGGGGATGCAGCCAAGTCTGGGGGGGACGGATGACGACTCATCATCTGGGGGGGCACCCTCCCCCACAAGGCAAATCCTGGCTTAAGTCTGGGGCCAGGAAAGGGGAGTTAAACATCCCTTCCCCCACGCAAACTTACTGCTGGCTGCAACTGCAGACTACAAATCCCAAAGGTACCTGGAAGCAGAAAGAGGAAGAAATGAATAACCCTGAAGAGTCCTGCTGCTGTAATTCTGAATTGCAAATCCCAGAGTTCTCCCCAGCAGTAGGAAGAAAAAGTGAACAGAACAGAAGTGAACGGTCAGAGAGCCATGCTCTAGCACTCCCTGGCTTCTGGCCTGAGCCACTGCAGGCATATGACTGCATTTCCTAAATCAAAGATAAATATCTGTTCACTTCCATTTCATTTTAATCTGGGCAATTTAGACTAGCCTGCAAAGACTGAATTGATTCAACCTAAGGCTTTCTGACCATCTGTACCCAGCCTCAGAGAGAGAAGTGGCTGATACTTCCTTGGACACATTTTGGCATCAAGATTGAAAATATGAGTAGCAAGTTTCAGCAGTTCCATATAATATGCAAACGTTTGAACTACTTAAGCAGGTTTTATTCTTGCTTCCTCTTCCCCCTACCACCTTTATTCATGTTAATTATGGGCCAGATTCTCCAAGCCTTTTTTATATCAATTGATATTGATCATCACTGAGTGCATCTACACAAGATGCTTACTGCACATTAGTGATAACACTGCGCAGTAGCATCTCATGGCAAAAGCTGTGCTAATATCCTAATAACACTGTGCAGTAGACTAACACGCAGTAAGTATCACTAAATAATCATGCGCTGGTGCTACTATGCAGTAACTCTAGGTACTGCATATTTAGTTATTACTTTATTAAGGAAATGCAGTATCTAAGGTGCATTAATGAACACGTAGGCATACTCCCACTATGTCACAAATGTCTCCACTGATTTGAAGGTACTAATAGAATAGAAGGTATTATTTAATATGATTAAAGGGGTAGAAAAAGACAGTCTATTATCTAACCCTTTATTCAGTTAACATGTTTTGTGTGGCTATTTTCAGGTTTATAACATGTAACACTTTTGTTGGTAGCGTGCTTTTCATTAACACATTGGTAACTTTTAAGTCACCTATGGATCTATTTTTATGTTTGTGACAATTAAATAAAAGAAAGCTAGTTTGCTCATTAATATTTTCCATGCATTGAAGAAATGAAACTAAAAGCCCCCTGCCATATAAAAGATATATCTTTTGATATAAACCCAACCCAACAGTTAAAGACCAACTTGAACCCCCATCACTTTCTGTTCAAAATATGTATTGGCACATGCATGTATGCATAATACATAATATTAACAGGAATTCAAAGGACTCGCCTCACCAGACTTTAAGTACTATGACTGTTGCCTTTTCAGTTCAGAACAGAATTATTCACTCACTGTTTTTCATGTAGCAAAAACTGCAGGTAAATATAAAGCTATTTTTTCCTACTATTTCTGATTTTTCTTGCTTCCTATGATATTTGGTTCAATGCTATGAAATACATCAATACATAAGCAGGCACCCTGTCTACATATCTGTTCACAAAGTACCTAATACACTCTTGTTGCTATATAATTAATAAGGTACGAACAAGAGGACTGATATAAAAATACCTGGTTCAAATTCTATGCAAGTATGCTCTTGTCTTTATTACAACATTAAATCTGAGAATTTCTTTGCAATTTAGGACATTCATTAAATATTCAAAATAATCCACCATGTAATCTGTAGAGCCATTTTGGCTCTGTAAGTGTGGCTAAAAATTAAAAGACAGACAATGCATCATGGAACTTTGTCTTCATGCAATTCACCAGCATTAACTGAAAAATTATAAGCTGTATGTTTTAATATAACATGAAATATACAACCAAATATCACATTGAATGCACTGCAAAATATATTTTCTCCAGGTATGCAAGCATAACAAATTAAGCGCTTGATGTTAGGACAAGCTAAAAAGGTCAGAATTCAACCATTAAAACCCCCACAACATTCATGTTCATTAATATGGATTAGGGATGGATTTGCTTTCTCAGAAAATATTGCACATTCTATAAGGAAGAATAAAAATCCCTTCTTTTTCACATCACCCTAAAAATGGAATCACCTTAAGCTCCTGAAAATATCAGTAATGGATCATCCACTAGTTTACTTGCCTTTAGAAGCCAGGCTCATAGTAAAACCCCCCCAAAAAACAAAAACATTTGGGATCAGTTCTTGGGTGCTTTTTTAGGCTGGTAGTGCAGCAGGAAGGAACATGACCTCCTCAGCTCTGTGGCAGGTTAAGCAGCCTGATTGAACATTGCTGCTAATTAAGAGCTCTTGTTGTTTGGCAGGACCACCAGAGTACCTTCTGCACTTGTTCATGACAACAGCACCTCTTTCAGAAATTAACTCTTGATGAGTGCAGACAGGGGGCCCAGCTGGTCCTCCCGAGTCCTCCAACTATATAAATGAAGTGTAATCAGAACACTGGTGTCTACCAAGGGAAGAAAGGCTATTCGTGACCTCTTTTTAAAAAAGAGAGTATACTTTTACATTGACTTAATTTTCTACACTGGGGGTAGAAAATGCAGCTGGGAACAGTGTGAATAGAACTAAAATAACAAGATATAATAGTGAAAATTTCTATATCAAGCATTTTATTAGGAAAACTAAAATAATAACATTGCTTATAAATGCTTGAAAAATAGTTATTGGTTTTCAAGAATCAAACAATAAATGCCAGGAATGTTTTACAAAGAAAGCTGTCTGATGAAAAGCACAGAAAATGCTGTGTGAAAAAGATGACAAAAGTCATTATGAAGCCTGATTAACTACTTTCTCTCTAAATCGTTCAGATGTGTTCATCCAATCAAAATGCAGCTTTTCTAAGTTAATGAAGTCCCTTGTTTCAGAAAGTTACATCATAAACACACAACACTTTACCTAAAAATAGTCTCAAATTAAGGAACAAAACTAACTGCCATACTTGTGGGCCCTCTGCTTAGATTCCCAAAGATTGGAATGATGTCCATTCTAGATGTGGTTTCTCCAAGTATAATTTAAAACAAGCTGGAAGAGCAAACCGTCCTGTTCAGGATTCCAGACTTCAAGACAGTCTGTGTTTAATGCCATTGACATGAATCAAATTCAATATTTAAAAAGTTCACATTTATTTTCGAACAAGAATGGTTGGATGATGGCCCCACGTAATAAAATGGCAATGTCACAATCTAATACTCTACTAATGCACTGCATTTATCTACTGCAACAGTGATTTTATGTCCTCTATAATTTGATTTCCTCACCTGTATCAGTACAAGGCTGCCTAAAAGTATATAACACAGATTTGTAGTACGGTACATAGCTCTTTAACTTTAGCTATTAATGCTCAACACTTGAAGACAGACAGGGTTATCACTGTTTTATATTACAGTGCCATATAATTCGTAACAATGTAACAGTTTTTATCAACATGCTGTCGAAAAAATGTATTACACACAGTCCTTTCCTAACTACTTCTACATATTATCACAATAACCTTCGAATACAAGGTAATATATAATTGAAAACTGGCACAAGGATATTTAAGAATCTGTTTTATTTAACAACTGTGCACCATTTAGTCAAATAACAGGAGTAGGAATGACTATTTCCAGCTCTATACAGAATTTATGCATTTTATAAATCTTTTCTCCTTTGAAAAAAACCCACTCTTTTCAATGATCTATGCTGCTGTTATTTCAAGAACTATAACTCAGTGAAACATGGAATAGTCAAGACAAATGCTCTCAATTAAAGAGAATTACAACGAAAGTTTGTTACAGGAATTTCTACTGAAAATAGTGAGCAATTAATCTCACAAACCACCTACTTAAGGAAAACATGCCTTATTTATACCTGTTTTAATGCAAGGGATACAACCACAAAATAGCATCAAAACAAGATCTTTCTGAGTACATGTACCTCAGGATTGATCTGCACACTGGTTGATCTGCACATCTACTTAGTTATTGTGACAAAAAACTGTCAAATTTCCTGAGTATATTTCTTTATTTACCTATTCTTCAGTATTTTTATTCTTTCCAGGACTATTTGCTCTGTAGATTAAACAAATCTCTTGAGAAACAATGTGGCTAAACCTGAAAATTCAGGAACCTTATCTCACCATGGACTAGAGAGGAAAAAATGTTCAGTGGGACTCAAGACCTAGGTTCAATTTTCTACTCTGCCCCAAATTTACTTTGAGCCAAATCCTATTTACCCTTTATAAGCCTGAGGGGCAAACATGTGAGCATGCATCTGAAGTTTCTGGCACTTGCAAAGTTTGGGATTCTAGTTCCTAGTAGTAAATTAGGATCACCATAAACATGTAAAATGGAGAAGATGGAGTCGCTTGCCTCTTATCTCAATAACTTCGAAAGTGGGGTTAAGACACCCCCTCACCAAAAGTGGAGCTGAACTAAAAGCAAACAAAATTAGAACCATTTTTCGGTTTTTTGCTTTTTTTTTTCCTTCTGCTTCTTGGAAAAAGTTCTCTAACAAGCCATAAGCTAGTCGTTGCCCAGAGCTCCAGCCTTCCCCTTGTAGCTGGCCCACTGACCCCATCTGTTTTTTAGGAAAGAGTTGCTCTCTCTTGTATCCAGAACTAATTCCATGCAGGGATTTGGAAATCAAGATACTGAATTTGAACCGTTTGATGGGGAGCAAGTAAAGATAAAGAATTGGGGTTATATATTAGTCAATGACCCCTGTGAGGCTGCTGCATCACAAACCAGTTGAAATTCTCTCAAGGTAAGGAATATTATCCATAAAAGTCTAGATCTTATAAAAGCACAGATCCCTGTAGCTAGATATACAGCTGATAAATCCATAAGCAATCTTCTGGCCAAATGTGGATGGAATAACCATTCTGGCTATTTGGCTATCCAAATCTAGTAGAGTCTAAGGGACTTTGAGGTTGCAAACAAATGTAACGATCTGGAGACTGATGCCTGTGTATTTTGTGTACTGGTGGGAAGAAGAGATGTTCTTCAACATACTTTCCTTTCCCCTACAGCATTACTCCAAGTTTAGCTGATTTCAAGTTAAACCACCTGCTCCTCTGAGACTGTGTTTACAGTCATCCAGGAGACAAAATGAACAATCCAGAAGGCCCACAATGACCGTCTGCATTCAAATCTAAGGCAAAAGCCATTTATGAACAGTCTTGTTTATAACTGCAGATTCTTGGAAGCAGAACAAATTAATTTGACAAATGATAACGTCAGCTATCCTCAAGACACAATAGGGAGGATGAAGTACTCTGCCTCATTTATGTACAAAAGGAAATCACCCAATAGAAAAAGTGCTCTATCTCTCTCCATTATTCTGATCTAAATCTTAAATGAGAGAGAATAAGAACATTGGCATAAGATGATACTGAAGACTTTACTGAAAGTTCTCAATACACCTGCTTAGACAGTAGTCTGGATTGTTTGCAAGGTGGATCTTTTCCTTTTTATTCTATTCCTGACTGAACTCCATTGGAAGATTGTGCAGCTTGCCCTTTTTCAAAAGGAAACCTATATCCACTGTAACTCCCTTCTACTGACACTAGATCTGGACATAATCCTTGTTCTGTTTCATTTTCACTCCACAGGAGAAACTCTCTAGCTTCTCAGCTGATATAGTGGTAGAACTGCACAATGCATGTTGAACCACCTGTGAAATGCACAATTAAGTGACACTGTAGTGGGGCACAGATTTGCTTTTTCTATACACTCTGTTAAGTATTCAGAAAACACACACCATCATTCAGATAACTTTAAACTTCGCCACCACTGAGATAGATGCTTGTGATTCTGGTCTCCCTGCACAGCTCTTTTGCAATGAGAAACAGCTGCATTTATGCTTAAAGACTGTGTTCCACAACTTAGATCTGTTACATGAAAGCATACACTTAAAAACATAGTTCCTTTTTTAGCCAATATACTAAGCTTGGAATTATAATGGAGAAACTTCAGAACCTAACTGGAGGGTCAGATGTTGAAAATACTTTTCCACTACTAGAGGAAGGGATTCTAAAATGCCTCTTATTACATGAAGCATTCCAGACATAATTACTAGGCTGCATATCATTCCACGTTAATATCATATTGTATTGTACTTGGTACAGCTCAATTATCATACATTACTTTATATATTTCATGTGTTACATAAATAAGAACACCCATCATCAATAGTAATAAATCTATCAGGCTGGACAGCCTGGGAAACAAGTGGAAGAGTTTTAGTCATGATATAGGTCTGTGTGTGTGTGTATGTTTTTTAACTAGTTCCAAAGCTTTTAGGGAAACTTTTTTCCTGAAGGAACATACAGGATAAAAGAAATTCTGAAAGATGAATTTTCACACTGAAACTTGTCACACACTTATATTGTGGATGATGCACAATGTCCTAGATGGGAAAGCATATTAGATAACCATTTCTTCTGGCAGAAAAAAAATTAGGTTTCCAAATATTCATCCAAGAAATAAGACTAAAAACTCAGTGTGAACTTGCCTTAAGCATCTACAAAAGACTAAGTCAAGTTACACATTATCTGTGTTTCTTTTTCTTGGTCCTAGCCTGCTATAAGCTGCATCGGGGCAAACTAGTACATTGTGTTTAGAGAATATGTGAATATATATATACACTGTCATCAGGAAAATTAAACTTTATTTGTGTATCCTGTTTGCTTATTTTGCATTTGATATTACTGACTTAATTAATAACTTAAAGTAGCCTTTGACACTGATGGGCCATTTCTACCATGACCAACCTATATTTTCTCAACAGTATTCTGTAGTGGAAGAAACTGGATTCCTAAATACTCTTAAATAAAAAAAAAGCATGAAATGGTACTTTAATTTCAAATTTTGAGCTTTACATTGGATATGATATAAAAAGTATTTGCAAGGATCAAATGTTTTATGGATCATGCAGCTCATGGAACAGATTGATTAGATTAAATAGGGCTCATTTACCCTTTATCTGTTCAAGTTGTGAAGTCAGTGATAAACAAATGCTCTAACTGTATAGCAACAATTGATGGCTAAAGTGAAGCAAGGTGGTTGCCTCAGTTTAGTAGCAAAATGGTGTCTTACATTACGAAAGGCATTTACTTAACAATTAGCCTCCTTATTATTACCAGTACCCACCAATGATAGGAAAGAATTGGTGATATGGAGGCTTCTTTGGCTAATGATCATTGTTTGTGGTTTAAGAGATTTATTTAGATATAAATCTGATGAGGTTGATTTTAGTTCTTTAGCTTAGTTATAAAAGAATAGAACATTTTGTGCAATTTGAAGGTTAAAGAAACATGGCATGAATTAAGAATTAATTATTAGGGAATCTATTAAACAGCCAATCCAGTACCAATTGAGTATTCCTTAATTTGTATACTGAGGATAGAAATTATCTAAGAGTCAGTGCTGAGCAGGATTCAGTAATTAGGGGACTAGCACTAGAGATGGAAGATGGAAAATGGGCAAACTGTAGAGTTCAGAAAACTCATCAACAGCTGAACAGTAGCAGAACAGATGGATGTCTTGCATTATCTTCAGAAAGTGAAGCATCAATTCTTGCCTGAAATTCATGCTCAGCTTGTTAAAATTGTATAGGCACTGCCAAGGAAGTTTATGATTACTATACATGAAGTGATGCATCCAAAGGGTAAACTAACTTGATGGAAACAACTATTTTTAACTTTTCTTCCTTTCACATTTCACTTATTTATTAATGTTCTAGATAAAGGTCCAGATCTTTTATATAAGAGACTACAAAGATAACATATATGAATCTTTAAAAAAAAAAAAAGAGAGATCTATAAACCTAGTTCATTCTTCTGCTACAGAATAATGGTCTCTACAGTATTTAACTACCTAATGTATATCAGGTCTAATTCTGAATGTTGGGACGTCTCTCACTACAGTTAAAGAACTATACAATCTGTCTTCTAACTTCTTTCTCTAAATTTAATTTAAATGATGCCTCTGAATTCTACTCCAGCACACCTCATTTATCCTTAAATCCATGACAATCATATTTCTACACTGCATACATTCTCTTCCAGTATATTTTTCATTATGCACTCTTCTTGGTTAGCATCTAGCCCAGATTCATTGCTACTATTTACTTCTAATCATCTTCCTTATGTTTCAGTCCATTCAACCTAATTATTGTTGTCCTCTGAATGCCATTCAGTTTTTTTTACCTCTTTTACCACTCTAAGGTTTTCAATTGTGTACAATGCTCCATGATCTCTCTCTCTCTCTCTCTCTCTCTCTCTCTCTCTCACTCTCTCTCTCTCTCTCTAGAGGAGCAGAGGGATTATGACTAAATTGCCCTCTAACTCAAAATTGCTCCATCCAAAATAGGACTAAAGCAAGATGGCAGAGCAGGGCAAGCAAAGTTTCCAATGCAGGTGGTATCGTTATTACTTTCTCTTAATAAAATAGCCGCCTCCAGAGTTAGTCATGAATTGTTCATTTTTATAAAGTAAATCAAATATTAATTTATTAATATGATATATATATATCATATTTAATACACAAGTTTTCATCCATTTAAATACAAATTTTAAAAAATAGATTTCTTGCATTCTATTATTTCCACAACCATAACATTCTGAAAAACAAGACTCTTAACAAGGAGATTCACAATCCTGACTTCACAGTTCATGACCACTACAACTTCTTAAAAATGCAAAAAATACTTAAAACCACTCAGCTTTGCCTTGCCAAGGTCCAGGTTATTCGTTCCCTGTCTGCAAACACTATGAGCAGTAAATACATTGCTAACCTACCTCATTGCAAAAATAAAGATCACTGCAGAGAAATATGTGAGATGACAAACAAATGAAAAAGCAAAAATATGAGAGCACTTCATTTTCTCTCCTTAATTTGATTTTTTCCCTTTGCTTATTAGGACAAGTAATTTTTTAAAACTTCTAAAGCAGAAAAAAGGGACATCTCATAAATGTGAAGACATACTGTAGAGATGTATAATAAACACGATAGCTCAAAAATATGATCCTCCCCCAATTTTCTTATCATATCATATACTAATTTTAGTAACCAACATAAAATTTCAATCATATATGTTTTCAATTAACCTCCTCTTACAAAATAATATGGGAAGTATGGGCACAAAATGCTCTCCATGCTTCAATAGACTGCATTCAAATGGAAGGTTTCCGAATTGAAATTTACTGCTAAAACACATGCATAACCTGCCCCTATTGATAAGAAGTGTAATGTAAACTGATTTTATTATGTCAAGAGGTAATGAATATAAACTGCATCAAAGTAGCTTTGGATCAAATCTCAGAAAACACTTGCTAGCTGTAAGAGCTACAGAACAATGGAACATGCTGCCCAAGGAAGCTGCAGAACCTCCTTCCCTAGAGGTTTTTAAGAAGAGATTAGATGGGTACGGGGCTGAGACAGTTTAGGAATCTGTATCTTTGCAGGGGCTTGGACCATTTGAGCTTGAGGCCCCTTTCAAGTCTACAATTCTAAGATATAAAAGATAAGATATTAAGGTCACAAATCTCTATCACCTGACCAGGCCCCCACAGTCTCAATCTTTTCCTGAGGTCTGGCTGCAGTTGGGGATTGTATACAGGTGAACCAACTGGACCTGAATCTAAGCAAGACAGAGGTGATTATAGTGGGCAGACTACGTGCCTTGTGAAGGGATTCGGAAATCATTGAAGGAGTTCATCCTCTCCCTGTCACTCACGTTTATAGCCTTGGGATGCTCCTGAACCCCCTGCCTCACCTAGATTTTCATGTGCAGCAGCACCTAGGAGTGCCTTTCATCAACTCCATCTGACAATAAAGCTGAAACCACTTTTTTCAGATTCAGATGTATTATCCATTCCTTCATACCCTCAAGTCTAGATGACTGCAATGTGCTGTATGTGGGACTGCCATTGATGAATGAATCCCTAAAAACTGCAGTTGATGCAGAATGCAGCAACAATTCTGACAGAGGTGGGTCACCAGGAGCACTAAATTCCAGTACTCCGTAGTCTGCAATGGCTTCCAACAGCATTCCAAGCAAAATTCAAGGTGCTTGTTTTGACATGTGAGAACCTAAATGATCTGAGGCCTATCTACTTTAGGAACCACCTTCTCCCTTATACTCCATCATGATTTCTAAGATCAGCATGTGCCATCAATGAGCCAAGTTTGCTGGAAAGGACAATATATAAATCTAAATAAATAAACAAATACTGTAATTGCTCAAATATAAGACAATCCTGAATATAAAATGCCCTCCCGCAATTAATTTCTATATCTGGAAAATGTATAAATTAGTTACATTTTCCAGGTACAAAATCTATTATTGGAGGTTTGCCTTGAATTTGTTCACCTCCTGCTGCTACACCAGGGAAGATAAATCTGAGGGGTTAGGTAGTCCCTTTGTGCTTCGCCCCCTCACTTCCTTTCCCACCCCCTGTCACATCCCTTACCGTCAGACCCTGGCATCCTTAGCAGACAGATTCATAGATTCAGAGTCGGAAGGGACTACAATGGATCATCGTGTCCGCCCCTCTACCCCTGGCACGAAAGAGGACCGAGGTCAGATGACCCCAGCCAGGTGACTATCTAGCCTCCTCTTGAAGACCTCCAAACTAGGTGATAGCCCCACCTCTCTTGGAAGCCCATTCCAGATCCTGGCCACCCAGGAAAAATTTCACCCTGTGAAAAAATTTCTTCCTAATATCTAACCTAAATGATGACAGGAGCAATGTTTACATATAGGCAAGTTACTATAGCTACCCATAGACTTGGGTCATCCTAAATTGAGGCATTTTACCTTTTCTGGAACTGCTGCAAGTTTTAGCACAGGTACTCCATAAACATACTTTTAAGCAGCACTTCTGTACTTACTGATATAAAGTACAAACCGCTTTATTTTTTTTAATTTCATGTTTCAGTCCAAATTAGCCAAATTCATTCCAAATTCTTGTCAAGTCATGGGATCCTCCAAAAATATATATGCAGATGAGGTGCAGGGCAACCTGGTCTGGCTTCACCTCATCGTGGCTGGGACCATGCTAATCATATGCAGCAAACTGAGATAGGGGGCAACAGAAGTCAACTGTTTGAGGCCCTGCTTGGTGATACCTGTCAGACATTTAAGGCTTGTGAGGAAACAGGAATCACTGGAAATAGGAAAGAAAGGTGCAACACAGCTGGGGGAGTGAAGAGGAAGTAGAAATGTATTTAGTGTAGTGGGTTCACCATCATGTTAAAAAAGAGTCAGCACTGACGGGACTGCATGCAATGGGCATGAGCATATATTTCATCCAGAGGAACTATACTAACCTATCCTTGTAGTAGTTTCCCATCAGCATCTCATATATAACATTATATATATATTATAAAATATTATATAATAAATATAAAATATTATAACATGTATGCAGAAGTTGCTCTCTTGGGGGGGGCTTATGTGTACTCTGAACACTTATGTGTGTCTTGTGGATTTAATAACTTCTGACTGTTTTGTTCATAGTAGGCTACTTCCGCTTTTAGGAGAAGACCAATTTTCTGCCATATAAAGCAGATCAAAAACATTTGTAGGAGCAAAGTAATTAATTCTTACAATTAATGAAGATACCAAATCAAAAATATTTCTGAAAAAAAATTTCAAACAAGAGCAGGTATTTTCCTTTTTATTCATCATTCATTCATATACAAAAGAATCAGTAATTCAACAGTTTACCTGGGTTGAGAAATTTTAGTTAAAGTTTGCAAATCTGCATGTGTTATATACAGATACGCACGTGCTTTCATCACGACTTAATGAAAACACTGTGTTGTAAAATACTAAGCAATACTACCAGACCCACTTTCCTTGAAATGGAAATAGAAGTTAAGTTAATGTTAATCCACTTTTGTCATAGCATTATATCATTCAAATCCCCTGCTCTGTTGTACATTTTAGATAAAGAATAATCTTTATCCTTAATGATCAAACATCAACATGTCATAGAAGCTCTTTTAATATGCACGTTCATTTTCTATTGTAGCAATCACACAACTCCTTGTTAACAGAGAAAAGTCAAGCTAGGAAAAAATAAAAAAAAACCCAGTTTCATGTCGCCTATTTAGAAGTCTGTTCATGTTACTTTTAAAGGACTATTCAATTATTAATTACATTTATGTCCAAAAACAGACAGCACATTCTGTTGTACTGCAGACTTTCATAACATAGTTGTGCAATTTGCAAACTGCAATTGGTTAACGAAGCTAAACTTAATTAGTTCAACTTGGATATCACATCAAACAAGACTATCTGATGTATTCTGCAAGATGACCAAGTCTCCTACAGCTGGCTAAGTGTCACAATGAAAAGGCATCTATACTTATTTCTGGGAACTGAAATGAGCTGTTTTAAGTGGAGCTTTTCTTCCATTTTCTGAGGCTGCACTGCTATGACCTTCCCAAAATCAATCCTTTGCGGATTAACATGTAAAGCAGTGTTGAATTAATTTCAGAAAGCGAATATGAGATCAGCCTAAGATCATACAAAACATCTAACTCCTAAATACACTAATGCTTCTAGCTGCTCAATGAGAAGCTGTCAATAAAAAAAGGGAGGGGGTAGTTAGTGGGATTTGAAGCAAGGAGCAATCTATCAGGCTAGTTAGAGCTTTGCCTACTTCTGTGGCATGGCTAATGCATTCCTCTAGAAGTTAATCCTATTTCTAAAGACCCTCCCGTGAGGAGCACATAGGCCGTGCCGAATGAGAACTAAAATGCATTAAAATTCTCAACAACGTCACCAAAAGGCACACTATTAGATTCTGAGTGTCGACAATAAGATGGTTCATTAAAAGTGCAAGGTCTTAAAGAACCTACTTTTGTTAAAATATGTTTGATAGAAAATATCCAACACAACATTTGTGATATAGCAGCAAACATTATATTTTATAATAGATATTGTTAAGAATTCATGATAAATTTTAAAATAGGCCTGTATGATTGGGTGTTAACATCAGTGTAAGACTTTTTAAAGAGAACAATTTCTAGGATACTGCAAATCCATTACACAAGATAGCCCAATCTGTTTTAAATAATGTTGAAGTACAGAACTTCCTTAGTTTTCTCTGTAGCGACTCAACAAAACACAACTTCAGTATGTATTTTTTTGTCATTCAAGTAACACACAAAAGTAAATGATCAAGATACTACAGCAGAATTTACATTCTAAATATATGTGGTAATAATGTTATCAACTATTTGTTCAGCAAAAATACCCTATCACTTAGTACTGAATTGAAATTAGATCTTGACCAAGGAGTTTATCAACAGTCAACACAACAAGGAATCACTAGAACGGTTTAAGTATCTCTGAAATAAATTATGTAGCAAGGTCAATATTATTAGCAGAGCTACAAAGAATTATATATTAGAAAATCCTGTGTGGATCCTGATCCTGTATCAGTCAAGACAGAAGGTAAAGGAGGAAGATATTGAAACACGAGAAAATGTACATAAAGGAGACTCATTACATATTATGAGGCAATGCTGAACAGATTTTATAAGAAAAGCATGAGAAACAATGCTCCAAAAAGGCAAAGCTATTCTTCAAGACAGGGCTTTCCAACCAGCTGCCCACGAGAAGTTAACACCTAGCCCACAAGCTCTTGGCTGGCCACCACTCCTTTCAGTGTTCTTGCTGATGCTGTGCCTGGGTTCCCCCTTTCCTCCTCCAGTTTTTGCTTCTTGCACCCACACCTAGAAGTGTGCTAATACTCTGAAGGGCCCATGGCGGGAGGGGTGTGCGCACACGTGCGTGCGTTGAGGGAGGTGTTGCACTGCCCACATGGAAAATGGAGGGGGGGCTCCCAACTACCCATGGGGGGCGGGGAGAAAAAGAACTCAGAAGTTGGACAGCCCTGCTTTAAGAAACAGGCTTGGAGAGTGCCAAAAACAACACCTGGATAGTGCTACTGTCTCTGAATGTAAGGTGGATAGGGTCAACCCACAAAGTAAGTGCCCATACCTTTTTGTTTTGCAAAAGCTAAACTATTTTGGGGATTCCAAGATACTGTTACATAAAAATATGCATTATCCTTTGCAAAACTGGGGCGCTAGGTTTGACAGGGAACATCACATGATCAGTCACAGTGCTGGCCCACCCCTCTGTCCAGGACAATCTGCCCTGTCTCACCTGCCATGACTTGCTGTTTAATAATACAAGATGAAATAAGCAGGAGGCTGCCCATTAATGCCCCAATGCCATACAGTCTACTCATAGTTCCAACCTCCCCTTACCATGTCCCATGCCACACAGATGGCATCCAAATTATTAGTTGCTCTGGCCAGAAGCTGAGCCAAACCCTGTCCCTTGCTGGGCCTGGCACACACTACACAAACACTCAGTCCACTGTCACAGGGCCTCATTCATTCCACCCCCTCTCACTGGGCCTTGTTCATACCACCCCTCATCGGTCCACTCCCAACTCTTGAGTGGCCCCTTTGGGCCATCAGGCTTGCCTACTTCCACTCTGAGCAATCCCCCTGCAGCCCTTGTGGTGCCTCCTGCACTATGGGTGACAGCCCTTGCACCTAACAATAGGCCAAGACTAGCCCCTCCCTGGGCACTAGGCTCTTTCTGCGCCCCACCCCCCACCTCCCTGGGGCCACTTACTACCCCTTACTGGGGCTAACTCTATGCCCCCTTCCTGGGGCTTGGAGTCTTATAGCCCCAGGGACTCAGGTGCCTTTCCCACAACATGCCTGGCCCCCACTATCTGTTCTATCACCACTGAGTAGTGGGGGCTAGGGTTATAAGGCACCCCTACCTGCCTTTCATTGGGGAAGCAACTGGCCTGGCACTTCTGGGGAGCTGCCCTGCCACAGGCAGCCCCACCAGACCATCCTTTCCCAGCAGGGTGCAATTTTAAATCATACCCAGGACCAGAAGCCTCCTTCCATCCCCTTACCTCAAAGGTGTTCCTGAGCAACTGCTCAGCTCAATGTTGTTCTGCTGGCTCAGCCCTGAGTACCTGAGCTAAAATGGGAGTCTCTTTACTCTTTCCTTCAATAACATGGCCCTCACCATGTCATGTGACTGCCTCCTCAGTGCTGGCCTGCACCTGCTGGTTGCCCTGCTGCCATTTAAAGCCCTTGAAGTGACATGCACCAAAGGTACACTGTCACACTAGGTCATAGAACCTACTCAAAGCCAAAGGATGACAGAACTGGCTCTAGAGTGATTTAAAAGATAGTTGTGGCCAAAAAGATGGTGTGTTAAAGTGGTCTAGTTTCATTCAATGATCCTGCTCACTATGCATATACTATGCTTAATAGTCTTACATTTCTGACCAAAAGTATTACTCTTAAGGTAGAAAGAACTTGTTATTTCTTGATTCATATATCAAGTAGCATTGATAACTAAACTCTCCAAAGTCTACAAAAGCTTTATTCCTAGTAGCAACCTATAAGCCCAAAGGAACACAGCTTGATTTTCAAATTCAAGAATTTTAGGGGTGTACGAAGCAGGCCATATTCAATTCGGATTTGGCCTGAATCAGGGACAGTGATTCGAGTCTAAAGATTCAATGCTGATTCAGAGAATCAGCGATTCGGACATAGATACAGCTTTAAATGTTTTTTCTACATACCTTGAAGTAGCTGATGTGGCTCCTGATCACTGTGATGCTGGGGTGCACGGGGCCCCTCACATGCTCCCCAGCAGACCCCAAAGTGCTTCTGGTTCACTTCCAGGTCTGCTGCCGAGCACACTGGGGAGCCTCCCATGCTTCTGTGGGACAGTCCACATGTCCCAGCATTGCAGCACTCACGAGTCCCTGCTACCTAGAGGTATGTAGAAAAAACATTTAAAGCTGTCTCTATGTCCAAATCTCCAAATCTTCCTAAATCTCTCTGAATAGATTTGGAGGGTCCCTATTCGATTCAGAGAGATTAAAGGGTCTTCCGATTTGATTTGGATTCAGAGATTCGGCCACCAAATTGAGCCGAATCTCCGCCAAATCAAATCAGGGACTGAAGCTTCACACAACCATAATAAATTTCAGGGCTGGCAGTTAGAAAAGTTATCATTTGACTTTTAAGCTGAGAAAATTTGATATGGAGTCACTGAGAGACAAACCTTATGCCACTTTTAAGGACTCATTTGTTGTATGATACCACTTTTTAGTATATAATTTGGAATAAAGTACATTTTGCTGGTCCAATGGACAGAGATGACACATGGGGGGACATGGAGGGCCAGTTTCCTCCCAGATTGGCCCTTGCTGGTCAGGGAGTGGGAGCACTGAGAGAAGTGAAGGCAGCACTTCCAGTTTTGCCACCAGCACTTCCAGGGTTGGCGATCAGCCGCTGGGGGACCCTCCGCCACACTCCCAGTCAGTGATCAGCCACTAGTGGACCCCCACCACCACCCCAGTCAGCAATCAGCCGCTGGTGTCCCTCCACACTCAGGAGGCACCAGTTGCCCATGCCAATGGAGCAAAGACTATGGTATAGCTTTCCACTGGATACTTCTAGATTCAGAAGAAGAAAGAATTCGGTTACCTAGGCCAACAGACTATGGCAAGAATAATTTTATAAGAGTCTGAAATAACACTTGATTTAGCTATTCTATACTCAACACTATTTATTATTTATAAACTACTAAATGGTTTGCCAAGGTCTAAGTGCAAGAGAAACCAAAAAGACATAGATACATGAAACACTGTAAATCCCTAGTATACAAGAGATGAATGGGTCTGTGCCACAGCAACTCATAATGTCCTCTATAATACTCAATTTCAGTTAGGTCTGCTTTTTTTATATAACAATTTGAGTCTGTCTCTCTCTCACACATACACACACTCTCTCTCTACCTTCCCCCCATCTTGAAGGTACTTTAAAAAATAATGAAACATAATTTATGTTTTCAAACACTTCTGAAGGATGAAACTGACTAGTTCCAAGATGAAAAAACATTCTAAAATATTTTTTTTATAACCAAGTATTTGGATCCATTTAAATATTCAAAAAGGGGGAACTGAAAAGTTAGTTACATACTTGAATACTGCTCAGGAAGTCTCATGTAGTAGATGTACAGATGTTAATCCACATGTATGGTTTCCACAACATTATGTGTAACCATAAATCTATCTACTTGTACTGGGGTAAAGAAAAAAGCTTCATTTCAGCTCACCCTTGAGTTTCTGCTCATCAAAAGCACCCAAAAAGGTCAAATGAAATAACTGAACGAAAAAAAGACCCTTGACAATTGTGCAGTAAAAATCAAGCTGATTTCACTTCAAATTTCAATCAGAAGCTGAAGAACTGAACAAGGAGACTCAGCTTTACAATGGACCTCAGCTTTACAAAATTGTTTCTGGTAATACTGTAAGGCTAATTAACAATATTAGAAGCAGCATGGTAATAATTAGCTAAATAATAGGTGGATAAAAATGTATTGCCTTCATGCATTCTTCAGTTTATCAGATGTGTACCGTAATTCATCATGTAAATAATTAAACTTGACAAATAATGTACAGGTTTATAAGCTCCTAATTGAGAAATCAGCATGGTCCAATATTCCAGAAGTGGCAGAATTCCTGATCTGTATTTCTGTTAGAAGAGTCCTGAAAAAGAGCATTACTTGACTAGAGGAGAGTGAAGCAGTCCAAATAAGCAATACCTATTTATATAGGATCTCAAATTCAACTTATTTAGGAAAAAAGGCTCAGAAGTTCTATTTAAATGTAGAGTTCCATGTATAGTGTATATGTAATAGTGACTATACATTTAAATGGCCAAATAGAGAGTTGGTTTCAGAACATATTCACATAATTCTACAATAGTTTTAATTAAAAATCAGAGATGTTTTTGTTTCCTTCTTTCTCTAGAGGACTTGAAGTCCATCAACTAATGAACAAGTTAAGGGGATATACATACGTATATCACCTGAGAGAAATTCTTGCATGAACAAAAGCTGTGTAATTTAAAGGAAGTATATATCCATTTTCCTCAAATAACCTTTAAAATTTCAAAATGCAAGATTCACCACCAGAATGAATATTTAGACATTCTAAAACCTCGTGCTTGTGAGATGGGTGGGGGAGGGGAGGTTATTTTTTTTTTGACACAAAATTTCTTTTTCAAATTTGATTTTTTTTAATATGGGCTAGGGCATGGAGAGTATTTTGTATCATTCCTGTTAGCAAAATGAAAGAATTATCACATAGCAGGTACTCTTTGATTGATTTGACACCAGAGGTGTACAATGCCACAAACAAGCAGCCTCATAGGAAATATTTTAGTTTTTCATATCATAAAAAATATACCACACGTATTTCAAAGTATTTCAGTAGCTACAAGAAAATCAGTTCACTTATGCAGTTATACAGTTGAACTAAAATTCAGATTTTAGGGACATAGCAGCAGATTGAGCTTCTATATGAATTATAATTTTGCATGTGTTTTAATATTAAACACCTGGTGTTATGCTGTCACAGGCTGGTAGCCTTCTTACTGTACCACTGACCTATATTAGGTCACATCTGGAAAATACTGCCTAGAATAATGTAATATGGAAAACTCTTCAAGATTACCTAGTAGATGCTAATCTTTTAGAACAAATATGTTTTGGATAACATTGTCCCCAGGCAGAAAGATATGTGCATAGTAAAGGAAATCCAACACTGTCTTTGTACTTAAACTTATATTTCCCTTTTAAAATATTATGTCCAGAAATTACAATAAAATAGCCTTTCCTTGAACTTTTAAAACTTTTCATTAGAAATATAATTCAATACTAAAAATTATGGACAATGTATATCAAAAATTTTAAGACTCCATTTTCTGAATGGATGCAAAATCTGCACTTTGATTTCCATAACAGAATATCACTTATTTTTCAAGTACCAACATAAGCCAATTACAGAGTAAACTATTACCATACAATGAAAGAAGGGGACCATCAGAATCTACAAATGATAAAAGTTATTGACCTGCATTTGATAAAGAGATTCTCACTATTACAAGGGATAGAAGAAGAGATCACATACCGCTGATCAAGGCTTTTTTATTAGTTGTGCAATGCCTGGTAGCAATACTAATGGTCTTGCAAACAGCTGCATTGCAAGAAAATTATCTTTAAAATGTGCGTTGAGAAGTTAAATATACTTAACTGAAGTTACTGCTTTGCCACTATACAGTGGAATAAATCAAATAATGTATGCCTGCAAAATTATACATCGTATTATTGTGATCAAAGAAATACAATGAGTTTAAGAGAAACAGCCAAGCATCACAGGACCTGTGAATCTCTCTCTGACAAGCTAGGTTTTCAAAATCTACTTTACAGTGAGATTCAACACTAGCAATCTTGCCTCACTTCAGAGTTAAGAAAAGACTTCATGCCGCAAACAGGAAGACCTCAAAAGCCAGATAACCAAACAGAAAAGGTAGAGTAAAAAAAGGTGGCATAAGTTCAGAATGAAAGGACCAAATCAAATATTGAACTTTACCAGGACAATCAATAAAACTTTTCCCTAATTAGAGCTCTAACATCAGAAGTAAGCACATGGGAAGCAAATTCGTTACATCAAAGAAAACAGGGCCACTCCCATGATTAGAGAAAATCGCGTTTAGAATGTCAGAGTAACTACTGTCATTGTTACCTAGCACAGGAAATAGGTAGTAGTCCAGCTGGCACACCACATCTGAACTGCTTAGCTATCTAAAGCATCAGAGGCACTTGTACAGTTCCTAAGAAGGCTAATTACAAACAACCATTGTCCCGATGTTCAGAGTTGGAATAGGTTCTACAAAAATTCATTGGAAATCATCAGACAACAAGGTCCTAGATCATAACTTTTTAGACTGTAGAGACTTTGAGACATACAATGGTTCCAACCATTTATGTCACACTCATCACTCTTATATTATTTAGTTAAATTGAAAATTAACCTAAGTATGCTATCGTATGCATTTTAAAGGTCATTAGGTGACCAGCTTGTGAAGACAGCACTAATGTTATCCTCACAAAGCTGTTTGAATTAGGGTATGGACAAATGTTTCCTTCATACCAGTCTCAAAAGAGGAGGGGCAGATGCTACTGCTCAAGACCCCACAGCAGCTGTTACACTGTAACTGTTGTGTGGGCATGAGCCTGGAGCTATACAAGGGTAGCAAACACACTCCAACTTTAACCCTGCTTCATCGAAGTCAATGTTGGGGCATTTGATTCACTTGTATCCCTACAGGATCATGTGCACCCACATAAATGCTACAGCCTAACAGCTGCTGTGCAGTCCCTTCTGAATTTGCTACTCATCTGTATCATTAACTGCTCTCCACAGCTCTGACTTGTTGGGACCAATTTAGATAAATACATGACAAGAGTAGCACTACTAAATCCATGAACTTGATGGTCACTCCTCCTCATTACCTTCCCTCCTTCCGGAATATTAAGTAACACTGATTCTGACTAGCAATCCAACGCTTCATTGCAAAAATCTGACTATAATGAGATCATGTTTTCAACAGTAAAACAGCTTCTAATGCTAAATCTGAACAACAGTATATGAGATTTCAAGATTCTAGTAAAAAGAAGTGTGAAGATTGCTAATCTGGTGCAATGTGGGGTTCCAGTAGGAATCACTGGGCCATTGTAGTTGGACAGGCAACTGAAAGATGGTGTCCGTCATCAAGCAGCTTAGAGTATAATAAATTAGGGAGTAAGAGTGACTGTGTATAGGCACTTGATTAGGAGATAGATTTACCACAGTGTCTTCGCTGACCAGAATTTGGACAAACTGCTGTTAGACATTACAAGTCTAAATCAGCATGGATTCTGCAAAATACTTAAGCACATGGATTGTAATCGCATGTTTAAAATGAGGCAAATATTTGAGTATCTTCCTGAAGCCAGACTACTCCTAAATTAAAACACATTTTATTAGAATATTGGCAAGTACATTTTAAACACACTGTGTAAGAATCCCATTCAAATCCATTACTGAAATACTAATTCTGGTTAAATGGTGGGTTGAATGTCTGGAAATCTCTCTCTCTCTCCCTACTTCACTCACTGAAAATGCGTTCCTCACAACAACTAGACTGGTAGTTAAGGATCTGCTAAAAACTTTTTTTTTTCCTTTCTTCCAAGTCATTTTGAGACTGAGACAGATGTTCAACAAGATCTAGAAAATGCTTTTTGATGGATTGAAAAGCATTTCTCTAAGTAGATTAAAAGACTACAAGAGTCAAGATGTTCCTATTTGTGCTCCACACAATGATACTTTTTAAAGAGATTGTGTTAAAACTGTTACCATGGTGTCTATATTCTAAGGTTACATGTTGACAAGTATGTCATTAAAAAACAAGCAGACACTTCAGGGAAAGTCCGCTGTTATCACTAGGAGATGCAGTTTCAAGTAGGTGTTTCTGTGTACCCAGTACACTCAGTTTTCATCTGCCTCATAAACAATACCTAAATGTATAGTATTTGGTTTACAGAAATTTAACCAGATACCAGATACATGATATGTACATTTTTCCAGCTGATAATATAAACCATAGAACAAAACAGAAGACAAACTGCTTGCCTGAGCTTTAGTTTCAAATGTAGAAATCAATGAGTAGCAGTTGACTGACAAACTTTAAAAGACTGTAACAAGAATCTCCACCACTAAAATGCATTATATTGGAAGATGTTAGGAATCTCCCACTACCTCTGGCTAAAACCAAATTTACATCTTAATTTCTTTTGTTATTTCTACCCTAGTAAAGTATACCTCTAAGAGGTATCAAGCAGCCTCAGACCTGAGCAGACTCAACAGGAGCAGAGGGTGCTATGCACCTCGAGACAATCAGGCTATTAAAGCTGCACAGGATAATACAAGGAATTTTTTTGTGTTTTAAAAGAGAGTTTTACAGCTGCTGCAGCATAAGGAGATATTAGGGCAAGAAATACCCCCTCCAAACAGCAATGAGTGTACAATCCATCATGTGAAAGAACAACGCTGCTGACACAAGACATTTTTATAATGAAAATGGGACTTTTCATAGTTCCTTTCTTTATTATGAGTTGTAAAAAGAGTTCACAATTCAAGTTAGCTATCTCAAGGCAAAAAAACCTAATGAAGATAAAATAATGGGTTTTTGGTTTGTTTTGGGGGGGGGGTTTGCTGGGGGAGAGGGGGGATGGGAGGGGAGAGGAGAGGGGAAGTTACATGAATTGATGGTTAATGACCAGATAACTCAAATGAAAACTAATTGCCTTGTCTTTCCTAAGATTATCATCTTGAGTTACCTTAACTTGAATTAGGAACACACCTTTTGTCGTAGTGAAGACAAGGCCAACGTCAATGGTGGTCTTTGCTCTGTAAAGATATGTGCTGTGCCTTCAGTCAGAGAAAAGTTCTAGGACAAAGATGTGACCAGGACATGAAGGCCACGTACAGACATTACACTTTTATGAGTATAAATGGTTGGAAACCAGTCTATACCCATAACAGAACAGAAATTTGGCACACAGAGACTGGTTTAAAAATTATGGAAACCCAATTTAAGATTTGTACCCCCTGTCACCAAAGGGCAAATGTGTGTTCTGTTCACTACTGATCTAAGATACACCGCCTGGAGAAATTGGCATAATTTAGATCAAGTCTGCCTTAGGCTTTCTCGATATTTGTACTTAGCCAAAATGTTTTCCAAAGTTTTAGGTAACTGAGGACAAAATTCAAACATTTACAAAAATGAACAGGTCTCCTATTAGCAAAACAAAACTAAAAATCAAAGCAATTCAAAAGAAGTTCTAGTTTATGCACTTAAATATATATTTAAGGATCCTGTTCTGTTATATACTAAATTGCATTAAACGTAATTTTCAGCCCCATGCAATTTTTGGAAATATGCAATATACCAGCATGCAACAGCAACCGTCAACCTGAATGCTCAACTTGGGAATTTTACATGAACCCTTTATGCTTAAAGAAAAATTTTGCATTTATATTATATCCTAATTTGGAGGGACAAAATAAAAATCCCTGGTATTCTTAATACTGTGGGAGCTTCTACAAAGTTAGTTTAAGCACAGACCTTGCTCTCACTCTTTTAAAAATTCTTGTTCTGTTCCTCAGGAAAGTGTTGGTAGTATGACAAAATAACTAAAAAGAGAGAAGGGAAATTATGATTTCCAATAGTTTGCAACTCAAACAAAACTTTGAATGGAATTTATTGGATGAAGCACAGGCCATTTTCTAGCCCAAGGCTTTTTTCTGATCAGTTGTAAAAGTTCTGCTGCAAACAATGGAGGGTATTAGAGATCTGCCAAAAAAGCTGTAAGGATCTTTTGTAACAGAAAGGATTAAGCAAATTAATAATAGGGATCACTACCAAACCCATTATAATATTTTTTCAAAAAATAACAGAAATAGCATTTTCATGATACTTCATAGAAATATAAAAACTGTGGTTTACCGCTATCATTTAAAAGAGTAAGGTAGAATCTCCGAATTGTATAAACTAAAAGCTACCAACTATTTTATTCTATGTTAAATATATAGATAATTCCTGAGTTACTTGAAAATTACTAAGAGAAAACAATAAAGTCATCTACTGCAATTCTATAACATCATGTTGATCTCTTTCAGTTTAAACTGGGACTAACATCCCTTAGTTTCAAATATTGCTGATTTTATTGCTGCCCACTCCTCAGTCCCTGTAGTACACTATATTATGTCAATCATGTAAAACAAAGCACTCAAATAAACATCTACTACATTCATCTGTTCCCAAAAATGCAGCATTTACATCTTTGCTTCAAAAAAAGCAAAATGTTGGCTGAGTCACTATTTATTTCCACAAATGCATTAAGTAATATGAGAAAGTATGTCATTGCATCAAAAATGAAATTCTATATTAGTAGAGATAATGCCAACAAACATCAATGCTAATTTAAAAATGGATTAACAATTAAAGATTAAAAGTACATTAGCATTGATCTTCAGCAAGAAATAGTTGTGATCAATAAACTAATCTGTAAATTTGATTAATTGAGTAAATCCTGTTTACCAAAGTACAGCATAAGCATAATTTACAAATGTGAGAAGCAAAAGATGACAAATCTGTCTTGCTTACATCTGAAGAAAACATTATTTTAAAACATTAGATCACTATTTAAATAGCTGTGGAAAGACTACTCAGTTTCTTTGAACTTCAATAATGTGTTATCATGCAGAGATTTAACAATTTCACCAAGAAGGTACTGCAAGTTCACCACAATGAGAATTTTCCCCAAGGGTGGGTCTCCCATATAGCAAGCTTGTCTTTCTGACCAGTGAAGACAGGCATACATAGCAACACAATTAGCGTCTCTCTTTTCACCTAAGAGATTGGTTAAATATAAAAGTTGTACCATTTTAATTCAACAAGTACACTGTATTGGCATAACATATCAGTATTCAAGTGGGGAAACTGGTGCAGATTCCCTTATAGCAGATTCACATCTACACTAGAAGTTGTACCAATGTAACTAGAAATCACACCCCTTACTGACCACTTTATCAGTGTGAAAACTATTGGACCAAACCATTAGGTTGCAGAGGAGTTAAAAATTATGTAGAATTAGCAGCAACTCTGAAACATAAAAATGATAGGAACTGTGACAGGATATGTCAATAATAAAAAAGTAGAATTAAAGAAACTTAACTACATTTTCTCTAATTTTAGGTAATACCTTGTTACCAGCAATTAATAATATGAAAGTCAAAAAAGCATTCCAGCACTCTTTCTTTCAGTTATGTGTAAAAAAATAGCTTGTGTGTTGAAAAAAGCTGTTCATTGAAACACTGCTTAATAAAAGACAGTTAAAGAACAGATATTAATTTAAGGAAACTTATGACACTCCAGTGGGACACTCAAGGGAAATACAGAATTCCCTTCGATTCATTTGTTTTTGAGACAACAGAAGGTTTTCCATATCCCAGCCTGAGAAGGGAAAAAAGCACTACCATACTTTCTTCTACAGCTGCTACTGTAGTTTTCAAACAATTAAATTTGACAAGGTTTGCAGTGATATCAAATTTTGCCCTTATAAGATTAAGGACAATTTGTACAACATTCCTGTTCCCTATAAATAGAGACAAGATAAAGATACGAAAAGGTCCCCCACATTTTTCAGGGAAAGCAGCAAGTTGCATCATTTCAAATCTAATGTGACCTGACAAGGGAATAAATTTAAAGTTCAGGCTGCCGGGTATTTGCTCACCCAAATGTAACTCAACTTTCAGGGCCTCTAAGAGAGAATAAATGTCCCTAGTTAAAAATGGGTCTGCTGTGGCAATCTATGCTGAAGTAGAGGAAAATCAGTTCAGTGCCACCCAAGTCTTTTGCTAGCCAGCAAATTCTAGAAATGCTTCAAAAGCAGCAGACACAGCACCAAGAAAAGAAAACCAAGTGTCTTTCAGGACTAAGCATCTTGTAAGTTTACTGAGAAAGTTATCAGGAAGCCCCCAAACCATTCCCTTTTAGTCCTCTACTGGATAGAAGGCTGGTAACACTAATGAGAAGTCACACACATGAAATGGGGTAGAATGAATAGGAATTCCAAAAAACCCCCAAAACCGCTGTTCAGGTAGCCAAAAGAAAAGGAAAGAGGCAGACAACAAACACACGTCTGTTAAACCCAAAAAGGTTTGTTTACATAAGATTATAAAAGTACATAAAAATTAAAGGTTCAGGTTGTCTTATGCTGCATACACAAGCTGGTTCTCTTAAAGCAAAGGTGGATTTCAAAAATAAAGTTTTTGATGATCTTGTACTAGACTAATTTGTAGGGAAAAATATATAACCTTGATCAGATAATAAACTATGGTGGTAATTATTTCCTTTCTGTGTACTTATGAAGGTCAAGTGTACAGTCAGGTATTACTTTGATTTTTTTTTTGAGTACATGTTGTTTTAGTCACTCTGAGATTATGTTCTATCCATGTTAAAAGTTAAAAATTAGATTCTCTCTATAAAAATATTTTGCTTTCTGAACACAACTGCACTGAATACTGTTTTAAAATGCTTAACAAAATGTGGATAATTTAGAAAAAAAGTGCATTTGGGAAATTCAATGTCAAGTTTCAGTCCATACCAAGTAATAAATCCCTGAAAATGGTATATAATTGAAGATGGAACTGAACCTTATCTTAGTTAATGTGCACTGCTAGAACTCTTTAAACAATCATCCAAAATCTCTGGCAGGAATGTAATAAAACAAAAATTAAGTCACTTTTTTCCTCCCAGGAAGGCTAGAACATATGAGAATAACTAAGTATTAGTAAGATCAACAGAGGTCAAAACCAAAGAAATGAATGGTAATTTTTACACATTGAAAGAATTGTTTTCTCACAGAAGTGTAATTTTAGAGAAATTTGCGAGTCAACTGCAATCACGAACATTTTGTCAAGCTATATAATGAATGCTACTGTTTCCATATAGTCCTTGTGAAACCATGAAATTCTATCCATTCAATCAGGCTTTTTATTCAGTGCACTCAAGATTCCTGGTTATTCCCTCCACAGCAATTTTTTAAGAAGAGCAACAACATATAAACTGGAAACAAAATGGTAGCATGTTTCCTGAAATACAAAAAAAGCAAACTTTAGCAACAATACCTATACAAAGCATATTTATGCACTTTATTGCTTCCTAACATTAAGAATAGCAGTATTTAACCCTAAACATGTCACTTCAAAGGATGTTCAGGTGATTTAGTACCAGCTGGTTCAAGTTCTTAAGAAATCTCTGAAACAAAAGTTGATGAGAATGATACATTTGACTGTTGCAAAATAGACTTTGACAATGATTATTCTGAAAAGCATCACATACAAGACAACTGCAGAGTAAATATGAACTTTCTTCGATCCCCATGACTCATCTATAGTGTTTTTTTAAGCCACTGGTGTACTCCCAGCATTTTAACACCCCTAATACCTAATACAGGTGAATTGCACCAGAGAAAGATGCAGCGTTGCCAACTCCTGTGATTTTTTTGAAAGACCTGTGAGATTTGATACTGTTCTTAAAACCTCAATACATCAAGTTACAGCATAGCATGAGAAACGGACCTCTTATTTTAAAAAATCTAGAACATTTTCAACCCTCTAAACTGCACAGAGAACTTGAGAACAAAAGACCTGGAGATACTAAGACCAGAAGGCAAATAAAAAAAAATACCTAATATTTTTAAAGCCCCATGATTTTTAAACTGCTTAAGATTTTTCACAACCAGTTCTGGATATTTGTACACAAGGCTGATAAACTTAAGGTGTGATTTGTTTTGATACAATTTGGGTCTGGGTAAGTTGTTATGTTCTTGCTCTTTAAATAATTACCATAGGAGAAATAACCATCATAAGACAAAAAGCTTAAATATCCAGAGAGTCTCAGCAGGAATTTGAGCTACAATGACAAAGAGAAAATGTGGTGAAAAAAGGAAATAGAGATAGGGAGGGAAAAAGGTCAGTGTACATCATACAAGATCTGACTATATAATACAGAAGTCTAATGGAGCTAATGCCAACCAATGGTAGGATAATACTGTACATGCTTGTTAATTTTATATTGCACCTTGCAATCATTTTCAAATAAGCAGCATTATAGTATTATTACAATAATTAAAACTTTAACAGTAGTATTGTGACCACAAAAAACCCAGGCAGTTGCTTCTAATACTTAAAAGCAAAAAGGAGGCTAAATGAGGAAGAAGCAATAGAGCTACATTAAGGTCATCAATATTCCCAACTGTTTTATTCTGGATCATATTAATATTAGAAAAATCAAGAAAGATTATATAGTGTGTACATCAAAAGTAATAAAAAGGTAGCATAGGACCATTTAGCATATACAATGAATTAGCATAGATATACAGCTAATTAGCAATGTTAAGCATAGATGCTAATTATCACACATTGAAGTAGATTCAATTAATCAATTTTGCTCGAAGTGTGTTCATTAATGTGCTCCAGCATTTCAGTGTCCCCGTGCTTCAAAATGGCAGCAGGGGCACTTGAACTAAAGCTTATCGAACGAGCTTTAGTTTAAGTGCCTCTGCTGCCATTCTGAAGCACAGGATGCTGAATACACGTGGCGCTATGGGTGCTTCAATTACAGCGGCTCTCCAAGCCACTCTAATTTAAGTGCCCCCCCCCCACACACACACACACACTCCAGAGCATGTGTATAGATGCCCTAGGACCACAAGGCCTCTCCCTCTACATAATTTCAAACTTTTCAGATTTTTCACAAATGATCTTCTGGATTAGATGACATATATCTTTAAAACTAAAATATACTAATCAAAATTAAGGAAGTGAAAGAGACAGTTATACTGGAATCGACCTGACATTAACATTATGACTGATGTTCTAAGAATGTTTTGTCCCTCCAAGCTTTATCATAAACTGAACGGACGACTTTTCACCAACAAAGGAAGTATTTTTCAAATAAAGTATTTGATTCTCAATCAGATATAATGGGTATTCTTAGGGAATTTTGTTTAAAAAAAAGTTTCAATCACTTGCCCACATTAAAAGTGCTGCAGTTACTTTGTAAACCAATGCATTCTTAGTCTTGAAATTAGAACTGTAGCACTACTGAGATTAAAATAAGATCCTCAAAATTACTACTGCAAAACAAGCTGGTGGCTGTTTCTTCTTGGTGAAACTGTAAAATTCATCTTTGCAGTAATATCATGAAAAGAAGCATGTATTAAGATCACCAAAAATTCTTATTCTTGTAACAAGATAAACATAAAAAAATCATGCCATTTCTTTTTTTCCAAGTTAAACTGGTTTCTTTGCAGATAAGGGGTGGAAAAGAATACAGATAATCAAAGAATCCCAACATAAATAGTTAGAGTTGGAACATTAAATTGTTGTTATATACTTACCAGATTATAAAGGTGTAGTGACACTTACCTAAAATATTGTGTAATTAAAAAATAAGGACAGCATCCATGGATTGCACTAGCATTAGAAGAAAACACCTCATTCATTCTTTTAAAGTACAAAAGAAGTAGAAAGTTTAACGCTGTACCATAGAATCATTTTCTATGATCTATGATTCAATGTTAAACTTTCTTTTTTTTTGTATTCTATAAGAATGAATGAGGTGGTTTTTTTAATGTTAGTGCAAACTCCTATTAATGACATGCATATATATTCAGAAAGAAAACTAAACAAAGGAACATTTAAAGAATCTTGAGACCTGTCTAACCTACGGAGCCTCTGCCCTTAGACCAATAGTTCTCAACCTTTCTAAGACTTAAGCCATCCTTCCAAAAACGCTTGAGGTATCCCTCAGTTCTTAGTTTTTACTCATTTTTTACTACAAAAAATACTATAGAAGTTTTTCTCTTGCAAAAAACTCAGAAAGACCACAACAGTGGTTGGGTTCCTATTTGAAATCACTGGCTAAGTCCAGACAAGTATGACTGTGCGGTATGCGGACACAGCCTCATACCGCACATTCAGCTGTTCTCCATGCTGCAAGGAAGCAGCGTTGGAGGGGGGAGAAGTGTGGGGGGGTGAACTCTAGATATCCAGGGGTCAAAAAACCTGCTCAAAAAAAGAAAGTGAAGCAGCACATGTGGGAACAGTGCATGCCACTCAAAACCAGAGCCTGGCCAGCAGCTGGAGCCACACTCCAGCTGCCAGCCAGGCTCCAAACAGCTGGACCACCAATGCTGCAGTCCCAGGAGGCACCAAGGCACCCAGTAAAGCTGCTGGGGCCAGCACAGCACAGTGGCAGCACAGAAGCAACACATGGTATCCTGCTGCAAGTAGTCCCTGGGGAACCAAACGTCCACACTCATGTGGACATGGCCCCTGGGTTTATCTTGTGAATCATATTTGCATGCATAACAGTACTATATCCTGGGCACCCTGGAAAGGATCTTAAGGCCCACCAGGTGCCACAACACCCTGGTTGAGTATCACTGCTCCAGATCTATGCCATCATGTCTGTCAGCAGGGTCTATATTGCAGATGCAGAATATGCCAACAAAGTTTTCTACTAGTGTAACTACATCACCTCCCAAAGTAGTAAGCAAAGTTGACAAAAACACTTTTCTCTTGGCATAGCTATGACCATATGAGCTTTACTAACACAGCTACAAAACTAGGAGTATAAACCTTTTCATATACTTAGTTAACATAGTTATGCCACCAAACTCTGTAGTGTAGACAAAGATGTACTGACACCTGAAAGAATATTTTCTTATTTTTATTAGAAACTTGAAATGTGGTTTTCTTTACAGAAGCTTACTACAGTTTGTAATGAAATACAAATTCTAAAATTCATAAAATCCAGATACACTTAACAATAACAGATACGATATCACAGAGGCATAATTATAAATGTTGGTGCCCTGAGTTAAACTTGGGAGGAAGAGGGTGCTCCTTAGTTGTTTCTGCAGCAGCCCATGAGAAACCCAATGCTGCCCGATCGTAGAAACTGAGCTGAAGCAGCTCATGCTGCCCAGCCTTAGGAGGGTCTTACTTGCCAGAAGAACTCAAAGCCACTCACTTTGTTCCTGTTGTGTCTCTCCATCTGCCTCCTACAGTCAGACAGTGAGGAATTGCTTCTACTCAGCTTCTAGGCTGGGAAGCACATGGCTTTCCAGAGGGGCTCCTGAGAACCAAAGTGCTTCACTTATTTTGAAGAGGTTTTTAATTTAATAGAAGAATAAAAAAAAAGACATCTAGTATTCAATATGTGCAGTTCATTGCTTTCATAACATGAAAACCATTGATTTAAGTATTTTTATAATACAGAAAAGTGAGTCTCAAAAATCTCAAATACTGGATGTTTTTCATACTGTTCTAAAAACAGCTCTCCTGTCCAAATTCAAACGAATGGTTTTTGGCACTGTTGGAGAGAACCCCATTTCACTGTTGCTCACATAGTGATATGATCACAAAGATTGCAAAATAATTTACTTTTCACTTTTACACTAGAAGGAAAAAGGAAGACATATGGTACAACTAGACAGCTTCTACAAAACTTGAAAATTGTACTTGTGGCGGTCAATCAACACCATCTGTTTCCTGTCAAGTTTTACCTATACTATCATTTGTAAAACTGAATTAAATTAAATAATAAAGAGGAGGTATTCTGGTCTTAATGTATTAAATAACCAAGGACTGTTGCAATTTCACATTGCAGGAGGTATAAAGAACACTCCTTTACAGAGTCTGGAACCTTGAGAATGGACAGTTACTGCTGGCAACTACAATTCCCTTCTTCAGCTGAATGGTTAGAGCTATTTTTTTTTGTTAAAGATTTGCAGGTAAAATATTGAATGGCATGGACCAATACCATTAGTCACTGTTATAATATACAATAGAGCTTTTGTATATCATATTGCTTCTTCAAATTATTTATGTATAATATAATACGCATTTAAAATTAACAATAGATAACTTATACTTTTCTACCCAGAGGGAGAAGAGAAGAAACTTTTCCAGTAGCACAAAGAGCATAAACTACAGACTACACAGCATAACACTAATGCTGTGCTACAGGAATGACAGATTTCCAGCGACTCTTTTTCCATTTTCTCCCACCTTCCATGAGGATAGATTTAAGGTTACAATATATGGCTGGGGTTGTGTTTTGAGTAAATTTAGTATTGGTACATGGATGGGGGGAGGTGTACACTATTTCACAGGTTTCTTTTCTAATTTTATTAAATCTTTGGGTTTTTTTAAGAATGCCAGGTTCTGCCTGGACACCTCCAGGAAGATTCTGTTCTTTATGAACAGCAGGTCCATTGCTTCATTGAAAATTCATTTCCAATGATAATACACAAGGCAACAACTGGAGTGGAATTTACTATCGACAATTTTACAAGGCACTCACTCCTCCAATCAGCACATTCCAAAAAATTACATTTTATAAAATGAGTTAAAAAAACTTTAAAATTACATTTTATTATAGGCAGACAGACAGATGTGATGGGTATGAAATCTGGCAAGCAACACAAGGTTTACAGCTGAACCTTTACCCTCACAGACTCGTAATTTCTCTGAAAAGACAGTTATATAAACTGAACCAGCAATCATGTTTTTGTTTTCTCACATACATGGAAACTGTATCAAGAGCTTTAAGAAGCAAATTACATTGGCTTCTTGCACCAAAGGTTAGGATGTTTTCTTTTATCTTCCCCCTTTTCTTTTGAAACACTTTCCATCATGAATGTGAGCAAGAGCAATGGACAAATTCTAGCAAATGTTTCATCATGCACACAGTATTCAATACACATTTTTTGCTATCCACTGAATTGTCTAGTGTTAAAGCATATACTGGTAATGTATTGCACATTTTTTATATTTCTTCACAGAGAAAAGCTGTTACATTGTTTTGCAACTTGGCTAAGAAACTGCCACTCTGTATGGAAGTGATGCAGAATTTATTAAAATAAAACTGCCAGTGAGATTTTTCTTTAATACCCAAGGGAGAAATATGATCACCCAGGCCAATAAGAGAAAGATGTGTGCACTGGGTGCTCTAGTAATTACAACTGCTTTGGTGGGCAATATTGTTGGCGAAACAGATGTTAGGGACCTATTAACAAAAGTTTTTCAAACATCTGCTTACAATTTTAAGGCAATTGTAAATACAGCACAGAAGGTCAATTGGGCTCATTAAGGTCTATGTGCAAATCTACTGCTGCAGGTTTCTTTTTAGCTTATACTGACTTTTTTTAACACAGGAAATAGAGTTTAATAGCAACTTGTGTCAATTTTGATTGTGATTTCATATAACAACAAACACTGATCACACGCCCTGTGCTTCACCAAATAACCTATTTTCCTTCCTCCTCTTCCACCATACCTACAGCACACTGATGAGGTTCTGTAAGATGAAGCACAAGGTGGGGGGAAGGAATTAGAAAGGGGAGTGCTTATTCAAATCTGTTAGATTTTATTTTTTAAAACCAAACACAAATCAGGTTAAATAATCTTTAATCCACTGAACCAGATATGAATATGCCTGTTTATACAATCAAGTATCATGGCACACACACTGTTCTTAACTGGTTTTAATAACTCTTTTAAGCATAAACTTAGGGGTAGACCTGAAAAAATAAAACTAATATGTTAATGCTCTATAACTCTAAACAGATTCTGTTGATTGAGCATGTTTTTTAGATATGAACACACAAACAAGCTACTATAGCTGAGTTCAGGTGAAAGCTATAGCTCATTACCTACTCTACAAGAACCACCTGGGCATGTCCCCACATACATAGGCATGTGTTTCCAAGGACACAAAAAGCAGTGGCACACATTTGTGCCTCTGCTCTCGGCCCTAGGGCACACCCCTGCACGTGTGCTCTGGCATGTGTTAAACTGTCCTGGGTGCAGGAGGAGAAGCTGAAGCCAGCACCTCTGCTGGCCCCAGCAGCCTTACCTAGGGTCCTGGGGGCCTCCCAAAGCAGCACCAGCACCAGAACCAATCTGCCTAGGCTTCGTTTCTGGCAGCGCATGCTGCTATTGCATGCCCTGCACTGCCTTTTGTAAGGTTTTTGTTTGCTTGTTTTTTAATGCTAGGGCATCCTGGTATCAAATTTTGGCACTGTGTTGCAAATTTGGAGCACAGCGCACAGATGAACATTTGCTGTGCACAGATGAACATTTGCTGTGCACACACGTGTACTTGTCTGAACACCCCCCTCCGTGCATGCATGCTGTGGAAATGTGAGGCAACTGTCCCTCTATAAAAGTGGGATAAACTACCTCAGAACTACCACAAGTTAAGAGTGTGCACACAGGCTATCTCTACAGAGGAGCTAACTTAGCAAATCCACATACTAGTTTATCATAACCTATTCATGGAGCCAAACACTTAAATGTTTGAGTCTTGTCTTGCTTTTTAAAGCGGGATCTCAAACTAGGAAGAGTGCAGCATTTTCTGCTCAGTCACTAGGAAGGCAAAGAAAACAAGTCAACATGATCTGAGTCAGTCAAATGAGTTTCCTATCTGCAGTAGTTTAAAATTGGCCACCATGGTAGGCATAAAGCAGAAAGCCTCAAGGTTCTAGCATAGATGCAGTAGTTCCTCAAAGAGGAAACAGTGATGTCAAATTCAGTAAATATTTTAATAATGAAGCTTTGTACGTACAATTGAATGGTAAAAATCTCTTGTAAAACTTTCATTTAGTAAATTGAACATATTCATTAGTTAGTGCCTGACTGCTGTAACTTTTAGAATATGTGCAGTAAATTCTGGCTCAGATCTTTGCTAAGCTAGGGGTGCTGCAAAGGTGGCAAATTTAGTCCTTGGAGAGTGACTTCTGCAATTTAGCACCAATGTAGTGTTCAGAAGTATTGATTGAAACATATTTGATAGATTGTAAAGAGTACAAGATTTGTAAAAGTTTTTTCTATTTGCAACCTTGACGCTGTGCTCACACAGATCTGAACAAGTAACACGAGTCCTCCTTGTCCAAACAACAGCTAAATCTGAAAGCAAACATAAGAGCTCTTAGAAAACATTCCCGTCAATAAAGACTTGTCTTTACTCAGCTTGGCCCAATATTACTTGCTTTAAAAACTTATCACCCCATCCATCTTGCCTCTGACTTACTAGCAAGGATATTTTCAATGTCTTATGAATTTTCTTCCAAACCCTTTTTCCTCTATATAACATTTATACGGATCTAAATAAACTGTGGATCTCTTTATTTCTTATAAAGGAAGTGGTAGTTTCATTTTTTTAAGAAGGAAGGAGCCTGGAGATTATCATTTATATTATACAAACTAATTTCATCTTTAAACATAAACTGCAAGTGAAATTTAGTAAACACAATATGATTACTTTAAACTGAATTTGGCTAGGGCACCAGCACTAAGCTAACATTGCTACTATTAAAAAAGTGTTGTGGGATGCTCAATGACTACAGTTATGTCTCCTTCAAAACACGGCAAGCCCCTGTTGCTTAGATCACAAATCTAGAAGCCTGTCTAGATAGTTTTAAAAACTAGGGGAACTTTTCTTCTATTTGAATCCATAGCACAGAGTAGCTTACAGTGGCCTGAACTACTGCTTGGTTTAGATTTTTCGAGGGGGAAGAATGTTCCACAGTGAAAGCAGGCCTTGGGATATCTGTCCAGTACAAGTGTAGACAGAAGAGTACTATTCATTCACCAATACAACTTCCAGCATCATCTTAAAAGATTTTCCCACCGCAGTGCTTGATCTGGCCTAATTCTGAGACTGTAGTTAGAACTACTAAAAAGAAAAAAAAGTCTCCGCTCATTGTATCAGATCCCACTTGGCATTGCTTATGAGCATTCACCAAAAAAAAGGTATACCTTCCAAATCAAATTCCAGAAACTGAAACAAAAGTAAGGAGAGGAATGCATGCTTTCAACTACGAAGAGAAGCAGGTAAAACTGCTGATGAAAGCATTTGGTTTAAAAAGGGATAGAAGGAGGAGGAAGATGAAGTTCTATGAAGCCATTAAGTACCCACCAGTTCACTGCAAATTATACTAAATAGTCTGGCAAAGAAACATTTGGCAGACATTAGTGACTTGCAAGCCAAATATGTTCCTCACACCAAAGTATAATCTAGCTGCAAAAAGAGTTTGTTTTGGAACAATTTCTATAGTATGAAAAATAATCTGGCCTAAACTCCTAGTGAGCCTGGATTTACCAGAGAGGAAACAGGAGAGAGCCATAATTACTTATGTGACAGATCCACATATATATGGGATTAGATACTTAATCTCATCCCTGAAACAAGATATTGAAAAATTCAGATATTAACATAGATCCATTTTGATAAAAATACAGTAGGTCTAAAATAAGTTAAAATAAATAGAAGCACACTAATATTGTAACAAGTTTAACATACAAATTTAGAATAAATACAAACTATGTCCTCCCTTAACTTCACATATAAAGTATGCAAGATTTTACTACTGTCCTGGAATCTATTACCTTTTGCTGGTTTTTAAATATACTTGAAAAAGCAATTTACAACTAAAAATCACAACTAAAGTCCATTGAGGAACTCCTGGTCTTCAAAAAGGATGTGGAGTTTGGGGGATTGTCTCAAATGCAAAGGGATTTTTCCTTTCCCTTTACTTAAAAAAAAGAAAAAAAAGATGAGGAAAATTTAAGGTAGGAATTTAACAAATGGTTAATTTTAGCCACACTAGTCCTCTCTAGCTTGTTAGCCAGGCTGTATTGTTATCACCATGGAAATGAAGACTCTCCAAAGTGTTTTCCAAGGCCAGATGCTTAAATAGGTCCTGAGCAGTAGAATTAGGCTCTGAGACTCCATTAGGATCAAGTTCACAGGTTGACACATCTTCCGAACAAAAGATAGCGAAAGGATTTCCCAGCTGCACTTTAAGATGCTTGAAAACAGTATTCCACTTGGGCATACCATCTGAACTCATTAAGCTATGCAGCTTGAAATGGCCCGTCTGCTACCTGCTCAATGCAAATGAATAACGCCTATTGCAGTGATAGCAGCTCTGGCCAGGCCCCAAACCCCAGACAGGAACTACCACCACCAGGTGTTGCTGGAGCAGCCATATACTCTTTGTCCAGTGCTGCAGCACAGCTGGATCCATACCAGAGCCAAGGGATGCATCTACACATGAGCTTTGCTGCAGTTGACTAATTAGCACCAGCATAAAATGTCACAATCTATATACATGCATCTGTACTAGGACACAGTAAATTAACTAGCCCTGACACTACAATCCTATAACAGAACTATTATGTGCAGAGCCAGAGGCACAGCAACCATCTGCCCCCACTCTAACTGCCTTGTACTCAAATCCAAGACAAGAGGCTTCTCTTTTTATATTAAATGAGGGAAACAAGCTTGTTCTGGATTCAAGTCAATATGGTATGTTAGGCATTTATCTAATTAACATAACTGACATTTTCTTTGGTAATATGCGATTTTTCATTCAGCAAACCCATCAAAATAGTTACTCCCACGTATGGTGATATTCCAAAAATAGGACTACAAGAAGCTGATTGGTGTCAAATTGCAAAAGCACCATTATTTCTAATTTTTGTACTCTATATCAGGGTTAACATCATGGCTGGAAAGTTTGTATCAATAGTTTAAAGAGCCAAACAAGTGTATCAGAACAGATCTTACATACTGAAAAATGAACTATAGTCATTAAGCCATCGAAACAAAGGGTGCATCTACACAAGACGCGACTGCCCAGTGATAGCTGTGTATTTATTTAGTACTTATAAAAGCGAACATCTTTTAAGTGATGCTACTGTGCAGCAGCCTAATAATACTACACAGTAGTGTACTGGCATTGTTGGTGCTGTGACACACTACTGCAAAGTCAGCGTCTTGTGCAGACACACCCATAGTATACTTTTTCCTCTGAGGACTTTTTAAAAAACCTTTTGTTAAGTAGTTTCTTCTTCTATAGTTTTGTCATAAGCAGCTGACCGAATATATAGTGCTGCTGTAAACACAGTGAATGGCAAATCCCAGGCGACAAGCTAAACTCACTGAAAACTAGGCCTCCTGAAGCACATAGTCACACTGGAAAACAGGATTCAAAGTGGAGCTAAATCTAAACTTCAGGGACAAAATAAAGGTCTTCCTAATTAAGACACTGAGCCACTGATGGCTATTTGTTGAGCCCAATTATCCAACCAGTTTTGCACCCACCTCATACTACTTTAATCTAGTCTGTATTTCCTTAATTTGTTAATGAGAATGTTATAGGACTCAGTGTCAAAAGCCTTGCTGAAGTCAAGGTATATTATAGCCATTGCTCTCTCCCCATTCATAGAACCTGTCACCTTATCACAGAAGGAAACTGAGATGGCCAGGCATAACTTGCTCTTCATGAATCAGTGCTGGCTGTTCCTGATCATCTTGTTCACCTCTAATCAGTTGCCTAACACAATAAGCCTTTCTACCTTTACAGTACTGAATTTAGCTATCATTGTGATTGTTTTATAAACATCATAAGTGAATTGTGATGCTTCATTCATATATATAAAATGTTTGTCCCTATTTCGGAATGACTAGAGGGGGAGAGAGAGAGAGAGAATGAGAATTTCAGAATGGATATTTTTATATATACTTTTTATCAATCTTTTTATATATTTTATTCATGTGTATATGTATGTCATACACACACAGGCACACACACGAATAAAATATATAAAAAGATTTGTTCCTATTTCAGAATGAATGGATATGATATATATGTGGTATATGTATGTGTACTTACACACACATATGAATATATACATACATGCATACAGATATACATACACACACACACATCTATCAAATATCCATCCACTCTGAAATCCTCATTCTCTTTCTCTTTCCCTCCATCCATTCTGAAATAGGGACAAACATTTTTATTCACATCTATTTATTAGATTCCACTTATTCTGCAGTAGAGAAGTTATTCAAAAGGATTTTTTTTAATTCTAAAAAGCAAAATACAGTAACAGATGTAGAAGAAAAGGATGTTCAAGGAAACCCAAGTCTGACCATCAAATTCTCACATTAAGGAAGGTCAGATTATACTTGCAATTACAGTCTGATTTAAAACATTAAGGCTCTATTTCCCTCAAATGTAAAGCAAATTTCACACAGATAGCAATGGGAAGTCTTAAAAAAAACAAAAACAAACAAACAAACAAGAGTGGAATATGCTCCTAATACAGAATTTCAAATACAGGTTCTATTCCTGCATCAAGATGCTCTTGTAAAGACCCTTAGAGACTGCACACAGTCCCAAAGTCAACAAGACTCCATATGAGACCAATGATACATAAAAGTGAATCCTGAAGAAGCACTAAAAAGTCAATGGTTGCATTCAGCATCTCCCAATGGGAAGATATTATATTAAATATTGCCCATTAACTGTTAGCCCATTTACTAACCTTGTGCACAGCAAGCAGTATTGTCATTGATGTTTATCAGACCAACTGCATAGCTGGGAGAGATTTAGGATACACAAAAGACTTTATAGAGGCAACTGATCAAGAAGCTGAAGCTGAACACATGGATGAGACAAGGTGAAGCAAAAAACAATATATAATAGAACAAGGAACAATACTTAAGGAGTTTTCTAAATGGTGATAAGAAATGAACTCTGAAAGGTATAAGTAGTTAGGAGAGGGACACGTCTACATTTGAATGTAGATCTCTATACATTAGTTATGTTGTGCCAGAAAGACTGAAAGTAGCACAGAGAAGTTGAAGAATAAAGAATGGATGCTGGGTTAGTCATAATTTTGTCAGGAATATAAACCTATTGGATAATCACTGCTATGGGTTACCTGTGGTACTAGTAGAGAAAATAAAGCAGCAAGGAGTTTTTTGATATTTCATGAAACAAAAATTTTACTGTGAAATTAGTAGCAAAAGAAATGCAGACATTATAAATACCACTAAAAATTCTCCCAGTCACAGCCCCCGCACAAACAAAACAAGAAAATATAACCAATTCTAGGAAGACTAAATATGCTATATAATACAATCCACTGTAGAAATCTATACGTGAACTGTATTCACACCAATAATCACTTAGTTAGGAAAAACCACATCTAGGAATCAAATTCCTACTCTTTGTGTAATGAGGTGGACGTGAGCCAGTGCATAAAATGGATAGACATTTAATGTTTTTTGAAACCTGAAAACCAGAACGAAGGACCTCAGATTTACTAAAACACATAAAACTGAAAACACACAAGGCAAATACTTCTGCCTAACAGCTCATATCCTCAATGACTTTAATATCACACTATAAAAATAAGAGACATACAAACACTGAAGTTTATGACAGACTAAAACATACAACTGAAGTTCTGGATTTGTTTAATTTAAAGTGAAGTACTTAGTCTGTCACTGGGAACTAACATGCACCCTAATTTTACTTCAAATAGTTAAGTAGCTGATTTCTCTGAAGATGCCCACAGAATATCTGTGAAATTCAAGGTTCAAGTTAGGAGTACACCGATAAAAAAAAAATTTTGTCAGTACTAATTAACCAGCCAAATCAGTCAATACAAATCTAATAACCAACATGATGCAGCCCGACAGCCTGGAGAGCAGCATTGGGGTCGTAAGTCTGTGTGGGAGTAGGGGCATGGTGGGACAGTTCAAGGCCCCCATGGTTACGGAGGAAGTGGGAGTGGAAATGGGGTTGGGGCAGGTGCTGCCCAGCCAGGGCAGTAAATGGGCCTCGGGGGTAGGTCGCGGGGCAGAGCCACAGGCGGCTCATCCAGAAGGAACAGGGAGATGAGGAGGGGGGGTTCCCCACCAGTACATGCACCCCCAGGGAAGGCATGGGCGGCATGTTCCCTCTGGATTTGTGTGGGGCAAGGGCAGGCTGCCTTCTGTGGGCTTGGGGCCAGAGGCTATGCTGGCCTCTTCCCAGTAGGGGGCTGGGCTGGGGCTGCCTCCCAGCTGGTGGGGGCAGCACTGGAAGGGAAGACTATAGGGAATTCTGGGGTGGCAGTAGCCTACTCTGCACCCTGCTGCTTCCATGCTACTGCCATCCACCACACATCTGCCTGCCCTGAGTACAGCCCTGGCCCAGCCCCACTTCTGGGAAGAGGCTAGCACAGCCTCTGGGCCTAACCCCACAGCAGGCAGCCTGCCCTCACCCCACATACAAATTCAGAGGGCACATGCCCTTCATGCCTCCCCTGGGAATGCGTGCAGCTGTGGGAACTGACCCTCCCCGCCCCCTGCGCCCCCTGGACAAGCTGCTCGTAGCTCCATCCCGTGCCCCATATCAGGGGCCATTCACTGTGAGGGCCTTGATCTGACTCCTGATGCCCATTCCCTCCCCCTGCCCCTTCTCCCCACAGACTTACCAGCCAGATGCTACTTTCCAAGCTGCCTGGCTGCATACATGCTTCAGCTGTACCCATATATACAAAATTTATTGATGACGTTATTGGCTACACTGGCCAAAAAAATCTGATGACTGATAATGTTCATTTCCCTTTTATCAGTGCCACTCCGATATGCCACCGATGTATTGGCACATCCCTAGTTCAAGTGACTTTGTCAAGTACAGAACCACATTAGTATGTGAAAATCCAGTTTGTTTACATCAGCTTGTATCATACATGAGACTGCCATTCATAAGCTGACCAGAATCAGGGTACATTCAACAATGCCAGCCTGCAAAGCCACTAGCGCGTCTCTTTACTAAACTTTAAGTTTGAGTAGCTGGAGCAAAGCTTGTCAGAGACTTACTTCCCCTTTGTTCAAATCAATATATATGCATTACATTTCTGTTGTTGGGAATCTTCAGAAACCCTAAATTGTCATGTGCTTTGCATAAAATGCTCATTTGTAATACTTCTACATTATATTTGGAAAATTAAAATTATTTATTAAAGTTTACTTGTTCCCTGTCTACCTTCTAAAAAATCTGAAATTAGAGTTGGTTTCTATTTGTGCATTTACTGCCACTTTATAAATCACTGTCATGTTTCTGGCAAATGTGCGCTGCATATTACCACATCTCACAAACAGTGCACAAGTGAACATATTCGTAGATGCTGTGCATGCTACATTCATGGTTAACTTTATTTATTTCGAAGGCACTCATCATGACATCTGAGATTCTTAATGTTCAAGCAGGGAGCTAAATAAGGTTTGTATTAATGGGAAAAAAAATGCTATACAAGGACTTAATATTAAGGAAGACAAAATGATAGGCCTCAATCATTGCCTAGTGCCTTCACTTCAGAGTGAGGAAACACTTATACAAAAAGGAAAAGTTATATTAAAGAGTATTTGAAAACCTAAGGTTACCATATTTTATAAGCCATGCCTGAGTTGTACATGGCAGATCTGGTATAATAGATGCGATGTACAAGAAGGGGAATATTTGGAATACAGGAAACCCTTGCTATTCATGGGTTCTGTATTTGTGGTTTCAAATATTTGTGAATACTGAATCCGCATTTAAAAATACACTTTATACACTTACAGGAGCTCCTTGGGAGCTCTGTGCTTGCTCCCACCTCCGCCACAGCGCTCCTGCTGTCAGAGCTGGGCGCCCCCCCAGTCACCAGGGGCACTGCGTTCATGAACGCAGTGCCTTATTCGCAGATTTTGCCATTTGTGGGGGATACGAAAACGTATCCCCAGTGAATGGCAAGAGTTGCCTGTAATGTACATTTCCCAGAGTTAAAATAAACACCTCAGCACTCCAGACTTTGGCTTGGCATTTTCTCCTCAGTGGGGGGAAGCATTTATCTACTCTAACACTTTGCCACATATGAATTATCACTCAATTGCAGATAACGCCAAGCTTGCAGATAACATCAAACTGGGAAGATGTAATAGGGTGTTGGAGGGTAGGGATAGGATTCAGAATGACCTAGACAAATTAAAGGATTGGGCTGAAAGGAATCATATGAGGGTCAATAAAGACAAGTGTAAGTCCTGTTCTTAGGATGAAACAAACACATGCATCAGTACAGGCTGGGGGCTGACGGTCTAGGAAGCAGCTCTGCAGAAAAGAACATGGGGGTTGTAGTGGACAATCTGCTGAACATGAGCCAATAGTGTGCCCTTGCTGCCAAGAAGGCTAAGAGCATACTGACCTGTGTTGGTAGGAGTGTTGCCAGCAGATCAACAGAAGTGATTATTCCCCTCTATTCAGCACTGGTGAGACCACATCTGGAGTACTGTGTTCAGTTTTAGGCCCCCCATTACTGAAAGGATGTGGACGAATTGGAGAGAGTACTGCAGGGGGCAACAAAAATGGTTCAGGAGCTGGGGCACATGACTTCTGAGGAGAGGCTGAGGGAACTGGGCTTATTTAGTCTGCAGAAGAGAAGAAGGAGAAGGCATTTAATAGCAGCCTTCAGCTATCTGAAGGAGGGTTCAAAAGAGGATGGAGCTAGACTGTTCTCAGCAGTGGTAGATGATAGAACAAGGAGCAATGGCCTCAAGTTGCAGCAAGGGAAGTTTAAGTTAGATATTAGGAAGAATTTTCTTACAAGGAGAGTAATAAAGTACTGGAACAGGTTACCCAGAGAGGTTGTAGAATCTCCATACTTGGAAATTTTTAAAACCCAACTAGACAAAGTCTTGGCTGGGATGATCTAGTCGGGGATGATCCTGCTTTGAGGAGGAGGTTGGACCAGATGACTTCCTGAGGCCCCTTGCAACCCTAATTTTCTATGATTCTATGAATTATTCACAAAGGATAACTGCATTTATTTAATGTAAAGAAAAAAAACACTAGAAAGTATTTTATCTCACCTTATTCATCATTGCAGTATTTCACTGTCTCAAAGCAGAGCAATAAAAACTGTCAAGTGAGTTTTTAGCCATCTGGACCTTGCCGAGTCATACACCAGAATTTAATAAACTAGAATCTGTGAAATATCCAATTACTTATTTGTTACAATATAACCTTATAGATATTTGTGCATCCTGGGTTTAACTGGCCAGAAAGTATTCATCTTTTCTTTTTTTGTTTTTCACATGAGAAGGATCAGGCAGACACTGACCTGTCCAGATTCTTCCCAGAAAGTCAATGGTACCAGAGAGTTCAATAAGCTCCACTAACCATCAAGCACTTGAACTTCCAACAGTTAAGTCAGATGATAACCAGGCCATTGAACAGGTTTAAATTGGCCCAACTATATGCATAATAAGATGCTGCCAACTATCCCACATTCTACCATTTAACAAAAAGAAATAAAGACAATTTGGAACTTTAACATCCCCATTCTATATATATAGATATAGGATATATAGGATATATATAGGATTTAGTCCATCTGTCCGTGTGTCTGTCCGTAATGCTCTTGGGGAGAGTGGCTCCTGGTGGGATGTGGCTCCAGCCAATGCTATGTCAAAAATGACAGGCAAGGCATGGCTCCAGCAGAGCAGGCCAGGTAGATGTGAAGCATGGATGGGGGCGTGGCATGGGGCCAGATGCCGAGAGGTGGCGGGGAGGTGGCGCAGGGCTGGATGCAGAGTGGTGAGGTGGGTAGATGGTGGCAGAGGCATCCACATGCAAACTTACCCCTCCCCTGCTCTTGGGAGGCAACAGCAACATGGAATGGTGGGTGGTGGCACTCCATCCCCCCCCAGCGCTCCCCATCATTCTTGACAGGGAATTCGCTAGTAGGATGAAAAAAACCACAGACTGAATACTGCTCTACTGAACAGTGATATACAGCCACAGACAATACTTCTTTTTCGGTGACCAATAATGAACAAACGTCAGAGAAGTTTACTTATCCCCTTTTCTCAACCTCACACAATGGTACATGAAAGTACCACAAATGAAGATTTTCCAGGTCCTTCTTCCAACTGGCTTCCATAATAACATTCTACAGTATTCTGTAGGCACTAGAGAATGGTCCTACATATCAGCAAATAGTTCATGTATGTTAACATGAAGTGTAATAAAGTGAATCCACTCTACTCTAGTAGAGATGCGAAATACACTTGTATTTATTATTGTCAGACCTTCTCTAACCCAAGTGTTTGCACAACTAAGAATGTCTTATAAAATTTCAGTGCAACAGTGACATTGTAGCTGTGGGTCCAGGAAGTTTTGTCATTCAAAAGTTTATTTAGCTCTATCTCAGCTATGCAACTGATTCAATAATAGACATCACCCTTAGAATTTCTTGCTTCTCTTATACTCTTTCACCCCTCCTTACAGCTGCAGTTTTATATTTTGTTTACAACAATGGAGTTCTTAAGAGTCTATTATTTTATTCCAGCCTTCTACCTCTTTTACAATCTCTTCTAATTTTTTTCTTAAGAAAAAGGCAGTTGAGGATCTATGCCAGTTTTCATATAGCACTTCACTATTTATTGATATTACAGCTACACTGAGAAGTTTAAAATTAGGCATTCCCTTGTGAAAGGTGCTTTATAATGTAGTGGGAATAGATTCATCTTTAAAAATATAAAATTAAAAAAACACCGCCACAGAAGAGAAGGGAATATATGAACACATGGGTGACAGCCCAGTAATGTGCACAGCTTGCAGGTTTCAAGCCAAATTTTTAGTTCTGCAGAGAACAGAAAATGGGAGATTTTTATATCACTATAATTTTGAATTATTTACCCATTAAAAATGACCAATCCCAAGTTAAAGTTAAAGCTATCGTGGAAATAAAGAATTATCAGCATTCTTTTAATAAAACCTTGTAGAAAAATCCTGAATATAAAATAGTTCATTCATAACTCTTAACTTCTGATTGCCAGATTAAGTAGCAGGAGACTGTTTCTTCCAATTTTGACATTCATGAACATCGTCAGCAGTATCATACGCACCACTCAGTAATGGCTATTTCATCAAACTGCTTTAAATAGTCTTGCAATTTCTGTAGGAGCATCTAGAAAATGTGCTCTCTGCTGGTGACTTATGCCAGATGCTGCCTACCAAAACACAAAGTTTAACCACACAACTGAAACAAATGCTTACAGTTCTGGTAAGAGGCAAAAGAACACATTATGTAAAATGCAGTAGAAATGAAATAAACTACAAGTATATAATCAGACCAAAAATATTTCTTCAAAACGTAACATGAATTGAGCTATATGTTTTCAATCACTGTCAACGACTTTAAAGATATTAAGAAACAGCATCAGTTTTCATTGAAAACTTTCTTACATTCTGTATAGCTGAAGATGTATCTACAATACAAACCAAATTGCTAGTTAGTTAAGGTAAAGAACATTTCATATAGCACTAAACGTTTTCTCTTTTGCATGTTAAGCAAAATTATTACTTCATTTCCTATTCATCAATATTGAGAATATTTTATAGCATGCAGTAGAGTATCTATGACAGTGTTCCATAATCAGTCTCCAGTGGCATAGGTACAGCACAAGATTTTGTGGAATCTGACAACCAATCAAACTTGAATCCACAGACCCAAGGTTAATCAAGCCAGATACACAGATTGCAAAGGTGACGTTCTGTCTGAGACACTGCTTTCATATGAAAGCTTTTTAAAATAATACAAAAAGCTTTTCATTAAAACAAATTCCTTGTATAAGCATCTTTTCCCTTCTGCCCTATACAGACTTACAAAGATTCTTCTGTAGTTTTTTCCTCTTCCGATTAAATAAAAGGGAGCACATATAAACATTAAAAACTGAAACTAATTAATAAAGCATTTCTTATTATAGACGTCCTTTTAAAATGGTAAACTCCTTGAGGAACAGATGCTATTCTATACATGTCTTTAAAAGGTGTTTGCTCCATAGAATCTTATGGTGATTCCTTATATATTGTTTAGTGTCGAGCACAATAAAGAAAAAATAAACACATCCCAGAAGACAACATTATTCTCAAAGCTACTGAGAAAACTACATGTAAACAGTGACTTAGTAGAAAAAGAAAAAGTTAAAATGAAAAGCAGTATTAACAGCCATTACTTTACTGTAATGCTGTTAACCTTCCAAGACCATTATCTTTAGAGCTAGTACTAGACTGAATTAAAAATTCTGAGGATGCTTTTTACTACCACAAGAAAAATCCCACCCATCCAATTGCTTTTTCAAATCCCTTGGCAAAAGGTGATTATTTCATCCCTCATTTTTCAAAACAGATGGATAAATTGTAACGGAAAATTCTAAACATTCCACTGGCATTGATCCTTACTAACCTGATATGGTCTACTAACTTAAAATTATTCCCTATCACATACATTCTATATGACATCAGCTACCACACAAGATTTTAATACGCATTAAGCAGGTGGCCACCAGCAATTTCTTTTTTATCTAACATCTGGTATTGTACTCTGTACAAGGTAGAAGTCCTTAATTTTTTTAACAAACCAGGAATTTACTTGTAAAATTTCAAGTAAAATATACTTTTAGAACTCCTGCATTTAATTTCCAATCCCAAAATTCTAAGGTTATTGCAAAATAATATTCTACATTTTTCATACATCTGTTCAATGATATTTTAGATTCTTTCCCTTCTTTTTCCAAAGCAACCTGACAGATGACTTACTGAGACTGTATGAGCCTTTTATGCAATACTTTATATTTTTCAGTGTTATAGTCTTAACTAAATTAGCTCATTAGCCAAACACACTAACTGAAAGGGTGGGGGAAAGGTTAAAAATAATTAGGAAAATAACATGTAAATCAAGTTAATTGCCCCTTCATTGTTAGGAGCTGGATGAGGATCCATATTTAAAAAAAGGGGAGTTTTTAGTGCCAAATTGAGTACTTCATCTTCAAAATATATTTATACTCAGTGCCAACATTAAGATACACAATAACAGATTCCTGACTAACATCCTATATCTACTGCAGGACAGCAACTCCTGATTTACACAAATTTGAGCAGAAGATACTTTCAACCTATAAAAACCAAGCAGTACTGCTACAATATATTTAAACCAAAAAAAGTTTTAAAAAAATGAGAAAGAGAGAGAGATGTTCCCAGTCTAAAATTCCAACATCCAAAGTAAACTTCAGTATAAATGTGGACTTCATACTCCATAAAAATACATATTCCTTAAGAGGTTTCTGGTTCTATAGCAACAGATTCTGAATGAGAATATTTTTTATTTACTTTAACATATGTTTCTTTTTTCTAGTTTTCAGAGAACTAAAGGAGTGTTTAAATAAACAAATTAATTGTAAAATCCATTAAATATGTTTGATTAAACAGGTGCTAAGTATACAAAAATATAAAATATATAGTTAACGGGTAATTTCTGAACCAACAAAAACTTACATGAACATTTTAGGGATTACTGAAAGCTTATTTTGAAAAATCGAATCTTGAATCTTAATTTTCTTTTTAAAATAAAATTTGAATAGATTGGGAAGCATTTAAGTCAGGTCAGCTCAATTCTGCATGTAAATCCACTCAAGCCTTCAGTATTTAATGGTCTCTATTCTATTCAGATTAGCCCAATGCAGTACTTTGTAAGTTGCATTTTTATGTATAAAGTTTCAAGTGTAAAACTTAAAGCTGCCTACGTAGTTCTGTCTAGGTATTTACATAATAAATCTGATTGAGAAGAAGAGTTAAAGATGACAAAAGAGGGAAAGGTTAAAATGAACAGGCAAAGCAGACAGAAAAGTACATTAAGAACTTCAGAATCAGCTGTAAGACTTCTGGCAGAGCCAGTAAGTTTATCCATTAGCCTCACAAAAGAAAGTTAAGCCCTTCATCTAACTCTCAATCGCCACAAATTTCCAAAGAAATACATTTAAAAATAGAAGCATCATGTGGCTGGGGGTGGAGACAAAGGAGTTATTACCAGACTCTGACTACAGGAGAGAGAGGACCCTAGCCACTGAATCCATCTGCCAACATTTGAAATATCTTTCAGTGGACAATTATTCAGATAAATAAGGGGTAGTAGACCTCAAAAGTTTGTGTGCAATCATTCTCATGATTTGTAAATTATTTACTCCAAATAATATTTAAATATGCTCTGAATGCCAAGTGTTTATTAGAACTATTCTATCGGTGCTTCTTAAGCTTAAGAGCATAAGTAATGTCATACTGGGTCATATCAATGAACCATCTAGAGCAGTGTCTTGTTTCCCACAGTGGCATAATTGGATGCTATAGCAGGAGCACTGAACCAGATCTCTAGAGCAGAGGTGTTCAACTTCCAGGCCTGCAGACCAATTGAGGCCTGTGGAGCCATTGCGTGTGGCCTCCCCATGGGTCCAGAAATTTGGCAGCAGGCTATTAATATAGCCACCCTCCCCCTGACCAAATCCCTAAACCCTAAGCCCCACATGCCTGGTCAGAGCTAGGTTGTGCCCTCTTCCCTGTGAAGGGCCAGGTTAGGTCTATGCCCCTCCATGGGAACAGGCCATGTCTCCTTTTCCCCCATGGGGTCAGGTCAGGGCCAGGTCAAGCCTCCTTCTACGCTATGGGGCCATACTGGGGCAGAGTCATGCCCTTTCACTCCTCCCCCCACTGAGTTACTTCCCTCCCCTACCTCCTGTGGGGCCAAATGAAGCCCTCTTTCCACCTGTGGGACCAAGCTGAGGCAGGGCTGCCTCTGACCCTCTTCCACATGGCCAGATGATGATCGCTGCACTGGTCCAGGGAGCTGGATCAGAACCATCATTTGACCATAGTCAGACCAGGCACTGGCCTTCTGGCCCACTGGAGAGAAAGGTTGAGCACCACTGCTCTGGAGTGATCCATCCCCTGTTCAATACCTTTTCCAGCATCTACCATTGCTGGTGTAGAGATGCCAAAGGAAACCTCTCCCGCCATGTTGTTCAATAGCTATTAATATATCTAACATACATTAATTTGTTGAGTCCCTTTTAGAAACTAGCTGCGCTATGTGTCTCTACCACTTCCTGTGACAATGAATTTGACAAGTTACTTGCTTATGCAATTCACAGGTACTTACTTTTTAGTTTTAAAACTAGCCCATTTGCTAGTGAGATATAAAATACTGGAGCATAAATAAGATTAATTTCTTCCTTCCCTTTCTTTCCTTCTATCCCGGCACATTCTTACTATCTCCATTCCTCCCTTCTCCTTTTACATATTACTTTCCTTTCACTTTCCTCAGGTTCTTCCTTGAAGAAAAGAGCATCTCCGGTCTTTCTAAGTGTTTTCCTAAAGCAAAGTTTGCAAGAACGGAATGCTCCAGCTATAGAGGAGGTGGACAGAATTCATCCCTTACAACTCCAAACCATCATGCCACATAATTATTTTTTTATATAAAAATATAACTAATAGGTATACAAATATGATATATAATTAAACAACAATCTTTATGCTTTCTGTTCGTTCAATATGTTTCTCTTTAACACTGAAATGACAATAAAACAGCAGACTGATTCAATAAAAAAGGCTAGATATGGGATGCACTCTGGTCACATTCTCAGTATATTTGATTTTCAAAGGCATGTGTGGCCTAAGGAAGAGAAGAGGTTTTAATATGAAAGCCAAATTAAATTCTACAGAAGAAGAATTTAATGTCAATGGATTAATAAAAAAGGTAAATTATTTGGAATGAAGATAAAAAAAGTTTTCTGGAAGTTTAAAAACATTTTTAAAGTTTAAAGGCCTCCCCAAAGTTGATGATCAGAATTTCCATAAGCAAGTATCTCAGAAGGTAGAGTAACACCACATTTAAAAAAAACTATGTCCCAGTGCAAGCCTTATATTTTCAAGAGATGGTCAGTTAGATGTGTCAGTCTGATGTCAGGCAGAAGGCAAGGAAAATTTGCACCTTACAGACTAACTAAATTAGAGAATCACTGGATCAATTTCTCCACTAACTTGCACTCTATGCAACTTCACTACATTATATAGAATATGAAACTGTATCAGAAGCTGCAACATTCATTGGGGACATCATAATCATCACAATCTGGACCTTCAGTGTTGAGATGTCAGGTCTACATCACACTGAAATCTGATAAGCAACCAGTGAGCAATCTCAAATTCCTAATGAACACTTGTGTAGAACAAAAAATGCAACAGAAGTGTCAATATTGTTAACTATCTCAATAAGATCAAGGACTTAAAAAGCATGAAAATTCACTACTTCCTTCTCAGCTATAAAAGTAAACTTTTCTTCTTTTACCTTATCTCATCTACTGCATCTACTCTCAATGAGGTTTGATCTTACTGCGCAATTTTTAACAATTCACTTAAGTATATACAAGCTTCCCCCTATATTATAAAAAGGGAAAAAATAAATATAATAAGTTGTAATGCAGAATGATGCAGGGTTAAAAAGTCAGCAACTCAAATGCAATTACAGTTCCACCAAATCTGTTTTGAAAAAAATTCCTGACTAAGGCTAGTTACACAGCTTAACATCCAGCCTTCATGTTTTAAAGTCTGTGAATTAAAACACAACCATGATATAGCCTTGTTGAAACTGTACCATATGCATTCTCTAACTTTTGTTTTAACTATGCAGCCTCAATGTCACACTAGTATAGCCTGTTGTATTTAACGAGCGAGTGCTCAAGAGACCCCTATTTATTCATAGGGAGAAAAAAAAACTACTAGAACTAGCAGCAGGGTAACATAATACAGGGAAGGGGCACAATACAAATTAATTGCTCTGCTTCACAAAAATGGTATCTATTTTTCATGACCCAGGTCCCCTTGGGAACTTCAAACCTCTCCATATTACTAAAAGTGCCCATTTTATTAAATGAAGAAAGCTTACTAACTTTACAAAAGTATAAAAGAAAAGAGGCATATATTTTGCTTCCAATTCCATGAAAAATCAGACACACAAGGTGCATGAAAGCAAAATTGGGACCCAATTGTTTAATATCCACAGAAATTGTTCATAACAGGTGGAAAGAAAAGCAAGGATAATTGACACAAGGGTATATGCATGTGGAGATGACAAATCTGAATAAAAAAATCTTTCAGCAAGCATGTAATGAAAAACGGTGCTGTACAGAGAAGTCCTGGGAATGGCAAAGAACCAAATCAGGGCCAAGAACATCCAAATTCTTGGCTCTCCTACCACATGGAAGGAACTAGCTTGGCTTTGTTACAAATATACTTGTCCAATTCTTAGTTATCAATGTGGAAGACAGTCCATTCTCATACTGGATGATACAATGGAGTACAAAACAAGAAGGAAGGGGAGGATATAGGGAAATCAGAGTACAGTACCTTTAGAGCTGCCTTGGCCAACAATGGACAGAAAGACGACTGTTATGTCTTGTCCAGCGCCAGGAGGTACAGTCTAAGGGAAACTGACTTCTATTCCCCGGCCTAAGTGCTATTACCTTCAGAAGCAAGAACATGGATGCAGTTACCCTGATAAGATTTTAATGAAAGAAAAAATACACAATAACTGAGAAAAAGACCTTGAAAAATAAAAAGAGTTCAGGTAAAATTAGAAAATTAACGCACATGCTAACAATGCAAACAATGCAGAAGGTAACTGGATGTGTACTGTAGGTATAAAAATCTTCAAAAAGCAGCTCCATAAATATGTCATTTTAATATTTTAAATAAAACATTTAGTCATACAGTCCTATTCAACATAAAAACTGAAATATCTGTTCAATATAATATTGTTGAAAACCTGCTACTTTTTAAAAGATGGTATGTACTTTTATCATTGCTTTCCATTTCCATTCCTCCACATCAGGAATGGTAAATTCAAAGAGGGAATCTGTACTTTTTAAATTATCTCAAAGGAACAACTCCATATGCAAAAAAAATTTACCGAAAGACCTTCCCTCCTCTCACTTATTTTTCCTTCCAGAGACTGCTACCCTATAAACCAGTGGAGAGCCTTAAGATCCTTTCAGGGGTGTTGCAGCCTGCTACATAATATTAGCACTTTTAGGTGTGATAACATGATTCACAAGATAACCCAGAAATTTTAAATAGGAATCCATAGTGTTAAAAATACTTTGACCTGTTGTGGTCTGAGCTCTTTGCAATGGAAAAAATGGTGTTATTTTTCTGTAGTCAAAAAATGAGTGATAAGTAAGAGCTAACATTTTCCAAGAGGTGCCTTGAGCTTATCTAGGGATGCCCTGAGTCTAAAATGGTTGAAAACCATGGCTATGAACTATAACCATTGACCAATGATAACCATGAAATGACTTCTTTCCTCCCCCACTAGCCCTTTCCATTATTTTACATATATCAGATAGGGATATCATTTTTCACTAGTTAAAACTGCACAGAACAAGAATAAGAAGAATATAAGAATAAATTAGAAGTGTAAAGGTGATATTTCATAATACATACTTTTTGTATAAAGAGAGTGAAAGGTATCCTTCTCAACCATTACATCATATTTCTACTTACTAATGTGAACACTTAGGGGGGAAACAAGTAAAAATAGAATATGAATTTATAGATGACATTTTATGTAAGGCAAAAAAAGAAGGCCTAAAACCAAAAATCTGAATCCTTTATTGTGGAAAAACATGCAAGTGCTAAACCATTATTAAGAGTAGGGAAAAATAATAATAAAGTAACTAGGGGGTAGGTTAGAACTATAATTTTAGAAAAGCTGTTGAACGTTAATCTTAGTAAATTGCATTGATAATCTAAAATTTGAAATTGTAGTCCAGTTAAATTTAAAAACCAGAGAAAGCCAGTCCCTAAGCAAAAACAGTTTTGACAAGGGTTAATTTTCTGTGCAACCAGCCAGTTTAAAAGTGCTCTGCATCATGCACATGCGTTACATCATGGCTGTGGAGTGCTTTCAGAGGCCTGATTGCATGAAAAATCTAACTCTTATAAAAGCCCACAGGCTGGTTTAAAAATGGAGGAACCAGGTTTAAGCACCTTCCCCCTCATCACCAAAGGGCAAATGTGTGTTCTGTTCACTATATACCTAAAATATGCGACTTACAGAAAACTGCGTAAATTAGATTAATTCTGCCTCAGGCTTTTGTATGTCTGTACTAGCCCTAAAGAGCACCATTAGTGTGCCAGGAACATACCAGACAGTCTAAAACCCAAAGCTGATTTCTTGCAGGGTTTAGAAGCTAAGGGCCAAGATCCTTCAGCATCCCTAGGAGGAACGAGAAGGGTAAGAGGTCAGTGACAGTATTTACTGTAGGCCCTGACTTCACAGAAAAAGGTGCTTTTCTCACTCAACTGAGTTTACACTACAAGAAGACCAACTCATATTATCTTAAAAGTGATAAACTGTGTCAACAGAAGTATTAAGGAAGATATTCAATCAAGTTAAACTGACTATTGAAAAAAGCACCTTCTTACCTATTGGGGTAGCGCTATAGCAGACTCTTCTGCTAATATTTGCAGGATTGTGCCTTACACAGAGAAGGATGCAACAAAAACAATAACACAATTTTCCATGTGTCATAACTGTTTCAAAGTTTTACCTTTTTAATGTTTTTGGTTATCGACATAGGAAACACAAGAATTTGGAGGCTTTTTAAAGTAAGCAAGCTTTAAGCAAAGACTGAAAAAGTGATGGTTATGATGAATGGAGTGGGACAGGCATAGGGCTCCAAATACATATTTGGAAGAAAGGAAAGTAGCAAATACATTTAGTTGGAGCCCCATGCCTGTCTCACTCCATTATACCATAACCATCTTTTTTTAGGCCTTGCTGAAGGGTTGCTTACTTTAAAAAACCTCTTTCTTGTATATCATTAATTCTTTGTATAAATAAATATCAGACAAGGATCCAAAATTCTTGTCAAAGACACAGAAAACCTATATGTACTATTTCTCCATTAAGCTAAAACTATTTGTACTGTTTAACATTAATTCTAAATTCCTGGGGACTGGACCCGATGATCTTGTAAGGTCCCTTCCAGCCCCTAACATCTATGAATCTGTGAATCGATGAATAAGGCACACAAGTGTCAGCAATTCCTAAGTGCACATACATTTGCTGCTGCTGACCTTTGAATACACGTGCAGAAGTTTTACACTTAATCTCAAATCCCAATCACCACTTTCCAAAACGAGAAGCACAAATGTAGTTCACTTTCACTGCAGAAGGGACTGCAATTTCAAACCATGTGAACCCCAAAAGGTATTAATTAAAAACTCAAAATAGATTTCAGTAATGCAAAGGATTTTCTTTTTCAAAGCATCTAAACCTTTGGACACTGTTTATTTTGAACTGTCATTTTATTTAAATACCCCTATTAATCACTTACAGAAATAATTTACACTCACTTTTTCCCTCTTCTAAATGTTACTCTTCTCTTATGTGAAGAAGCCCATATGTCCCATCACTGCTCACTATGCCACCCTAAGAGTATTGTGCCTATTCTTCCTCTTCCTTATTAGTGAAGAAGATTGAATGGTATTACAATATTTATACCAATCTTCAGGCATTTCATATTTAATATATGAAATGTATGAAACATATTTAAGGTAACATGCTAGCTTTGTACGTAAACCTACTCTACCAAATACAACTTTACAGTAGCACAGTTGATATGAGTAAGGAATAAAATTAAAATCTCATAGAGTGTATCTAATTGATACTATAACATATCAAACTATTTCAGCCAAAAAAAGCATACTAGAAGTATTTCTTATCAACCTCAAGTCCCTTGGGCCTAATAAGTATGTCTCTACAATGCAATGCTTGTATCACTGCACCAGCTGCATCCTTAAAACTAATGGGCCTGTCCTAAATCATACAGTGCCAAGCATGCAGAGGAAGTGAGGGGTACGTCTCAAAAGGTTAACCTGTGCAGGTGACTTGGTGATATGTCTATTTGACTGGCAAAACAGAAAGATGCTTTGGGATGTGACTTACAGAAATAGCTTCCTTAAAAAGGAGGGTGGAGAGAGGAAAGGAGGAAGAACAACTCTTGATGTTGCTTTTAAATTTTAATAAATAATAACAACTTTAGAAAGATATTTTAAAACTACTCTTCTCAAAGAATTTAATAAGAGAGATGATTAATATGAAAACCATAAAAACCTTATTTTACAATTGAACTAATCCTTTTTAATTGGACCTACTTATAGATGAATGCACACTTTACGTTTTTACCTTTGCACATGTAAAATGTACGACAATGATAACACAATGTGTATATTAATATAGCTATAAAACATCAATATAAACCATCTGGCGAGCTAATGAATAATCAAGGGATTCCAAATTAAACTACAGAATTTTCCCTTAGAATCTTTAGGATAACACTGTCAAGTTTAATCTATTCACTTAGTCTCCAGAATCAATTTTTCAAACTTTATGACAGGTCTAATAGTTTCCACCTGTTTCTCTTGCTTGACTTTTGACTGGCACGTTACCAGCCAGGGTGGAAATGTAGACAAAGACCCCTATTAGGCTCCGGCTGTTTCTCTACTGTGAGGTCACTCAGCCATTAAATTAGTTCCAGCCCACTTTCTCCTTCTATGTCTTAATTTTGGGGGGATCTGAAGGTTTGGGGAGTGAAAAGGAAGGAATGACAAAGATTCTGCATTCAGATTGTGAAAAAAGTATAAAGAAATCTAACAAGCATTTTATAATCTGAAATTTAGTAGCATATTCTAATCTATAGCATAATAATGATAAATTCAGACCATATTTAATTTTTTATTAAGAGATATGTGTGTGTGTGTGTATATATATATATATATACACATACATATATACATATATATATATATATATATAATATTTTCTGACAGCATACATTAGGTAAATGTAAGAACAGTATTTATAATTTTAAAATCCCATATATTCTAGATGTAGATACCTTACTAAGCTTTGTGTACAGTTAAAAAAAAATCAGGCTACTGATATTATTACACTGAATCATAATTATTGAAAGAAAGGAAAGTATCATTACTTATTCATTACATCAATGGCAAAACGAACCAAAAGCCTTCATTGTATAACATTTCTTTAAGAGCCCAGACACGGCATCTGTAGTTACAAAGTTTGCTTGGTAATCATATTGGAAAGAAATATTGTACATTAGTGGAGTTCTTAGCTTTGTGTGGAACCATGGCTATTTATTTTTAGGGCAAGCCGAGAGATCCTTTTCCTGAGACTTCTCTTTTGCCTATGTATCTAATAAAAATTGCTTCCATGCGTTGATTTTCACTTAGGGCTGAAGGCTAAAACAAACTGATGCAGTACATATTCTATCAACTGTCTTACAGCTCATTTGGAGCCAGTGCTAAATTAATAGAATAATATTCTACACTTGATTTAGTTTATTTTTCCCCTACAGTTAAAGCTACCAAAAAAGGATCTTCATACCAATGTTTACAAACATCTGACTTTCACAAGCCTAAAGGCACTCTATCAAACTGTAAACAGCATACTTGTAAGGAATGTATCAGCCATCATAACAATGCAGCCAAATAATACCAACCACAATCTTCACAACAAATACTTTGGCTAATTAAAACAATAGGCTTCTGGCAGGCAAAATGAATTACCCATGTTAGAATTTGGCCAGGACCTCCCTTTCTAACAGAAGTGGTTTAATGGTTAGGACTTCTGTTTTACATCTCATTTGAAAGCCAGCAGCTCAAATAGCATCATGCTGAAGAAATATTTGAAGACACTGTCCTGAACACACTTCTGCATTTATGTAGTTTATTCCATTAAGGCTACTCAAGTGGATAAAGCATCTCAAGTACCTAAATGTCTACAGGATCCAGCCCTAAATTTAAATGTATAGTTTTTCTTTTATTTTACAGAAAAAAACTAATATTGCTTCTTGTAACACCTTGATTCTTACTTGGAGATCTTAAATGTTTACCAGACTGGACCTAACTTAACTAGTAATATCTAAAGAAATCAAAGCCACTGAATTGAGCAATACTAATTAACATTTACAGGTGCAGACCCTGTTACTAATAGTTTCATCTGAAATAGATGTTTATGCAAAAGTTTACATCATGACAAATTAAACGTCAAGTCCCAAGTTTCCTCAGACAAAATGATGACCCTGATATCAACCTAAAAGGTCAAACATTTGTATCAAGTTAAAATACAGAGTTTAACTTGATATCAAGCCAACCCCTCAAAGATGAGATACACATTCTGAAGATCCAGTAAATGACCTCCTTCTCTCCACGGGTCACCACCAAAGACAATAAGAATACAGGCAGGTGCACAGATCCATGCAGACAAACCTAACTGCAGGACTAGGGCCTAAATCCAAGCAGGTTAGGGGAGAATTCAGTTTTTATATCTAACATCATTTTAGTTAGTGAACAACAGAAACAGAAATAAAAATGTTTCTTGTATAGCATTTTATTGCTCACTTATTCATAAGAAGTGAATCAGTTTTGTCTGTCTTCAGATGGAATAATCTAATTAACATAATTTATACTGGATAGAAATGCAGTTTTAACATTTGATTTCAAGTTTTCCTAGCATGTATAATCGACATATCATTTGTAAATTCTCTTGATGAATCAGATTAAAATATAAAGGATCTTCCAACAGGTAAAATGTATTCAATCTATGTACTTCTCTGTATTATCTCTCTGTCCCCCTTTCCCTCAGCTACTAACATTCTAGTATTTAATGAATGATATAAACCAGTTGTTTTGTACTATTTCATATCTATCGGTATATATTTATACTATTTCAGTTTAAGCCTTACTCTCAACAAATAAAACTATTTTTAAAAACCGTATCTAACTATCCCTTTACAAGGAGGTATATTTCAAGGTCAATTTATATAGGACCTAATCTATAACTGAGGAGAAACAGTTCTTGCTCACTAGCAATGACTACAGCCAAAGTGATTTTGATGATGTCAGCCTTTATTTTTTCACCTTCATCAACAAAAGACCAGGTTAAATTAATCTTGAAACAGTACAATTTATATGCAGACCAGAATTACCATATATGATTGACCCTTCTTTCAAGAGCTTTCTTTATCCAACGTTACGACTGCAAGTAGGAATGCACAATATATCTGGAGAACAGTGCAAAAGTATCCCATTAGAAAACACTCCATCCATCCAATTAGTTTATTCTGTCAAATATTCTAATATTATAAAAGCCTTAATCTGTCTGTCTGTCCATAATGCTTTGTCAGACAATCAGAGCGTGAATAAACAGCGAACCAGAGTGCGAAGACATGTTCAGACAGAAGGCAGCGCTCTGCCATGATGGCGGGGACACAGGTGATGGAGCGGGGGGTGGGGGGTGGAAGGCCAGTTTCAGTTGCCTTGGCCCCTCCCAGAAGCAGCAGCAACAGAGGTGACAGCAGCAGTGGGAGGGAGCGGGGTCAACTGGCTAATAGCAATCATAATCCCTTTAAAAGGTACCCTAGATAGGGTGACTATAAATTCTATCATTATTCTGGTAACTCCATAATTCTGTTTTGTATCTTAAATTAACTATTTTTCTCAAAAGCACCCTAAAGAGATTTAAGAAAGGCTATTTACATGCTGTCTGAAAATATTTCATCTCTGATCAACATTTGAAAAAAAAAATGTTGGTGAATAAGTCTTCATACAAGGACATAAGGCCGAATTTTAAAACCTGCATAAAATTACAAAGAAAGCAGTGGCTTTTTATTTTTTTCATATTAAGTGCCATCCTCCTAGGTCTGCTTATCTTTTAAAATATTTTTAAAACTTTTAAAATATTCAAATTAAATTTAATATTTAAAACAGAAAAAAAAGTAAATCTTATTACCAGGAAAACAGCTGTCGCACCAATTTTCCATCTAAACTGACAGCTAAATATCTATAAATTCCTAATAACCATAGTATTACCACCTACCAACTACTATTTTAAAACAAATGTCAGTATTTCTCCTCACATCACAGTATCTATGACAAATGTTATATGTATGAGAGGTGGGGAAGGAGTGTGTACTGAGAGTAAATGTAGCAAAGAGAGAAGTTTTCAACTTAGTTCTCAACACTGTGAGATTAGTTTATTCCTTTATATACGCATCACTGCTCAAAATGCTTGTCTAACGCAGTCTACACCATTATCTTACCCATCAAGAAGATTCATTGTTGTTGATGTTACTTCAGCAAACAGAACAATCTTTCCAAGCTTCTTTGTTTGCAGATTATGTCGATATGTCTCCACACTGAAGTGCTCAGATAAGAAGTCCCCAAGCTCAGTGATGACTGGCACTCGACATGGTGTTATCTCCATTTCAGGCTTGTAAAATGGCATAAATTTAAGAGACATCTTGCTGGATTTTATTAAACCTTCAGCATCTACATTTTGGTGTAGCCACTTCAAAAAAGAAGCATGGATTTCCTGTATGTGGGGAAAATGAAGTAAATGAGACAGAAATACGCATAACTGCATACTAATGCATACAGACTTTCTTATGAGAATATCTAAATCAACATGGAAAACTAGCCTGTTATTATTTTGTTTCACCACCTCACATGTATTTCTATTACTTGATCTGCCCCTGGTCTGACTGCTTGCTTATCATACCCTAAATCTGTGACTCAATTCCCTTTTTAGCTTCTCAGACCCAAGCCAAAACCTTTCCTACAAGGCTGTTGGTGACCATACCCAGACACTCAGGCATGAAGCCAAAGTAAAGCACATGAATACTTCCACACTGAATGGGTTCTTTGGTACACTGGTTATTTATGTTCCTCTGGTACAGGTCCTAGAACCCAGAATCATGTCAGGCTTGCTGAGAATACAGCAACCATTAAGCACAATTCATTTTCATCACAATGAACACCCATTTCTCAGCCAAGTGCTGGCAAAGCAAGTCACAAGTGAAAATAACTGGAACTCACCATTACTATGTCATATCATGAAAAGACCTTACTGAAACTGCTCAGAGATAATCAGCTGGCTAAAAAGATACACTCCCAAGCATACGTGAGTAATTAAGACGACTCAATTCTCAGTATTCAGAAGGCACTTGCCATTGTGCTCTACTACCAGTTAATAACGCTGTTTGTAAGATGTGTGTGTTAAAGCTTTCATATAGGAAATAAAATGTATAAAGGTGCATTCATCTCGGTAGCTTCCTTGCTGATTAGCTTTTGCCCCTTTTTGGAATTTAAGAAAAGTGAAACTACATTTACTGGAAACAAAATTAAAGGGATAGATGACTGAGTCCATTTCACAGGGTCTGGTGAGATGCCCTGAAACATCAGGTAGATATTAGTAAGCTTTTCTTTGAGACATAGGCGATTCTTTATTAAAAGGTTTTGTTATCCCTTTCATATACTTGAGACTGCCAAACAACCAAAGAAAAAATAAATGAGGAAACTTTTCTAAAGCTAGGCCAAGTAAAAACTACAGAAACACTGATTAAAAGAAACTGGTAACATTCGTCATAGACTTGAATTCTAGGGAAAAAGCATGCCACTCTTTGTAATCTGGGTGTGAGTAGTGGTCGCCAAGTATGCTTGGGACTGGTGAGAGGGTTTGCTTGTCTGGGAAGTCTGGAAAAGGAGGCAGTGACTGGAAACAGAGGGGGAGTTGGAGTTCTCAGGTTTTAGTATATCTTGTCTGTGGGTTGTTTATTATAAGCTGCTCTAACCCTTCTGGATAGAGCACAATTATAAATCTAATAAAGAAATAAAGAAATACTTAAGACAGAAGTGGCCAACTTGTGGCATACAAAGCACAAGTGGCTTGGGCAGCCTCCCTGTGTGGCATGCAACAGACTGGAGAGGGGAAGGCAGCCCAATGGCAGGGCAGGAAGCAGAATGCAGAGCAATAGATCAGGAAAGGGGCACAGGACAGGGAGTAAAAGGCAGAACAGCAGACTGGGAAGCAGAAGGCAATTAAAGCAGCACTCAAGGACAGTGCAGGGCTACTTTGTTGCACACCTGTCAAAAAAGGCTGCCTGCCCTCCTTCTGGTTGTTTTACTGTGAACCCACAGCGAAAAGAGCTAAGGACCCTGGAGAAAAGAAGAAAGAAACTAAGGGCCCTGAAATTTTTGGACAAATGGATCCCCCAGGTATTAAAAGATTAATACAATAATGCAATTTACTTCAAATAACCAAATTCTAGCTACATCCCACTCGGCCAGTCCCAGTATACTGTCATACAATCCAATTTAAGACAGAAGGTATTCACACCCATAAAACCTACGTACTATTTACTACTAAATGCTATTATTCGTTGGTTATTCTAAGCTTTTTCTAAAAAGGAAGCTTTTTACCTAATATGGTCAATCTGTTCTTCTTGGCTACAAAGTATTACACAGTTGGGAATAACCATTAGTATAAGGTCATCACCAGTTCCTCTCCAATTAGGTAAATGTGATCCCAATTACTACAATATTTCAAGTTAACAGATACTCAAGCTGGCTCTGGCAGAAGGAATATAAGCACATTAATATCATGTTCAGGGGTACTGTACTAGTGAGGTTATACTGGTTCTGGATCCCACACAAGAACCTCAGCATAGCACTGCACTACATTGTGTAGACACATAAGTGCATTCAGAGCTAGCCTTGTGCTGTGCTGCATTGCACTACACAGATATATCCTTAGTACCTCAAGTACTTATGAAGTTATCTTCAATTATTTTCTGAGGTACAATTAAACCTATAATCTCCTGTGATGAGAAGGCAATGAGTGCACTTTTGGTGCTAACACCTGCTTGCTTTCCATTACTTCTTCTCTCACCAAAGAATTATTCCAAAATTGCAAATACCATCACCTAAAAAAATATATTTTTAAGAAAAAATATTGAACCAGTTCAAACCTTCCCATTATGAAATTTTCCAACCAAAATAACACCTCCAATTTCAGGGCAGGTAACATTACTTCCTGGAAGTGACAGCTTTTTCTGTATACTGAAAACAATGGCTTTCAAAGGACTAAAAAACCTAATTTATCCCATATAGAAAGGGAAATTCTATTTCTAAACACAAGCTTCTAGCCTCAAAAGGACTAACAGTCTTTTAAAAGTTAACTTTTTAGTTTAAAAAAAACTTGTTATTTTTAGAATTTGTAATAGTTTCTATGAACTCTTTCCACTGGGCTTCCAGACAACAGAGCACCTGACTTCATAGACAAAAGGCTACAAAAATAATACCAATATCTATCTATGTAAATTAAATATCTTACTCCAGAGGCCAGATCATGGGAGTTGGTAGCTCACCCATGTAAAAACTTTCAATTACAGTCTAGAAGAGAAGAAAGCAGATGGAAACAATGGTCTGAAAGCTTTGGAAGTTGGAACAGGCAATGATGCATAAACTATAAAGTGAAGATGATGATGATGATTATGACAAAAGGTTATAAAAAATAAAAAAATCAAATACTTTTCTGCAGTGAAGCCAGGTTCAACTAGTTTTTTTCTTAAAACTCAAGACCCCCCAAAAAATTTATTTTTGCACATTCAAAATGATAAAAGGTTTTATTATCCCTCATTTCAACTGATCTTCAAAAACCACTTGTAGTTTTAGTCAGAATACTGTAAGTGCCAAACTCTTTCAGATAAAAGTCTTAATGTGTGATTAATTATCCCATGTTTTTACATTTATAGTAACCTGTTACTATTCATTAGGAAAGTATAATTTAGATCTTATACAAAGGATTCTATGATGTTCTGTTTAGCAAGAAGATGCCATTTCACACTGATTTTCAAATACCTCAAGGATAAGGTTCACCTCAGTATTAACAGCTACATCTGCAAACGTCTACTCATCAAAATACACTCTTTTGAGAGCATGCATTTATGGAATAAGATGCTAACTTTTTTTAATTAGCATGATATCTGCAAAGAAAATGCTATAAGTATTTGATGTCAGTTACCATAAGTCCTTGAGTACTTTACAATGTCACCTAACCTTTACAGAAAACTATGCCAAACATTTGGACAGATGCAATACCGTATTACTGCAGATATTTCATTATATTTGTAATATGCATTTCCCAAATTGAAGGTGTTTTCATAGAATCACAGGGTTGGAAAAGACCTCAAGAGTCATCTAGTCCAGTAGATAGGAATGTTTTTAGTTGCAGGCCAAAATAACCCAGGTCAGGTCCCAGATGGGCTGGTGGTTCCAAAGCCCTCTGCTACTGAAATGCCACTGAAACCTGAGAGTTCCACAAGCCAGATCCCACAGGCCAGAGGTTGCAAACCCTGATCTAATGCGACCCTTTGCATGAAATGCAGTATGTACTATTAGGACACTTGTCCGTGTAATTGGCATTTGGCTGCTAAAAATGTTCCTGGTTTAATTTTCCTTAGTTTATGATGACTAATTCAGTAATGTGGACATGATTTACCATGTAATGGTTTATTATGCTGTAACTAGTAAAATGCGCTAGGAGGCATGTCAGAACAATATTACCCTCCTGCTCTTTCAGTACTACTTCAATGCCAGGTGGAATTTTAGGACAAGATTTTATATTTTAGTTGTTTTATTTTCTTTGGGTTGTGCAGGGTTGCTTTTTTGCAGGGAATTGTTGGCAGCTTTGCTTGAGAGCCACAGGGTTTGTTTGTTGGTTGGGGGGGAGTGAGTTCAATAAGCAGTGGTGTCTACCTCCCTCACAAAGCTTCCCACTTTTTTCTGGGCGCTTGTTGCTTGTTGTATGGGACGTTGCTGGTTGGGGTGGGAAATCTTTTCATTCAAAGGTCTGCAAAAGTGAACCTGCCTGCCCCACCCTCCCCAGTCTGGAATGGCATTGGGGGTCTATACCACAAGCCTCCCAAAGGGGCTGCCCCCCTGCTCAAGCCTGGTCCCAAAGAAGTTCTGCCCCCCAGTTTTTCTACACGCTTGTTGCACCAGGTGCTAAGTATTGGGTACACTTAGGGTTACACAAGGGAACACAAAGGGGTCTGGCTGCTCCCCCACACCTCCCTGCATGTTGGCATCTGGGTATCATGTACCCAGGCTACCCAAGCTAAAGCCTAAATGGAAACATTACTACAGGAATTTTTATGTAAAACAGAAAGAATCCTCGGTCTCCTGTTGTTTGTATCCTCATGTCAAAAAGCAGGACTTTTTCCAAAGCTGACTCCAGAGGCCTCCAGATGTGTGGGTGACCTGGGGTTTTTATTGAGGTTGATTAAGATTCCTTGGGTACCAAGGATCTCCGTGCCCAGGACAGCTTCCCCGAAAGTGGGGTTGGGGGGCTGTGATCAGCCTACTCCAACTCCCCCTTGCTCTGCGATCATCACACAGTGACCAGCATGAGCTAACACCCCTAGGTCCCGCACAGCAGCGGCATGGTGTGGGTTGAAGTGAAGAAAGAAACAGTCCAGGCTCAATGAGAGGAATTTCCTTATCATCAGGGATCCATCCGGGTTGTCTGTTTCCTACGGAAAAATGGCAAAAACCACGGATTTCCCATTTTAAATGGAGAAAATAACAGATTTTTCCTTTTAGCAGGGAAATCCACGGATTTCCCCCTTTTGCAAAGAGTTCTGCAGGCTGGCTGAGTTCCAGCTTCCAAGTGCTGTTTGTAAAAGGAGTGGGAAAGCCCCAGCCCTGCCTGGAGGGGGAAGACGAGGGGAAAAGTGCAATCACTTACTGGAGGCTGCCGCAGAAGGAGGATCAGTCTTTTTTGTTCCTAGAGGTAAGTGGGCAGCCACCACCACGTGAGCAAATGTGTGGTGTGGAGACAGCTGCCAGTGATGGTGTGGTGGCGGCTGCCAGCATCACTGCACTTCTGCCGCCATGCCCCTTGCCACTTGCCCAGAGCAGGGCTAGGGGAGCAAGGGAAGTTGTGCCCTTCTGTGAGCTGCACGTCTGCCCAGCTAGGAGGAAACAGGGGCTCGTATGCAGTGGCCGCCACCACACCCCACATCCTGTACATATTTCCCACTGCCAGCCGCAGGCAAACAGTGTGAAGTGCACTGGTGGCAGTGCAGTGGCAGCGGTGGCTACCGCATGCAAGCTCCCCCAGCTGGGCAGCAGTGTGTGACCCTCAGAGGGGCACTGCTCCCCTCACCCCTCCAGCCCTGCTCCTGGGAGAGTGGGCACAGAGTGAGCTGAGGTGGAGGGCTGGCAGTGCCCCTCACCCCTCTGCCACTGTGCTCTGGGGCACACTCTGTTCCTCCCTCTCTCCCCACCCATGTGCCTGGGATGAGGGAAGGGAAAGCGTTGCGGAAAGCCCCACTGGGAGTGCTTGCTGGTTCACAGGCACTCCATGTCTTCCCACAACACATCCTCACTTCCTCAACCCCCCACCAGCTTCACCCCTTCCCCAGCTGGGCAGTGTGTGGGCCACAGAGGAGCACTACTGCCCTCCTCTCCCTGGAACCATGTGCAGAGATGCACTCCCCCATTCTCAATCTGCACCCCCAACCCCTTCCTTTTCCCTGTCCCCCTGCATATACCTTCCTGCTGGGGTGTGTCTGTGCCTGCATGTGTGGGGCTGGAGGGCTGCTGTGGGGGGGGAGTAAGGGGCACTAGCAGGGCTGGGGTCGGGCTTGTAGGGGGTCTTTAACGTTTATCACAGATTTTGGATTTTTTATCAGAGAATTTGTGATTTTTGTAACAGAGAAAACCAGGATCCCTGCTTATCACTTAGTCTACTTGCATGTCAATCTTTTAACTGCTGCATTGGCAGATCATCATCGCCTGCAGTCATATCCCCACAGCCTACAACCAGATTCCTTCAGTACTTGTTCCTGCTCCTGTCAAGCTTGCCCCTCTTCTCTGGTACTCCTGTTCCTTCTAAACCTATTTTTGCCCCCCACAGCATGTTCTTGTCCCCCTTTGGCCACCTTTGGTTGCCACTGCTCTGCCTAACAGTCATACTGCTGCCTCTTTCTGGGAGTGCAGGGAACTGTGGGTCAGGAGTGAGGGGCACCTGGGCTGGGGAACTGCAGGTTAGCTAGAAATGAGAGACACTGGCAGGGCTGGTGGGGCAGGGGATTTCAGGTTGGGAGTGAGGGACACAGGCAGGGCTGTGGGGGGCAGTGGTTTGGCTGTGAAGCATGATCATGTTCTCCGTGTGATGGTTATATATTGTGCCTCCTGTAGAACTGGAGGACCATTTCCCATGCCCCCTCAGACCATTACCTTAAGATTCCTCAGCAGAACCTGTAAAACCAGTCAAGTGACTGTGGCTGGATCCTGGAGTGGTGAAATCTGACAATGCATTGTCCTATCAGCCCACCATGCACACTGTAATAGGTATATGGGCTTGAATAAGGAATTTCTTTTGGGCTGGGATTAGAGATTGAAATCCTTCTTAGCTCCCCCCATCATGACTGTGCCACTGGGGGACTCTTGCCCAGACATCTCTGACTAGAGTCTTGCCTGGCCCAAAGTGCTGTTTGTTCATGCCAGGCTGCCAACTCACAGCCCCCTATGCATACTATATATTAAGTATATGGGCTTGAATACAAAACTGTTTTCTGGGCTGGGATGATGTCTAGAAATCCTTCCTGGGCCAGCCCACATGGTCATGAGTGTTCAGAAGTGTCCCCAGTGCTAGAGATATGGTGTGGGGTGGCCCTAGCTCTGGGGTATAGCAGCCACATATAACAGTGCATGGGGAGGGGAGAGATGCACCCAGCTCTAGGATGTAATGGCTACATATGGGAAGGGCTGAGATGCACCCCAGAGCTGGGTGCAATGGCCACATATAACATTTCATCACGCCCCTCCCCATACACTGTTATATGCGGGTGTTGCACTCCAGAGCTGGGCCACCCCACACCATGTCTCTGTGGCACTGAAGGACTCTCCTGGACATCTCTTTCCAGAGACCTGCCTGACCCAAATCCCAACTTGTTCATGTGAGGCTGCCAACTGACAGCCTCCCCATGCCCACTGTACTAAGTATATGGGCTCTCCTGGACATTCCCAACCAGTCTTGCCTGGCCCAAAACACAATTTGGCTATGCCAAACTGCCAACTGACAGCACCCCAGCCATGGTGCTAAGTATATGGACCCAAATAAGAAACTGGATTTGGTGCTGGGAGTATGGCTAGAAATCAGTCTTGGGCCACCCCATGGCTTACCTCCGTGGTACCAGGGGACGCTCCTGGACATCTCTGGCCAGAGTCTTGCCTAGCCCAAAGTGCAATTTGTGCATGCCAGGTTGCCAACTGGCAGTCCTCCCCATGCACACTGTACTAAGTATATGGGCTCAAATAAGGAATTTCTTTTGGACTGGGATTAGAGATGAAAATCCTTCTTGGGCCACCCCACACCATGCCTCTGTGGTTTTTCTTGTTGTCTGGTTTTCTTAAAATTGGGCTGTTTTTTGGGCTGGGGTTACAGCTGGAAATTCTCCCTGGTCCAGCCCATATGGTCAGGGTGTCTAAGAGAGTCCCCCAGTGCCACAGAGGCATGGCATGGGGTAACCCTAGCTCTGGTGTGTAATAGCCACATATAACACCAGTGCACCTTCCCACACATATGCATGGGAATGGCAGATATGTGCCCAGCTCTGGAGTGTAACAGCTGCATCTAACAGTGAATAGGGAAGGCTGAGACACAGTTTAGCACAGCCCTGACCACACACTGCCAGGGCCCTTTGCTCCTGATCCACAGCCTACCCTCCCAGAAGTGGCGTGCAGTGGGTCCCAGAGGGACTAAAGCAGGCAGCTCGAGTTCTTTCTAACCCCGCTCCAGCATGAAGCTCAGTTTGCAGGTGGCATATGAAGGATCTCAGAGGTACTAGAGTCTGGAGCTGCAAGCAGCAGCTCAAGGCACTGATAGCTCAGCAGTACAGCTTTCATCTGCCATGTAGAAGACCTGGCTTTGATTCCTGGCCAGGGTACCAGAGGGTTGAGTTACCTGCAAAAGGGAATCCCCACTGGCAAGACGGTTTCCCCTCACACCCCAATTAGGATACCTGCACCTCAAATTCCATGGGATCTAAACTTCATACTTGGAGAAACCCTGCATCATTTTATATTTTGTGAACCCTGTGCCTCAAGTCTGTTGTTGATTTGTCTCCGTTACATGTGGATGTTGACCTAAAATCCCTTTAACTCCACTCTGCTACCCTGGTTCTCCCCCCTCTCCAAAACCTTGAATTAAATCACCAGTCAAAATTTGCAAGATTACCCCCTGGAGTCTTGCTGCAGTATTGCAATAAAAATTCAATGGACTCCAAGCAGCACCTGGTGGTGAAATTGTTGCAAAGCAGGGAAAATCCCATTTCCAGGTACAAGTCAGATCTATGTTAGAAAATTTAAAACAATAAGAAAAACCTTCATGGAAGAAATTCAGGAGCTAAATGTCAGAGGTGTTTTAAATTATCACAAAAAACTCTAAAATGATAAAAATCAGCTGATAACGTGGATACTCAGATGTGATTTAGCTAGCTTAACAGCAATTTCTGTTGCGTGGACATAGGGAAAGTGTAATGTGGAAACAGGAGAGGTGTCACGTGGACAAGCGCCCTTGCTGGCTATCCTAACCAAACACTTATCCAGTCTTTTCTTGAAAAGTTCCAGCAAAGGAAATTCCGTAACTTCCTTGGGCAGCTTGATCTCATGTCCTACTGTTTTCCATAACATGTAGGTTTGGGGGTCAGATGCAAGGGATTTTTTCTTAACCAGGCTTTTTAGCACATATAGGAAACCTAAAGCCAGAATCTTTAATTTTTTCCCTGTCATGCATGCATTTTTTCTTGTTTTATTACTGTGGTCCTAGATTAGAATTATTCAACATTTTAAAATGAAGCAGCATCAAAACATTTGTTTTCAACACAAAACAAAAAATTTGCAGGGATTTAAGAGAAGAAACAGATTTTAGCAACATTTTAGCCTACCTGATCCTAATAAAGCAAACCATAAATCTCCAGCCACATGCAAACTAGCAAAATTAATTATTTGTTTTTCATAAATTGTTTAAAACTGTTAAGCAACATAACAACAGATGGTAAATAAACATACTTTGTTCCCAAGGTTATAAAAGCCCACAGAATATTAGAAATGTACATTTTTATAACTTAAACATACACAAAGTCTATCCTACACTGTATCTCAATCCTATAACATATCAAGTTAGTACCATAACTCAGGACTGCTACAAATCTAACTTTGAATTCATCGCTGGGAAGCAAATGCAATGTATGGGTTGCAGGCATGTGCCATGCCAATGTATTCCAAGATACATACACCATTCTTTAGTAACCTCTGTTGGCCATCTAAATATAAGGTGTTGGTTTTAAATATTGACATTTTGACTTTACATTCTTCTGAGGCTGGACTGAGTGTTTTATAGAAGGCACAGAAATTTGCAGTGAGATAAAGTACTGTTTTATAATTCCTGATACTCCCTACTGTTATTTGAGGTTCACTGTAGGAAGGACCCAGATTCTCTTAAACAAGCACATATCCAACAAGCAGCAGTTACTTATATTCAGTTTTTGATGCAAGCATCTAAGACTACTTGCATGCATGAAAAGACCCAAACAAATGCTTCTTAATTTGGCAGGAGACTCTCAAAGATTAAGGCATATAATTAAAGTTTCAGCTTACATTGATACAATACACAGTTAAGACTATAGGAAATTTGCCAATACGTTCTAAATTTGACAGCAATAAATAAATGTATAGCAATATTAAATATGGTTCCTCCAAGAATTTTTATTTTAATTTCAAAACAGAGTTGCTATCTACAATCCAACATGGAATTTCCTTTCCCAGTTTATTATTAATGAAAAATGTTTATGGGAGGAGAAAGATAAAAGATTGACAACTTAATTGTATGACTTTATGACAGGAAGAAAACCAGTCTTGAGAGGGTTAGGGACAGAAGTTACACGTAAACTGGTTTAAGTGACTAGAAACTGGTTTAAACCTGGAACAAAACAGAAATTCAGTGCACATAAATCGCTTTCAAAATGGAGGAAACTAGTTTAAAATAAGCCTGGTTGGACGTAGTATCAGACTTAACTGATTTAGGTTAAACCAGTTTATGCAACTTCTGTGCCAGATCCCTTCCCGATTCAAGTTAACTCAAGTGTCCCCCAGCATCCCAAGATGCTTGGGAACCAAGGCTGTGCTGTCTACTCCAACAGAACAAGGCTGTCCCCACCCCCAGCTGTCACAAAACTGAGGCACTAAAGCCTCAGTTCCTCAGCCTGCTTCCTGCCTGGGTCTGTCAGCCCAGCAACATGGGGAGCGGAGGAAGAAATGCCCAGGCCCCCTTAGCTCCTGTACAACAGGAGAAGAAAAAGCCCCTGTGGTAGAGGCTTTTTGCTCCCCATCCCCTTTGCAGCCCAGCAAGCTGTGCAGTGATTGGCTCAACCCCACTCTCTCCCCAGCCTCCACCTTCTAGGTGGGGAAATGTACACCCCACCACTCCCAATGAGGTCTGCCTAGGGTGGGAAGGTAAAAACACCAAATGGGGGGGGCTCTTCACCCCCCCACACACATATCAAGCCTGGCTATGATCGCCCAGCCCCACCTCTTTCCTTTCCTTCCCTAGCTCTCACATTCTGGTGGAGGCAGGGGGAAGTAAAACATTGCCCCACCACCCCCACACAAGTCCCACCAATCAAGGTCTGCCTAGCATGAAGGGGAAAGCACCCACACCTGGTGGCTTTTTGTCTTCCTGCAGCTCAAGGCCAGGCTAGGATCATCTCGCCCCATCTTCTCCTCAGCCATCTGTCAACTGGGGAAGGAGTAGGGCTGAGATGATCCCAGCCTGGCTCCAAGCTGCTGGGAGATAAAAAGCTCCCAGATGGGTGCTTTACCCCCAGGCCAGGCAGACCCCAGCCAGCTGCGCCAGTGCCAGGCTAAGGGGGGAGGGTGCTCCCACCCCCTGCTCCCCCATCCCTTTCAGAGGTTATGGCTGAAGAGGGGGTGGGGCTGGGCCAATCCCAAATTAGCTTAAACTGCAAAGGAGTTGGGGGGGACAAAAAGGCCCCGGGTGGGTGCTTTCCCCTCTGTGCTGGGCAGATCTCAGCTGGCCAAAATAGTGCAGCCCCACCCTCTGACCCCCCAGAGGCAAAAGCTAGGGAAGGGGCAGGGGGTCAGAAGGATCCCAGCCAGGCTCCAGCTGTGAGTGCTTTCCTCTCTGCTCTGGGCAGAGGTCGGCTGTGAGACTGGGGGGGGTCCCTACCCCAACTCCCCCCAACCCTTCTCAGAGGCAGAGGGCTGAGGCAACTCCAGCCTGACTCGAGCTGCAGGGTGGGTGAAACCCACCCACCCCGAGTGCTTTATCTCCACATGGAACAGACACCAGCTAGGGGGGCAGTGTGGGTGAGGGGTCAGTGTGTTCCCCCCCTTGCACCCTATCCCGGAGACTGATGGCTGCAAAAGGGGCAGGGCTGGGAACTAGAAGTGGGGGAGATCCATGGTTTCCCCCCCACCATCCCCACAGACCCCAGCTGCCAATCAGGCCCAGGCTGTTGGTTCAGCAGCCTGAGGCAGCCTGGTCATGAGGGGTGGTACAGGGTCTGTGCAGGCTTCTGCCTGTCTTGGCCAGCCAAACATTGAACATTAATTCAGTTTGTTACCAGTTTGATCTAGGCAGCTTAGAAAAAACAGTGAAGATTGAACTTGTTTTGCCTCAAGTTTTCTGAACTTCTATATTTAGCTTAGAAGTGATTGGAAACCAGTTTAAATCTGTAACACAACAGAAGCTCAGTGCATATAAACTGCTTTCAAAATGACTGAAACCAGTTTAAGATAAACCTGGATGGATGTAGTATCAGACTTAACTGATTTGTTAAATCTGTTTATTGAACTTCTGTTCCAGATCCCCTCCACATTCAGGTTAACTCTCAATCCCACAGAATCCCAGGTTACTTTGCAGCTCCTCCACAACTTCTTCTTCCCCCCTGGCCATCGCAGGGTGGGTTGGCTAGCTTTGGTCCAAGCTGTCTGCTCCAGCTGAACAGGGAGGCATCCCCTAGTGTCTCCATCTTCTGGCCTGAGCCATGGCAGGCCTGTGGCTGCATTTCCAAAATCATAAGTGAAGTGAATGTCTGTTCACTTGCTTATCAACTTAATCTATGCAGCTTAGACTAACCTGCAAAAATTGGATCAATTCAACCTTGGGCTTTCTGACTGCCTGCACTTAGCCTGGAAGGCCAATCAGCTACAGAGTTGAACTCTGCATAATAATACACTTTTAACATCTGAATTAATAAAATATTTTAACATACTATACAAAGTAGTTATTAAAATTAGGATGGTAATAAACTATTAAACAAGCTGTTTTTTCTTGATAACTAATGACAATTTAAAATATTAATTGTAGAATGTCAGTTCCAAGATGCAGTAGTCCAGAATGGTTCAACTACCCAAAATGATACCACAAGATTTGATATGGCCCAATCAGAAGACAGAAGCTCAGAAATAAAAATCTATTGTTATATAAATTAAAAAAATTTTTTTTTTTTTTTTTTTTTTTTTTTTTTAAGATAATGTGGTAGGAACTCAGAAAAGCATAGAAATGACCACCACCACGAGGAACAGCATATACTCAGCTCCTCCACCCATAAGCATAAATTTCACCTTCAGAATTATGTACAGAAAAAGAAAATGTACAGAAGAAGAAAAGTGATGGAAAGGCCAGCATTCTTTTCCATCTGAAAGGCTGGAGGGAGGTGATTTGAGTGCTGTGACATTTAAAGAAGATAAGTACCTTAAAGAGGGGTAAAAGCTACCTTTTAGTGGTTCAACTTTTTATCACTATAGGTTATTTGAGATTGTTAGAATTTTGTACAAAGCAAATTTAATATGCCCAAACCCCTCTGCTGTCAAACAATTAATTTTCCCATTTTAACATTGGGGAAGGGGGGTCAGGGCATGGAATTGAATGAAAAGAAGAAATGAACAGGTGCAGGAAACGTAAGTAAAGATGGATCTAAATGTTTCTCTTTTATTGAGCAAAAAAGGCACCAGTCACAGGGCTCAAGTGCCTATATACTAATGCAAGGAGCATGGGGAACAAGCAGGATGAACTAGCACTCCTGCTTGCAGAAAACACCTATGATTTAGTAGGGCTAACTGAAACCTGGGGGGATTCTTCCCACAACTGGGCAGTACATATTGAGGGTAATAGGCTGTACAGAAAGGACAGGGTGGGGAAGAAAGGGAGAGGGGTTGTGCTCCATGTCAATGAGCAATATACTGCTACAGACCCCCAAACCAGGGGGAAGAACTAGAATTGGGGCTCCTGAGGCAGCTCTCAGAGACCATAAAAACTAAGGAGGCGGTAGTCATGGGGGACCTAAACTACCCAGACATCTGCTACAAGACACAGACAGCAAAGTCCCACCATTCACACATGTTCCTATCCTGCGTACATGACTTCCAGGGGGTACATGGTCCCACTAGGGGGAATGCCTTACTGGACCTGGTATTGGCAATGGGGAATGATATGGTAGGGGACCTACAGGCTGGTAGTCACCTGGGGGACAGTGATCACCAAATAATAGAATTAAGCATAAGACATTGAGTGGGTAAGGTAACTAGTAGGGTGAAAGTGCTAGACTTTAGGAAAGCTGATTTCAATGAGCTCAGGCAATTAGTCAAGGACGCACTGCAGAGTAGGAGTTTTGAAGAGATGGGAGCCCAGGAAGGGTGGCTGGAAATTATCCCTTGGGCACAGAGGGAGATGATCCAGATGCGAGAAAAAAAAAAAAAGAGGGAAAGGGGCCAGGAGGCTTCCTTGGCTGACCAGAGAAATCCAGGGCAGCCTGTGGACTAAAAGGGGAGCATATAAAAAGTGAAGACAGGGAGAGATCACCAAAGAGGAGTATACCTCCTCTGCTCGCACATGTAGGGAGGCAGTTAGATGGGTCAAAGTGACTATGGAGCTGAGGATAGCATCCCAAGTAAAGGATAACAAAAAATTGTTTTTTAGATATATAGGGAACAAAAGGAAGGCCCAGTGTGGAATAGGACCCCTACTAAATGGGGAGAAGCAATTGGTGATGGATAGGGGGGACAAGGCTGAACTCCTCAACGAATTCTTTGCCTCTGTGTTCCTAATGGAGGGGCAGGACAAGTCTCTCACTGGGATTCTAGAGAGGTAGCAGCAGGATGCCAGACTACCAAGCGTAGACCCTGAGATGGTGCAGGGTCACTTGGAGGAACTGGATGCCTTTAAGTCGGCAGGCCCAGATGAGCTCCATCCAAGGGTACTGAAGGCACTGGCTGACGTCATTGCACAGCCACTGGC
>JAGPOW010003316.1:38492328-38512661 GCA_030014935.1 Caiman crocodilus
TAGCCTCTATGAATCTATATACTAAAAATGACAGAAAATAGTAACTCTTGATGGAAAAGATTTTATGTTCATCCGAAACATACCAACCAATGACATTTGTGTACACAGCATGAACTTTCAGTTATAATGGATTATAAAGATTCTAAAGTAAAAAATTTCTTTTTAAAAATATCCACTCTATGAAATACAGCAGGGAGTCTCTCTTTCTACCAAACTCTGTAAAGATATATATGAAAAATTTTCTATCAATACAATGAAGGGTTGGAAGAGATGTTAGACAAACTTTCAGGTACAAAGTATCTTTCTTCATGTTGGCCTTGAAAGCTTGTCTAACACTTCTCCCAAGTATACTGCTGGTCTAATAAACGGTATCACCAAGAAAACTTGCTTCTTGCATATACCCTAGACTATCACAGTTACTCAAACCCTACTGATGCAGCTTAGGACTATCAAGGAAAAAGTTTCAACAAGAAAGGATTCCTAAATGCAAAAAAGAATTAGAAATATGAAAATAAACTATATAAAATCTATATTAGCATCCAAATAAATTATACATTAACTGGCATCAACTTTTAAAAGGAAAAAACAAAAAGAATTTATGGCCCATTTGAAGTCCGTGTTAAAACAACCACCTAACTACTGATGCTAAGCCAACAGCCTCAATAATATGAATAATAAACCACTATTACTTTTTGAGTAAATGAATCCAGGTATTCCCTTTGCCTTGACCTAAAGATACATTAATAAAGTGATAAGTTTATGTTTCTTTCATTTTTTTTCATTTCCAGAAAGCATATTTGCTTCCAAATTGTTTTTTGCTTCACTATATTTTCAGCTGAGTCTCCATCTCATGTTTAGAAGCTCATTTCTCAGGAAACTTACGTAATGATCTTAAATGGAACACATTTCTGAAACCGGTTTATTTCATATCTCAGACATACACTTGCCTCATTGTAAAAAAATAAAATTAGCTGTACTACAGTCAAAACAATACCATTGTAAGTAAATACAGGTGACTGAGAAAATTAAGATGAAACTTGATTAGTCTGTAGATAATCTGCAGATTACAGACTATATAAAACAACCCAAAATATATTTATATTGTTTCTCAGCATGAGAAATACTAGATTTACCTGTTCCCTTAGAAGTTTTGGGTTTTAAAATAAACTGCAATCTCACTTCTGAAGGATGAATATTCAGAACTGAAAAACCACTTATGAGAGTAACAATGAAAATGGTGCCAATAGTAATTGCCAGCTATACAACACAACACCTCTAGCAAACTAATAAATAAGTCTCATTAGTAGGTGACCCTTCTTTAACTGAATTCAGCTGCAAACCTTAAAGAAATTTGTACAATCAGAATCAGTATATTTTGTACAAATTTGTACAATCAGAATCAATCATACTTAGTATGCACCAACAGATGTCAACTACAATGCAGTTCACTAAGGCTATTTTTACTCCATGTTGGTGCACTTGAAATAGCGTAAGGCTGATCTAGTTTGGGCACAACAAAAGTCACAATGGTAGCTTCAAAACCTAAGGAGCCTATAAACATTCAAACAGTTAGTTCATACATACTGTACTCTGTATTGTTACAGCTACAATACCCAAGCAACCCATTTAAAGGTAATTCAGGTTTGTCTATAGGAGCTTGAAGTCACACCACCCCAGAGCTGCTTCTGACCTAGTCCTGCTCCACATTGTAGGGAACAACTGAGTGGGGAACCTGGCTCAGCCAGAGACAGTGGCAGCAGCATGCAAATTCCTCCGTCCAGCACCTACTCCCAACCAAAGGGGACACATGAGAGCATAAGGGGAGGGGGAGGAGGGGTGAAGCAGAGGGGCCAGGAGAGAGCAGGGCTTGGAGAAGGAAAGTGTGAGCCACCACCACTGTCTCTGGCTGAGCCTGGCTCCCTGAACAGCTCCTTATAGCCCCCAGCCAGAGTAGGACAAAAGTGACTCTGACTCCCTGCCCAAAGTTCAGCAGGAGATGGTGGTGGCAGTGGCAGTCAAGGGCTCAGTCCCTAGCTTTCACGCCCGGCTCCCCTGTGACCTCTGCTGACCAGGCAGCTTCAGCTATGCCTCATCTCCATCCCACCTCCTCCCTGCCATGTTTGAGGTTCAATTTGTTCTACCTCCCTTTAGTAAATCCTGGACTGACCTATGCCCAGAAGTAAGGCCTTGTCTATGTTGCTAAAAAGATTTTTATTTTATTTTCTCAGACAGACACTCACATGCTGGCCCAGGGTAAGGGAAAAGGGAAGACAAGGCACTTTATTTTAAAGTGTGGTAAAAGAACTCTGTCAATACTGTCTTCTTACCTTTTTACTTTTAGGATAGTTCAAGCAGGCCTTCTGCCTCGAGGTTAAAAAATCATTCTTTTCAGCTACCAAGACAAGGCCTAAGACTACTAAGCAGAGACAAAGATTACTTGAATCATCCCACTCCTGAATACTATTCCATGCAATTGAAAGTCATAAGCACAACTGTTGTACAGTAACATCAACCAACTTTACCTCAAATACATTTTTTTTAAAGTAATTTATTGTGCTGCTCAAATTTGTCACTTTTTTTTTCCCAGTTCCATGGTTTCAATTACAATACTAAAGTTATATCTTCAAGACATAATGCAGTGTGCCATATACTAGCTTAGGTACCAAAAATAATAAAGACACGTTACTACAACACTCCAGGCTAACATATCTAGCTTTTCAGTTCAAAGCTATTCAGACATCTTCACACAGCATTGCATTGTGCCATACAGTAAACATCTAACTATTTTACAACTTACAAAAAAGTACATCAAGAGGAAACATATTATGAAGTCTATACTTCCACGGGGTAGGTCACACCTGGACCAACTGAGGGCATGGAAGGTATATAAATTAACATGACACAGGGAAGCTGAAGGGTGACATGTTTTGTTTCATTTACTTGAAAGGGTGTGGGAGGGAGAAGGAGACAGCTCAACTTTCAAAAGCTTGGGAAATGGTGAACTAGGGTAACAGTTGAAATTCTACAGCTCCTATATAAATATTTCATTCTTTCCTTTTTAATTCAATAGTTTCCCACTGGATTTCAGGAATTATATGGGAACACTTCAGTGGCTAATTTAACACCTTTAAGTTTGCACGGACATTAAGTGAAGTCTGTTGCCTTACGGATAAAATATGTGCCTTTATATTTGAGAAGCACTGATTGAACTTACCGTAAATTGTATAAGACTGTACATTTCTTAACATTTTTGTTAACTGCCAAGTGGTGAAGACTACACAGGGATAAAATAGCAATAGTTTGGAAGAGGGCATGAATAACCCATTTTTAGCAAAGCTGTTTTTATAGACATCACACCTTCATATGGCTAAACTGTTCTTTTTCTAACTTAGCTGTTTTCATATGAAGTATTTGGTTCAGGTATCACTTTTTTATTTTTCACTTTAGAAAATGAGTAAGAATTCATCTATAATAGCTTTGATGGGAAAGACTTGACAAATATTTTAATAAAAGCTACAGCCTTCTGGATTTGAGCTCAATAACTTTAAAACATAAAAAGCGCACGCATACTTTATCCACCATATTATGCAGGCTGTGCTTAACAGCCGAACAAATTTAAAGGTGTTAAATTAGCTACCGGAGGCCTCCCATATAGTCCCCTGAATCCAAAAGAAACAAACTGATGTCCAGTATGGCAGCAATGGAAGGTTAGCACCAGCCAAAAAAAAAAAAAAAAAAAGTGGCAACACAGGAAGCCAGCAGTGGACGAAGTCCATTACTAGTGCAAGAGGGCAAGGATTTTCCAGTTATCTCTAGCCAGAGAGATACATGAAATATTCACCCAATACTGCACACCTTTTAAACTTCCTTTAATCAGAGGGGATGAATAGGATGACACCATTTTGAAAAAAAATCTTAAATCCGATGGTTTAAAAGCACACTCATAGCAAGCTAAAAAAAGGAAACCTTGATAATCCTTTTCTGAAAACTAAAATGATACCAAAATCTTGCTATTCATACACAGGGGATACAGAAAGAAAATGAAATTCTACCATCTTCATCTTTGTATATCATCAACTTCAGGTGAATGAAGCAGTTCCAACTGAAGTTTTGCAAACTATTTATATAACATTAATTTAGCATCACAACCATTTCTGTTTTTCAGTAGAAATATCTAGGCAAATAGGGGGAAGCTCTCCTATATTCCTGACCCTCACGTCATGAAAGAGCAGCCAGAGATAATAGAAACTTCCTGGTAACAGCAAGGAATGCTGATTGGTGAGGAAGGGAAATGAAGAACTAGAAACACACTTCAGTGAATGAAATCAAGGTCATGAACATTCAGTCTTTAAGAACCAAGAGGAAAAGCAGGTTGCAGTGACTGTAGCCTCTCTGCACCATAGAAAGCCCTGCAGAATGGAAGAAGGGAAAGTCACTCTTTCTTCCAAGGAGAAACACACGGGAAGTACTGACAGGTAAAAGTGAGGGCAGCAACCTTCTACTTGCCCAGTATGACCCAGGAAGGCCATGCCAAAATCATGTATAGATCCCAGATCTCTGGCCTTACAACTTCCCTCTCTCTAACCAAACAATCAATCAATCACATTAAAAGATGACTGATTATAAAAGGATAATTATTTTAATGCTGCTAAGATTTAATGTATTTTTATTTCTTGCGTATTAATTGTGTTAGTGATTAAAATCCTTGTTATGCAATATTTTCAATCTAAATAAATACAAGTTTTTAAATGGTTACTTGCAACAGCAAAGAAAAGTTGAAACAAAAGTGAAAAAAATTCAAACTTCCAAGATACAGAAAATCTAACATCAAATCAATCCACAAACAGCTTATAAAATTTGATTCCTTTTCAAGGATTGTGTACAAAAATACTTTACTTAATATTTGGCTACTACCTGTGATGTATTTCAAAATTCAGGTTTGGTCTACTGGAAAAGGTCAGATGGAACAAGGCTCAAGGTGTATTTCCCAAGAGTCTGACTGACCAACCCTAACCTAGACTAGCTCAACTCAAATCGTTTTCACCAGGAGTTTCTAAGAGAAGAGACGCATTTTAATGGCGCTTGCTAATCTAGTCTGAGAAATCAGTGGAAAAATTACTTAGCCTAATTTCTAACAGGCAAAATACTACTACTTCCATTACTTTGTATTTCAACTCATATTGAAATCATCATCTAGTTTTAGAAGGGTAAATTTCCCTAAAAAAATCAGATGGATCTTTTGTTGCAGCATAAGTGAAGCCTATTTTCATTTCATGTTCCAGTGAAATGTAAATTTTTAGCTGAATTTTGTTATGGCTTTAAAAAGGCACTGAAGCATTAAAAACCCATCTATAATTGGATAGACAAACTTTTAAAGACTTTGCGTTCCATATTTCTCACAGAAATTAGGAGGCTCAATTTAGAAACATTTGTTCAACTCCCGAAAGATTCAAACATATCTGTGAGGGGAGATAAAAACAGGCTTGCCTAACTCAGAACTTACTGCCAGCCTGATTTCTAGTGGCCTCTACTGGCATGTACATTTAAGTGTTCTTTTTAACCAATAACAGATACACAAGTTTTATTTGAAGAAAAAACCAGGACTAGCAAAGTTTTTCAAAATAAAGAAAGTAGATAGCAACCCTCACATACTTTAAAAAAAATACTTTAAGTATTTTACAGCACATTATCTCTATAGTTTGGTTTGTGGGAATACCTGATGTATACAAGTAAGATCACTTTGTTGAATGATCTGTGGAGCTCTCAGGTGTAAACCCATCAGGGTTTTTCAGGACACTAATGTTTTATTACTTTATTTATTTATTTATTTTTTACTTGAGCAAAGTTTTAAGCGGCTCTGATTTTCTACCTTGATTTTATTTCTTCAAACACAAAATGTCCTAGTCTTGAACCAGACTCAGTCTGTCCTTGATGTATGCTTAACTTTGAATCCACAGTTAATCTCAACTTTAAAATTCAGCGGGCGCTGACAGAAATTTAATCTATAAAATCAGGGAGTTTGCAGCAGTCACATCATTCTGATATCAGCTTTCAGTGGAAGGTGAAACTAGTTAAAAATATGCATCAGGGAGGTTTGAACTTATATGGCATGCTGAATAGAGCTCCCGGTAAAATTAAAAACAAAGATAAGAAAAAAACAGCCATTAATTAAATGGAAGTTTCCTTTGATTCAATGTACATCAGGGACCACAAGTTTCAGTAAAGAAAGTTCCCTTGACTAACAGCATAATCAATGGATAAAAATTGTCACTGTCTGTGCCTAATAGGAAATGTTTCAGCCTCCTACAATACACAAAAGTTCACTGGAGAGTCATGATGAAACACACAGATTTCCTTGACAGGTACTACTCCGTTATTCTCATAAGTGTCCTTGTGAGTATTATATTGCTAGACTTAGTAAGTTACAACCTTATGTGTATATGCAAAATGGACAATAATATTATTTATTGTCCAAGCATTATTATGGCAACCCAACAACTTCATCAGCTTCTGGCACCACCATAAACTTTAAATCCACATAAAATACATTTACCATCACTGTACACTAAACAAATACAAGAAGATTAATATCCAAACCCTGCTTTTCTAATATACAAAAACAAAATACCCCCTTCAGAAAAAACAAACAAGAGAACATGAAGAATTCATTATTAGTAAATGGACAGAATGAATACATACACTGCACATTAAGCAGAAGAGGTCGTTAACATTTAGACAGAAAAATCTAAAGAGGAATTCTAGTACTTATCAGTGCTAGATTTTGAAGCTGGAGAACCCTGCTGGTTTTATAATATGTGGACCACTATCAGTATTTTTCAACAGATTTACACCACTGTCCTTAAAATGGAGGCACAGAAGAGATAGCACAGCAACGCCCAGTCTTGTAAGGTGTATTCTGACTTTCTTTTCTCTCAGCTGCAATGCAACAGTCTGGAAGCAATCTTCCTGGCAGCTGCTCTCATCAACAAACTGTTTATTGTAAGAAAGTGGCTAGGTCAAAAGGCTAAACATCATCCTGAACTGAAAGCATACCTTAAAAAAATTAATGCCGTCCGTGCATAAGTAAACAGCACATTATATACGAGAGAGCCATATTCAAATCTGAAAGGCCAAGAGACAAGGACTCCTGTATTTGAAGGAGTAACATTTTATAACGTTATTATAATGACTAATTTGCTCATGAGCTGATTTTAAAAACTATCAAACAGGTACTTTTATAAAAAATGTTAGTATTATAAAAGGAACATATAATCCATGTTTTACAACCAAAAAGACAACAGATTTTTATTTCTATATTTTAATTGTATTTAGTTGCTACTGAATGAAAAGTCAAGTTAACTTTTAATTTACACAGAAAGAGGGTAGGATGCAGAGCAGTTGAACAAGAAGCCAAAATTAATTTTGTTATTTATGCAATTCCAAAAGGAGGTTTAAGTTCAGCATAACATGAATAGGAAAACAAAGATCTTAATGATGCACAAATAGCTGGATAAGTGCCATAAACTAAAAATATATATTAAATCTTTTGTCAAGCAATTTCATTTATAAATCTTGTTCAAGAAATTTCAATTGCAGCAGTATACATGCAGCTATCAGTAAACACTCTTCTCTTAGAATTGACATTTTTTTAAAAAAAATTCATGATAGGCTTGAACTTTAGCATGCAAGTTTTTAGACCAAACACAATTTTTTAAAGACAAAATTACAGTATTTAATTAAATGTAATTACATTAATAAAAAAGAAAGGAATGAGGTAAATTTGTGCATCCAGGTATTGTTATTATTTAGCATGGCACACAATCCCTAGATTCACATTTAACATCATAATGCTAAAATAATGTCAAACAAAGTAATAAACTATGTTAAATCCACAGTAATACAGTTAAAATATGACTTAAGTAATGCACAGGATCAATTACTACAACTATGGTTTACCTTGGAAAAAACACAACTACTTGGCACCTAATAATGTAAAATAAGGGCTTCTAGTGAAAATGATGACCTGTAACCACAAAGGGACAAGCAGACATTGCTCCAAAGAAACTTCATTACTACAATATTTTTTTTTACATACCACATCCCTTGGAAAATATGCACTTTGTTTTTGAAAGACAGACTTGAAAGGGGGAAGGAAGGGTGGGGAGGAGCCAAGCCTGCTCATTGTTCTGCTTTCCATGAATTGCTGCAGATTTTACTTTTGGTTCACCCAGTAAGTGGTAGAACCTGCTGTTACCTTATTTCTTATATATAATATGCACTCTCAATTTCAGCAGCTGGCTTTTGAGGGGAAAAATGCATGCTGTATGGAAGAATTTTTTTTTTAATTTTTTTTTTTTTTTTTTTTTTAGTATAAATTAAGTCTTCAGCATTTATTTAGTAATTAGAATGAAACCTGGTATCTTTCTTGGGGGGAAAGGAAGGGCGGAAGAGTAACTGTACTATACACCTAGTATATTTTCATGCATATTAAAAACAGATAAAGATGGATATAGGAAATAAAAGAGAAAATGCATACAAACATTTCAACCTAATATATCTGACATCTAAAATATACCAGATTGCAGTTCATGAAAGCCCTTAGCATCCTAGTTATGAAAACAAAAAGGGATTCTTTTGAGTCTCATTTTAAAAGGAAAATTGTATTAAAATAAAAATCTACCTCTTTAAATACATCAGAATGATAAGTAATCAGAACTCATGGAGAGGTAATATCTTTTATTAGACCAACTAGATAGTTGCAGAAATAATTCTTTATTTGCAAGCTTTCAGGCACATGCACCCTTCCTCAGGCATAGGACAGTGCAAAGATTGTAAAATTTTTCCAAGCTGGAAATAAAAAGTTGTATTTCACAGGAGAGTTGAAAGATGGTATAAGATCTCCTGGTTGGAAAAGTTTGTTTTACGCAAAACAGGCTCAGATAAAAGTTAGAATGACAACTCACTTTATATTGTATTACATCAAAAATGCAGAGTAAGAATTTTGTTCCCTAGCTAATATAGGCCAACAGAACAGATTTGATATAATCATCTGGTAAAACTGGTCATTAAATAAGTCTACAGTATTACGGTATTTTTATTTACTATAAAAAAGTGTCAATAAGGCTTCTCACTAAGGATAAAGGCTGCTGAAGGTTTTGGAAAAAGCAGTAAGCTTAATAAAGTAAACAAAAGCTATGAACATATTTTTGTTAGCAATGACATTATATATTTCTTAGTTTAAGGTTTTTCATCAGGTTTGTTTGGCTTTCAAAAGGGCTTTTTAAATATAATTTAAGTGAATTTAGCATTCATGAATATGAAATAATAACGTAGAACTGGTGAGAGCCAAATGTTCTCCCCACAGCACTGCCATCCAGCATCAATCCTGAACTACAGAACTCCTGCTGTGCCAAGTTATGGCCTCTCCTGAGTAGAGGCTCCAAATCCTGTCAAAATGTGCAGGGATTTTGTGATCTAGACAAATGTCTATGAAGGATTAGGCTGAGACCACAACACATTTTCACATGCACCACAACTCAGAGACTGAAATTAGGTCCCCAGAGGTGCACAGCTAATGTTCGACATGTATCATATGTTTTGTAATTCTTTTTAAAACATATTCATCTGACTGAAACAACTTATAAATAAGAAAAATGATGTTAAAACATGCATTCAACATAACAAAAGATTTTTGTTTAGGGGTTTTGGGGGTGTAGAGATTTGTTTTTTAGGAATACATAACATAACATAATGAACAGACTGCTCTGAATATTTTATGTAAAATATATGTATTACCAAGAAACAACCTGTTGCAACCAACTCTTTTAAAACAATCACTTTTTGTGCTAATAAAATCTTATTACTAATCATGCCGTCTCTAAAATATAGTAACATGAGAATACTTAATTATTTTAAAAGAGTGTTCAATGTTCTATAAAGAATCCAGACTATACAGAAATTGGGTTTGATGTCTTGCAAGAAATGTCTCATGAGCTGAACTACAAAACAAAGTTTAAATCTCAGACCAAGAGCTCTGAAGACAACCTAGAAGTTTATATGGTATTTCAAAAAAATGATACAGTTTTCCTGCCACATACATGGAAAAATGCAGCCCTCATACATTACAGCTATAATTAAAACATGAATATGAATGTTGTTCCTTAAAAACAAAAACTGGACATAATCCAAATTGCAGGTTTTCAAACATGTCTTGTGTCCTCCCCTTTCTTATTTTTTTCAGGACTTTTTGCAGCTTTAAAATTTACTTGCTTCCTCTGAGAACTGCAACACTGAAGAACTTACACCATCAACCAAACCTGGCCTAAATTCAGAATTGATTTTCAGATCGCTATTTTCTTGTTTCTGTCTCTCTCCCAACTGTCTTCCCCCTTTGTTTACAGATACTTACGGTGTTCTCATAAAGCTCCAAGTTTACTGCTAAGACTTGCAACTTCAGAAGTCGCCTTGAGTCAGCACCTCACAGTTAAGTATTGCCTTCTTGCTTGAAAGAATTTTTAAGTGATTGCAAATAATAGCATAAGTTTCCCGAGTCACTTAAAAAAAAAAAAAAAAAGCTGAATACACACTACATGAGATTCAGCCATCCCAGGGAGAAGGTATGGCAGGGTGGCAACTTAGAAACTAAGTTGTTCCAAGAGGAATGAGCTTTCATAGATAATAGCCTACTTAGTCAGATGCTAGGAATGGAGCTCTTTTTAGGGATGAAACAAACTATAATTTGGAGCCCACCAATTTAATTTTTAAGAGGACACATGTACTTGACTGAGTTAGTTTTAGCAAAGTCTAACACCAAAACACAGTAAGCCAAAGTGAAAGCTCTCCAGCTCAGTTATTTGCCTTTATGCATCATTCTTTCTTATGCTGTGGACAAATTTCTAACTACAGTTAGAAATGAGAATATTTGTGCAGATAATCAAGTCTTTTCATCACTGGCTTCTTGGAACTGAAACTGGATAATAATCATCTTAAAACATGGGACCTTGTAGATACCAAACAGGAGGCCTGCCCTTGGAATCCAAACACTCTTTTACAAAAATGATTTTAGGAATGAGAGATCAGAGATAAGGAAAAAAGGAGTCCAGAAAAGCCAAGCCATAGCTTTTTAAGGCAGGGCATATAAACCCCTTTCTCTTCATTCTTTTCAGTAGCAAGATTGCCTACTCCACTCAATCTCCAGGCTATATCCTCCTGTCTGTTCTTCAACCCCATTTCCCCACATGTCTATATGGCTCATTCTCACCACATGTCTATGGCAAACATCCCTTCCTCCCCCTCTCATAGGAATTAAGCTGGTTTATCAGACCAGTGGTTTTTACCTTCAACAGTGGCCAGTACCAGTGGCTTCAGACAAAGAAACCCTGCACAGGTAGCTGCAGGATAACCTCAATACCATCAGCTTCATCCAGGAAAAGCCCTATTTGCAGCAGTCTACTTTAGCCTAAATTCACTAGCAGATCTATTCCACACTGGTGCTGACCAAGAGTAAAAGGCAGCAGCAAAAGCCCAGAGCTGCCCAGAGAGCAGTGAATAATGTAAAAAGGAAAGCTATGATTTGGGATAATTTGCCTTATCCAAACCTGCAAATGCAAACCCTTCCCCTGCAGAAAAGGCTGAAGGCAGAGGCCTTGGAGAGCATTTGTTAATCCTGTTATCTGGCACATCTTTTGATAGCAAAAAATAGTTTATGCTTGATACTCATTCACCCCCAGGTCTAAACACAAATAGTTAGAAAAAAGAACACCAACCAGCACAGCAGCCAAAATACACAAACAGAGCAGAAGAAATTGTATCCAATACCCATGTACCCCTAAATGGTTCAAAAAAGTTTCACTTGTGATTCATTTAGCATTCTTGATACACCTCAAAAATCTTTTAAACTAACAAACTCAGAGAAAAAAAAGACAAGTAACACAGTGTTATCTAGCATATTTTTATGCAAGTCACATGGCATTTGGCGTGTTTTTTAAAGCCCCAGATCCCTTATACAAGTACCTACATGAGACTCAGTTTTCATTTTTTAAACGTTTCTCCACATCCAAGAGTTAGAAAAAATACTTTCAAACGAGACCTAAGAGCATCCTAACGATTCAAAAAACAAACCAAAACAAAACACCGTGGAGGCACAAAAAAAGCCCAGATTTTTTTATGTCTATGATTATAACAAAGCCACCTATGATTTGGGGTAAAAAGGAGCTTTTATCATGATTTCTGAGCACTTGAAGCTGATAATGACAAAAGTAAAACTCAAATTTACTTTAAGGTCTCAGCTGTAACAGGCTTTGGTGGCAAAATTTTCCTATTATTGCTGGCGTTAAAAGAATAAAGAAACGCTAAAACACATAATGCCAGTGATGAGTTGGAGCTCTGTTTCAAGCCATGTACTCCTATAAAGAGTAGACCTATGTAAAATAATAATGATAGCCATGATAATTGGCCTTACTCCCTGTGAAAGTGCTAGTGTAAGTAGAACTACAGCAGAACAGGCTGAAAGAAACGGAAGAAAGAAAAAAGGAGTAGGAAAACAAAAAATGCTTGGGTAAACAACACCTTGTAAAATTTTTTTGAAGTGTATTAAATAAATGCTATTCTGGGTTAATTAATTTATAATGTCACCACTAATGTTTTTAGCAGTTCAATAAGTTTAAATTTTATTCATTTTTCTTAACATAAATACTGAAAACAAAAATTAAAAAAGGCATTTAAAAAAAAAATCAGTTTTTTATGAAAACTACAGGAAGCTTATACATTTTCTCTAGGTTAACAGCTGCTCATTAAAAAGTTATTCGTTGCAAGCCCTGCAACATGTCAGCAAGAGAACTATCATATCGCATTCAAAATACACTTGGAATATCAGGATTTCCTTAATTTGTAGTAAAGGCCAAATTATTTCATAAATTAACATTAAAGTTATAAATTCTGGACCAAATTCTTCCCAAGAATTACTGCTTGAAATCTTAAAATATTACTAATGTTTTCCAAAGTTATGCAAGTTTTTCATTAACTTGGACCATGGTGTTCCAAAAATATGTTAAACATCAGAAAACTGCTTTAAATTGTAGATAAATTCCTACCGTTGTATAAACATATATCTTTTATAAAAATTAAATGATGATAGTGTGGAGAATCAACTGCCAGAGAACTTGTAAGAGTCACAAAAAATACAAATCAGCAAGTTCATAATGTCAAATATATTATTTAAAATATAGATCATGCCTACTTTAGATCTCTTTTTGGGAGCAATGCATTTCGAGTATACTGGTACTACAGATTCAGTGTTTCTGTAATTTTTTTTACTCCTTTCTTCAAATAAACTGCATATAATCTTCTTTCATTCGAAGTTTATACAAAAGTTTTACAAGTTAACAGCATGATATAAGCACAGATTTATATATTTAGAAAACTGTCACAATGATCTTTCGTTATGGGACTGTATCTTCATTTCTGACCAGCGCAATAGCATCTCAAGACTCCAGCTGATTCCCACCGTGTTCTTATTTTTCCAGTCTCATTCATTTAAGTTAGCTACAGGCCTCAAAGAAAGCCAGACAGAGAATCTTAAGCTTTGTAAGTCTGGAAAGATTCCATTTTTGCCAGATCTTAACCAATGATGTCATAGTTAAAGAACCATTGCCAAATTGCTATGAAACCTCCAGAGCGTTCTTTACAAGTCATGGAGCCTAGCTATATAAAACAACCCATCTGCTTGAAGGCAATACCCTGAAACTCTGACTAAAAAGGATTTGTCAGTTATGACTTCTGAATATTGAAACAAAACCCAAAAATAGTCACTTTAATTACTCTTTTCACGTTACATGTATTAGACAAACTTATAACCTAAACAAATCAGATCAATTTGCCACTGCAAGCTCTAGCTTCTATTATTTAAATTCCCACTACAACCTCAACAAAAATAAGTAGAAGGGGGTTGCTAAAGAGGCTGATGCACAATACATTTATTACAGTGTAAACGGACTTAAACTGACAGTAAAGGTAAAATGACAGACACACAGCTTTACACGACTGTAAATCACTCCACTCTGAAAGGGAGGAGTAACTATACACATCTAAGCTATACTAGTATACCAGTTAGAGGTCTAAGTCATCTTACCAATTTCATCATGGGGCAATTTCATCCTTAGCCCACAACAAATTGCTCCACAGCACATTATTCTGAGATCTTAGCTTAGGAGTAGAGAACACATCCTCCATGAACTAGAAATATATTATGAAGTGAAAGACAATCAGGAAATGTGAGGGTCATGCTCATGTTTCTCCTTTTTATCACACCTTTAGAGCTAACACTGAAGCTATATTAAAAAATGTTCTGACCTCTTAAGGATACTGAAGAAGAATCCTGCATGTTGCAAAACAGCTTGCACATTGAAGCTGGAGCAAAACTTCAAACACAGTAAAATTAAAATAATGACTTACATTTTGATCAGGTGAGCTTACAGTAATATAACACAGCTAAATCTGAGACTTGGTGCTAACATGTTAATATTTTTTTTATATAGTGTTAGCTCTAATTGTACCATAAAGAGAATTTTTAGAAACCATCATATACATACAACGGGGATTTGTGCCAAATCACCACTCCTTGCTTTTTCCAATCATTAAATTGTTTGCTGAAGTCATCTTTCCAAGAAGTCTCATACTTTTAAAACTACTGTCCAATACAACATAGTCAAATGGTCCTTAATACTACATTAATACATATGAAGTCTCTCTTATTTCATTACATGCTGCATGTTCATTACATCCATTTAAAAAGAAAAGCCTTTTCTTGCTTTCATAATTAAAAAGCAGCAGTTAGTAGGTTCTCCCAGATTCTCTCTTTTAATCATCATGGATTTTAAGTGTCTATTCAACGGACCAACAAAAATTATCTTAATAATGGAAATAATTCGGTTCAACATTTAAGATGGGTGCAAAACAGACAGATGCTTTCTAACAGAGCTCATAAGCAGACTTTTCTATATATTGATGCTATATACTTTTAGAATTTGAGAAAGTCAAATACGAAGTAGAAGTATTTCAGATATAGTGAGGATATTATAAAATACTGCAAAAACTTGGGCAAAATGTGCTTTGTGATTAATCTTTTTGCCCTGCGTATGGCTGTACTTTTTGCTAGTTCTATAAATATAGCTCAGAAGTGACACCTTGTGGTAAGATACCTTTGGTTGCTAAAGGCTTTGAAGAAAAGGGAAAGAAAGGTAATTAGCCTTGTTAATTCACAAATTAGGCAGAAGTCAAGCCAGATTTGCACCTTACTAAATCAGAAATGGTACAGAATAAGCTTTCATAAGTACAGGGCTTACTTCATCAGCGGCTGTGAAGAGATTGTAGAAAGCAGAGCTTCTAAACTGAAAGCAGTGGTTAGAATACAAAAGGTAGGAAAAAGAAGGGGGTAAGGTGGATATGAGAGAAAAAACAAAGCAGTTAAGCCATTGAGGTGCATAGGGGTTATAAAAACAAATCCAAGTAATGACATAAGAACCCACAGTCTTGATTCAGACCACACTTAACACAACGCAGCTTGTGAATGATTTCTTGTTCTGCAATTTCCCATTCAAGTTCCTGTTTAAAAATGTTATTGTCCAAGAACAGCCAATCTGAGGTCAGTGACGAATATCCAGGGATGTTAAAGTGTTCTGTCACAGGCCTGCACGTCTTTTCGGAATTGATATCAGTGTGATGATCGTTCATTCTTATGCATGGGGATCCCTCGATGGATCCACCTTGCCTCTCAGCAGTGTCCCCTTTTCTCCTCCTTCCCTACCCTTTGTATTCTTATCACTGATTTCTGTTTAGTTCTGCTTCCTGTTATCCCTTCACAGCATCTAATGAAGTAAGCCTTGTGCTTAAGACAGTTTACACTATATATATATATATATATATATATATATCTGATTTAGCAGTCTGCATGGGGAAAATTTACCCTGCCTTCTATTTGAATAAAAAGATCAACCTACCTTCAGTTCTTCAGCGTATCAGGTACTCCTAATTATTTTAATGCAATGCCTAGATTATGAAAAGTTGTACTCCAGTATTGCTCAGAAACTGTTCAAGATGCACTTTATCCTGAAGTGTTTGCTAAAAGAATTTGTTAAATCCTAGACACTTCTGATAAATTATTAACCTGATCCAGATGAAAGCATGAATTACAGTAGGATAAAACAGATAACTGGGGAAGAATTTGGTCCTAAAAAACCCGAAAACCTACAATATTGTTATTACAGAAGCACTTTTCACTGTTGAACTTCAATTTAAATATGAATCTGTATAGAATATGCAGGCCCATTGAACAGAAGACTGTATTTTGATACCAGCCAACATATACAGAATACTCTTCCTATTCACATTTAGCTATACTGTTCTATACAGACCAAGTTTACAAGATGACCAATCTCTAAAATGCTATGAGAAAGTGAAGTGTTTCACTTTGCTGCCCACATGTAAAAATACAAGAAATGAGTTCAGGAGGGTCTCATTATACCTGCACCCTCAACCTTGTTGTTTTAATCAACTGTTATAATACCAATGCAATTTAATACACTATTTTTTCTAAAGTTTTTCATGTCTATGGGTGTGAAAGTTAAAGCAATTTTTATTTTTATTTTAGCTCAGCCTGAGGCCTCATCTACATTTTCAGCTTTTTTCCTTCTGCAGAAAGCAGCTGGTACCTATAATACTCTTGCGTTTTTTGTCATCAATCATGGACAAGTTAATGCTAAGAGCAACCTAGACAGATAAATCTGCTGTTGACCTGGAGAACCATAGAAAGACTGGGAAACAACAAGAATAGAAAACCAGGCACAAAGAACACCCTTCCTGCCCTCCCCATCCCCCCTAAATAATATAAACTTAGGGAGAGGAAAGGGAGGGGGAAAGGCTTGCAACTTTCCAGTAAAAAGACAACAGAAAGTTAGTGTCCTAGGAAAGTGCATCAGTTGCAACCTCATAATATTTGTGCAACAATACACTGTTAGCATTATTTTGTACTAGACTTGTTAAGTGGTCTTTAAGAAACAAGATACTCAAGGCATCACTCTTACCAGGCTATTTCTTGTTTCATAATTACTTCAACACTGTCTAAAAAATTCTGAAAATATTTTTTTGTAAATGGTTAAGGCATATTCAACAATCTGAGCAATATATCACAACAACATTTTACTCTTTTAATCTAGTAGACAGCAGGACTTTGTTCCAGATGATGTATGGATTTTTAATCAAAATCATACTAAATCCATTCAACCTATCCAAGGAGCTAAGAGAAACAGGCCATCAAAAGAAAGGATTTAAACATCTGTTTTACTTGCTAGTCAAGGAACTTTTAGCAAAGAAGTCAAGAAAAGCAGATTTAACAGAAGTAAAGAATTATTAATGCCCAACTTGTCCTCAAATATGTATTTGTTTCAGAAAGTGAACACACTGTACAGTTCTCTAACTTGTAAATTAATCCTCCACAAGTAAAAGTTTCTAGCATCTCCGCCAGGTTCCAAAACTTAAGTTATTCAGTTTTAAATTTTATGAAATCTAGCTAGCATTTGATCAGACGGTCACAAAAAGGATTTCTACACCTTTCCATTAGTCTTTTTTCTCCTTTCACTATTGCACTACAAGATGAATGGGCAATTGTGACAGGAGTGCCTGCCATCTCTTCTCTCCATCTTTTTCTGTTTCACTGGCTGCAGGCTTTTTCAGCAACAGGCTTAACATGGATTAACGTCAAAACTTTCATAAGCACAGTGGACCTCAAGAGCTCTCATTCTATGTGAATGCTGCTACCAGGGTAGTGAAACAATCTTAAATGAATCAGGAGCTACTTGATCAGTCAGTGATAGCGAAAGAGCTACATTAATGCAGGTGAGTTGCAACAAACACCCTCCAGCAGAAACAACTACAATAGGTGTGCCATGATTAATAGTGATACATAGTGCATGTATAGCATCGCTTATGATTTCAGAAAAAACATGTCCAAAGCATTCAGCACGCATGCACACACACACACAAAAAGCATTTTCTGCAAAAAGCTGCAGGTGATAAGTTGACAAGCCACTTGTGGTAGAAGAGTCACTGTCTCAGTATCATTGTTATGGAATGAAAGTCTCAAATGAGTAGCCAGAGAGTACCATACCATGTTACAGCTCAACCACTGAATTGTTGATCTATAAAAACTGCACTGAAAAGTGTTAAAGGAACATCAAGGTTGTAAAGTCAAGCATTCAAGTTAGGAACCTTTACAGAAATAAGGTTGCCTATGCAACTGATTTACATGATCCCCCTGGCCCTGCCTAAGTTCTATTCAACACAGAGAATGACCAGTGCTACTAAATGGGTAACTATTAGGACTGCGCGAAGTTTTGGTCGCTGATTTGATTCGGTGGAGATTTGACCCAATTCAGTGGCCAAATCTCTGAATCCAAATCGAATTAGGAGACCCTTTAATTGCTCTGAATCTAAATCAGAACCCTCCAAATCAATTGGGAAAGATTCAACGATTTGAAAATAGACGCAGCTTTAAATGTTTTTTCTACATACCACAAGGTACCAGGTGGTTCACGAACACTGAGATGGTGGGGTAGATGGAGCATTCCACAGGTGTGCAGGGGGGTTTCCAGTGTGCTAGGCAGCAGACTGGGAAGTGGACCAGAAGCACTTCTGGTTCACTTCCGGGTCTACCAGGGAACATGCTGGGGAACACCCCCGCACCCCCTCCCCCGACTCAGTGTCTGGTGCCTCCTGGGTCTGGGGGGGTACCAAGGGTCCCACTGAGGCCAACTGCAGGGTCAGGAGGAAAGGGGTTCACCAAGTTCACTGCTGAGCACATGCCTCCCCCCACCCACACACACACTCCTGTGGGACGCTCCATCCACCCCACCATGTCCGTGTTCATGAGCCATGCCAGGTACCTCACGGTATATAGAAAAAACATTTAAAGCTGTGTCTATGGCCAAATCGCTGATTTTATTTGGATTCAGCCAAATCAAATCAGGACAGTAATCTGAATCAACGAATTGAATCACTGTCCCTGATTCTGGCCAAATCCGAATCGAATACGACCCATTTTGTACACCCCTAGTAACTATTCAGCTCCTTTTTAAACTCCTCATTCAATGTCTAACCCAAGACAGTACATCACACCTACCAGTCAAATGACATAGTACAAAATTAATACAAAATTAAAAATTTCCTTATAGCCTCCCAGTAACGTATGTCACTACTTCAGACTGTCAGAAACGTACATTCACAATGTCCTTGAAAAATCAGGGAGTATCATTATTCCCATTTTACTCAAAGAAACTGAGGCACAGACTTTAAGGTCAAATTTGTCAAGAGTGCCTAGTAAATAGATGTCCAACTGAAGATACATAAAATGTTAAGTAAATCAGACCTGCTGTATCACAAGATTTCCACTGCAATTGTGCGTATGAAACATTCACGTTGGGTGCGCAGGAAATGAGGAATTCAGTGTCACTTGTGAAAAGTCTGTTTTAAGTAACTTCTTCATTATCACATATGAACTCTGTGGAAGAGGCATGGAAAGAATCCAGTTTTTTTGCACCTTAACCATGAGACCAACCTCTCTCTGACCACAGTTCCCTGCTTCATTCACCAAGTAACTTCCAACTCTTGCAACAAAGGGACAGGGGTCCTCCTACAGACAACAGCCCCATTCACTGTACAGCTGTAATTCATTAGCAGAACACCATCCCTTCTGTATACTGAATAAAGAAGAGAGTCTATAAAAACAATAGTATGAATTCCTGAATGTAAATGATCATCATTACCAGGGTCAGTCCCCAGCCTGTACTGGTGCTCCATCCTAAGAGCAGGACTTTGCACTTGTTCTCATTGAACATCAGGAGATTTATTTTGGGACAATCCTCCAATTTGTCTAGGTCACTGAATCTCAGCCCTACTCTCCAATATATCTCTACTCCTTCCCAGCTTGGTGTCATCTGCAAACTGGCTGCGGGTGCACTCTATTCCATTTTTCAGGTCATTTGTGAAGATATTGAACAAAACTGGCCCTAGGACTGACCCCTGGGGCACTCTACTTGACACCAGCTGCTAACTAGGCATCAAGCCATTGATTACAATCCTCTGAGCCCAATGCTCCAACCAGTTTTCTATCTACCTTACAGTCCATTCATCCAGCCTGTACTTAACCTGGCTTACCCGCAAGAACACTGTGGGAGACCATAACTGGCGGGAGTGGAGCTTCGCCTGGCGACTAAGATCAAGGACAACAGGAAGTCCTTTTTCAAGTATGTGGGGAGCAAAAAGAGAGCCCTGGGAAACGTCGG
>JAGPOW010003316.1:38512761-38536243 GCA_030014935.1 Caiman crocodilus
CCTACCTTGGGTGTCTTTAAGAGTAGATTGGATAGGTACTTGGCTGGGGTCCTGTGACCCTGGCACTCGTTTCCTGCCAATTGGCGGGGGGTCAGACTATATGGCCTCCTCTAGGCCCCTTCTGACCCTAGGTACTATGATACTATGATAAGAAAAACTTTCAAAAAATTGCAAATTCTCTGATGAAAATTGGACTCTCTAATTAAAAACCTGCAAATCTACATTTTTCTGCAATAAAAATGAAATGCCAGTACATATGTAAGCATCAGCTGAACATAATATTTTATTGATACATTTACAATTTTAAAGCAGTTTGGAAGCCTACTCATGCCTTAATCACTATAATAATATAAATTCTAAATACCTAGAAATTTTGGTATTTGCTTTTGGGTTTTTATCATAAAAAATTACAACTTCCCTTGCCCGCTTCGCTTAACAGGACGCAAGTCCAGCTGCGGCTGTCTCCACCCCCACCCCACCGCAGGACCCGGTACATCAGGGCAGACTGGGGCAGGGAAGCTCACTGCCACCTCTGGGAGTCCTGTGCCAGTGTTTTACAGAGTGTAGTAAAACACTGGAACAGTCTAGTCCCCCTTGTAGGCTAGAACTCTGCCAGCCTGCAAAGGGAAATCCGCTGTTTCCTGCATTTTTCTCCTTTAAAAAAGAAAATCTGCATCCTTCTCCTTAAAACACTTAAATCTGCTTTTTTCTCCTTAAAATGATAAAATCTGTCTTTTTCTGCATTTCTCTGTGGTGAAACAAAAACTCGAATCCCTGATTATCATTCGTATACACAACAGTACCAAAATAAGGTTTCATAAGCAATTTCAGCCCCTCATCTTACCTAGGTATAGCATTTTGCTACATGGGTGAAAAGATTGTTTCCTAATTTAAAAAAAAATGGAAAGATATTTTGAGGTAGAATCATACTGATCTTAAGTTGGTTGTGTTCAAGATTAGCTCCACAGCACAGACACCTGCCATTTGGCCTAGCTTGATTGTCACAGCAAGAGGCCATTATCTTCTATGTAGACTAAATACTAAAAGGTATAATGGCACGCCAATGGTTATCATGGCTAACTGATGACTGAAAAAGGCAGAGATTCAAGACCTGTGACCTCAAATATCACCGAAGAAAGTATGTTTCAGTATTTATAGACCCAGTGTCTATTCCATAGTTGTTAGTGTCTGGAAAGGACCTTGCAGATCATCAGGTCCAGTTCTGTTGCACTTGGGCAGGATAAACAGCAAGTGGGAAAAAATGACCTCAGCAAGACAGGCATCAAGATGCTTTTTGAAGATCACCAGGGTGGATGACTATACCACATTTGGGAGAAGCCTGTTCCAAACCCTCAGCACCTGACTTGTAAAGAAGTTTTCCCTTGTTCAGTCAATGTTTCTTCTCCTCTACTGCTAGCCATCTCACTCTGCCCTCCCCTATGTTCTCAATTCTGTGACCCCCTTCTGCAACTTGTTCATCTGTAGGCATTCAAGTCTAGAAGTTTCATTCTTCTCCTGGGGACTCCAAGGGAAAAATCAAGAACAAAATTCTCCTGCTGTCAGTTCCCATATCCAGCACTACAGTGGCCTTAACTCCCAGGAGAAGCCCCTGCAGCTTTGATATGGAACACTTACAAACAATCTGCAAAGAATTTAGCTGTGAAACTTCCAACAAGTGTCTTTTGAGTATGTGTAAACTGAGGCATTTCAGATGTACAATTTTGTGAACTTAGTTGCATTTTCAAAAGGATGGCAAACAGCCAATAACATTTTGCAGAAACCTGTCATAGTACTCTAAAACTACCAAGAATGAGATCCCAAGTCTATGTGCATACAGCATCACTCCACCTGCACTCTGTCTGTAAAAAAGCAGCATCAGAAAAGACCAGAACTGCTCTCTGTCTAATGCCTAACAACAAAGCCCTCCAAACAGGCACAAAATGAACAGGACTGGGAGTCAGAATGTCTAAACACTGAAGGTAAATGGTAATAGGGGATATCATCAGAATTTTTATAAGTTATCAAGTAACCCAGTCAGGAGAATAACAGTAAGAAATATAGGGCCTAACAAACATTACTACAGGCTGCAAACCAAAGATAATGAACTATTTAAAGAGGACCTCTGTACCTACAGCAACAACTGAAAAATTCAGCAGAAAAATCTTTAAAATGGACTAGTATCTTTTGTGTGTTGAGAAGAAAGAATTTCTTTTTAGGGAAAATTATAAACCAAGAGACAGTTCAGCCTTTCTTTAAAGACAGAAATTTAGAAAAGCATATACAGGAACGGTATTACAAAGAATTCTTGGCAAAGCAAGCATTAATATGTGCTACAGAAAACCCTAATGTATGGAAAAAAAGGAAAATTCTGGAAGTTCCTTTACAGGAAGCAAAACACCTATGGATTTCATATCAGACAAAATTTTTAGAAGTACTACTAGTTTACTGATAAGGGCACAACTTTTTTTTAAGATGATGTAATATTTTTTACAATATATTCTCACTATGAACATGTTCAGCTTGCTATTCATAAGATATGCATGGAAATATAAAATATGGTCCTCTGTTCTGTAAAATGCAACATGAAATCAGAACATTTATCATGTTCTTTAGTACAGCTACCAGTCACTTAAAAATCTTGAAACCAAAATAATTTCTAAACACTGCAAGTTAACAGTCAAGAAGAAGCCTTAATCATGAGTCCTATAAGGAAGTGTTTTTTTCCCTATGGCTATTAACATCAGAGGCAATTCTTTCAAAAATCTATACAGAAAGCTATATTCATTACACTGCTTGCTGGGACTACAAGCTTTCCTTCCTGTAAAAGTCAGATTTGCTTATGGTAAGTAACCTCATACTCTGTTTGCTGACATACTAGGCTTGGAATCTGAAACAGCTGATGGCATCACAAGAATCAAAACATTTGTAACTTTGTATCAGGACAAGAGCTCAAAACTGCATAGCTCAATTTTGATTGAGCTATATAGAATGTGGGTTGTTTAAATCATAGGAAGACATACTTGGTGTACTACTCTTTTGAGCTTCATACTATAGACCTCCAAACATAATATCCCTGAACTATGCCTGAATTTTAAAGACATTTTCAAACCGCACTACTGAAATGTCATGCAAAAGAGAACTTCAAACTCTTACCCATTCTTTTGCTGCAAGTGCTAGTTATTTTGGGGAAATCTACTGGCCAGGCTGGGTTGATAGTTGGGTCAGAGTACTGAAAACTCATCAAATCTCATCACTGACTACGATCCATGTAGGGTGTACAGCAAAACTGACTCAGATTCATATGGCTTCAAGTAAAGGGCATTTTAAGAAGTTAAGGAAAGGCAAATGTGTGGGAATATTACGATAGACAATTACCACTGTAACTAAAATCTTTCACTTTAAGAGGATTCTTATTATAATTGATGGTAAAACCTAGAAAATGTTATGCTATGGAACGCATAGTGAAGAAATATAATCCTGGCCTTTATGCCTGAAAAAATTATCTTTCAGGATGTCAGATGTGAAGGAGATAGACATTTCTAAGTCTTCTGAGGCAAAGCTGCAGAAAAATCAGATCTATATGCTTGAAACTGCCTTTGAACATATGGGTGCCAGATTCAACAGGCTTTAGTAACCATCACTGTTCAATTCAATTTTTTGACTCAATGCAGCAGGCTAGTGATAAAGAATTTGTTTATTATGGCAAAGTACAAATAGACAGTTTGCCAGACTGCTTTACAGAATTTTTTCAGGAAGAGGAAAAAGAGTGCTCTGTTTCAATGGTTGTCTCTAAAATGACATTTAAAACCACCAGATCAATAACAAACGACAGCACACATGCACATTTAACAAAGGTTTTAACTATCAAGTAACCTGCCTTTCATGATATATTGCTCTGGGTTCAAATACTGTTCCCATTGTTCTATAGCAATGGAGTGGTAAAACATGGATTTTCCACAGTAAACTTAAATAAAAAGGACTATTTTCATAAGTATATATATGAAACAAGGCATATTTCAAAGTCTTAATCCAAAAGTTTTGTGAAGAATGAGTGGCCCCAAGTGCTTATTTTTACCAACCCTGTTACCTTATTCTCTAGTGACAAGAGAAGATCAAGAATAAATCGAATTTATATACATAGTCACAACAATCACTCAGCAGAAGCAGAAGGCAACACTAGTAAAGAATTAGACTATCATCGTTCTGTATGATAAGATCTAGATTTCTAACCAGATGGACGGTTATCTATTATTCAGGTATTAGAAATCTTATTTAAATTTTAAATCAATTACAACATTGTTTCCCTTCTGACTTATGGGCCAAGACTGGTAGCACTAGCAGTGTTTTAATTCACAAAAGAAATAGCAACACTAACCATCTTCTGAGAACAAGAGAAAACTGAAAATTCCTGGAGTATATTAATACCAAAGAGAAACAGAATGGACAGACATTCTAGATAATCACCACAACAGAGGGTTTTTTCCATTTGCAGTTACCCAAAACAAAATCTTAACATGAGAAACAAAACAACTGCATTGCAGTGTCATAGGCATCTCATCAATAGACCAAAAATGTTGTCTCAAACTTTTGGTAATAAGATCTAATGTCCAGTATGTATAATATTGTGGTCTACTATTAGGAATAAATTAAATTTATTGCATATTTTGGAAAGCCTCTAATTCTACTAATTCCCAGTTTGGATTCAGAACATCTGGAATCCTCTGCTTCTGTTTTGGAAGACTATCATGTGCAGAAGTCTAGACTGGCTGAACCAATTGATAATCCATATTGTGATAAATAATGGAACCACCCTGAGTTTTGGCAGTTTGGTCATCCCATGCTTAACGTGTTTTCCTGGACTGATACAATCAATTGTATAACTTTCAACATATGCATCTTTAAATATTTAAGAAATTTTGGTAAGAGTAGGGTAGGAAAATTGAAGATTTGGGAAAGGCATTTTTCCCATACACCTGTGTTTGAATTCCATTCAATTTAAGGGAATAATGCACAATTCAAAATTAAGTAGAGTACTTAAAGTGTGTATATGTTCCTCCCACATCCATTCAAAGATTAGTTGGTCTTCATTTTGGCATATCAAATTTAAAGCTAAACCAAATTGGTTTATACGTGAAGAAGCCTAATCATTTAATCAAATGCTAAATTAAAATCTAGTAACTTGCAATAAAAAGGTCCTTTATCTAATCCTGAGTTTCAGAAGAAAAATGCCAATTTTTCTAATAATTGGTATTTTTCTTGAAGCCCTTTTGAAGCAATTGGGATTTTGTTTAAAATTGAATATGAGAAAAGGTTCAAATGTGAAATAAAAAAATATTATTTTGAGGCTTGACTCATCAATTTTAAATATTTCAGGTCATTAATAATGTCAGGCCAGGGAAAATGGACTCTTGAATTTCTAAGCCAATATACATGCTGTGTTCACCTTCAGCAAACCAATCAACTATTCCTCAGTTTATGTATTTGCCAGATATTATTTCCTAGTCCTCTTTATAGTCTCTAGAAAAACCTCAAAACAAACAGTCTACATTACTGAAAGTTACACTATATATAGATAAATTAATTAATTAATTATGACATACAAAAAATTAGAACTCTTGGTTCCAAAATGATACCTTTTATTAGACCAACTGGGAAATCGCAAGAAAACTGTCCTTTTCTACAAGCTTTCAGGCTCAAAGTCCCTTCTATAACTAAGTAGCCCATAAGTAATTATGAGCATTCTAACAAGCCATGTACTCCTAATTTACTGTAGTGACTTAATACGGCATTACTTTTGGGGTTGGTGGCTTTTTGAGATTTGCAAATTCCCTTCAGGAATCGAAACGGAATACCTTGACATTATGTATTTAATGTTACAAAATATTTGTACATGGAAAAAAATTATGGCATTTCAATAACTATTATAAAAACTTATCAATGCAGAAAAAAACCCTATTTGGACTATACATTTGGTAAAACCTTATTAAATTGCCCAGTATGTTTCAAAAGGATATATTTAATAGAATTACAAATATAGAATAAACCACTAGATGGCAAGCTTTGACCGTAATTAATTGTTATTACTTTTGGGTTTATTGTAAGATAATTTGGTGTGAATGCTGGAATTGGCTGAAGGAAGAAATAAATGATTATGAAAGAAAATTCCAACACTATCCTTTCTACACAGTTCAATGAGGAGAACATTTTGGATTAATAATTGCACTTAATATTAAACCCAGCAACAAAATAAAAGCTTTAACTTGTTTGATTTTGAACAAAGGGCCTATTAGTTTTAATTCCATTTCTTCAGTTTATCTTTAGTCACTTCATCTTGCTTTCACATTCCAGTTTTATTAAAAACTACAATAAATAAAATGGAAAAATATTAAAATCATGAGAAACAACATTATGTAAAAAACATAGTTCCGCTAGTCAATAAGTTAGTCTAGGTAAATTAAAGATACTGCTTCAACCAAACACAACACACAAACTGAAATTAAAATTAGGGTTATAAAATGTTAAACATTCATTGCACTTAAATTGTATAACATTTATCATTTACCTCCCAGCTCAGTGCTGCCCACTCTTGGGGGAATGGCTGGGGGCCAGCATAAATTTGGGCAGCAGCATCACATGGCACTGTGGCAGGGAGGTAACTAGCAGTTACCTGGGATAGTGGAGCCAGGCAAATTTGTATGGCGGAACTGGAAAGGGTTAAATAGGAGCAGGAGCAGCAGTGGGGCTGCCATCCAGGCCCTTCCCCCAGGGGCTCCCACGCAATTGCTGGGACAGCTGCACCATGCTGTGTCCAGGAGGTGCCTGCAGCCAGCAGGCACCTGGAGCTCTGAATGGCACCTGCCTACACCTTGGGCTCTGACAACTGCCGCTCAGCAAGGACCGGAGGTGGCTCTCCCAACCTAGCGGCATGTGGCGGACAGAAGTGCCATGCAGAATCATGCCCGAGGCATCCACTTGTAGGCAGAGTGCCATTTGCTAGGTGCCATGGCATTAGGGAAAGTCCTCAGCTGAGCAGGAGTAATACAGTACTAGCCCAGCTGCTGGCTGCACCAGGAAGGGAAAGGGAGCAGTGCAGTTCCTTTTCTGTTCCAATGCAGCCAGCAGCTGCTTGCCCAAGTGCCACAGCTCCTAGTAAAGGGCAATCAGCCTACAGGTGAATGCCTTGGGCATAATCCTGCATGGCACTTCTGTCTACCACATGCCCTCAGGCTGGGAAAGCCACCTCAGGTCCTTGCCAAACAGCAGCTGCCAGAGCCTAAGGCACAAGCAAGTGGGAAGAAGGCACTGCCCAGAAATCCAGGTGCTGCCTTGGGCATGATCCTGTTTGGCATGTACATCTGCCACGTGTCCCTGAGCTGAGAGCCACTATGGGTTCTTACCAAATGGCAGCTACTGGAGCCCAGAGTGAGGGTGGGCAGGTGGGAGGGAGGCACCACCTAGGACTCCCAACCACAGGCTGAAGGCACTGCCTGGGTACAGCACAGCAGAGCTGCTTTGGCAGGCAAGAGCTCTTGTGGGTGCTAGGGCAAGGGGGAAGCCCACCCTTGTGGCACCCAACAACAGCCTCACCACTGCACTCACTGCTACTTAAGCACTGCTGGCTCTGCCACACAACCCTGCCCAGCTCCACTCCCCCAGGTAACTGTTAGTTATCTCCCTGCCATAGCAGCCATGCAATGCTGCAGCCCAGATCCACAGCACCTCCTGGGTGGCCCCTGCTTGAGCTACTCCCCCAACAGAAGGCAACATCAAGCAAGGGACCCCACCACCCTGCGCTGCTGCTGATGGCACCGCTGCCTGCCAACTCCTGCATACTCGATATGTGGAGCCTTCTGTAGCCACAGGCTTCAGTCCCAGCTGACAGTGGGCAGCCCCGCGTATCACTCCTGGCCCTGGCAACCCACATCACTCTGCCCCTCTGCCAAAAGGAGGTTAAACAGGTAATTTTTTTAATGATATTTACATCCCCAGTCAAAATAGTTTTTGGGTTATTTTATTAGTCACACTGTTATCTGACTGGTTTTCAATCTGCAGAAATTAAAAGTTTTAACTGGAAAACTATTCAACTAAAGAACTAGGGTTACTGACATTGTGGTTTGCTTTTCTTTTAAATCTCAGATGTATTTTAGTAGGCTGACAAAAGTACTTCTGCTTTATTCAGTGATCGTTATTAGGTCAGGAGGCATTGGATTTTCATCCAAATATTCATCCAAATATGGATTTTCATCACGTATACTTCTAACGTGGGAGAACAGTCAACAATTGTTTAGCATCATTACTGCACCTACAAAGAAAGGTATTTGGTAGATGCACAGAATCTACATATTTACAGTTGAAACTCAAAAATGGAAGAAAGTAAAACATTAAGTAATTGACTGTGTCAATTATGGATTGGTCACTGATTTGCTACATAACTTTAAGAAGTCACTTGACTTCTTCTCAGGTTCTTCACCTGTAAAATAAGGTAACATTTAGCAACGGAAAGTAGGAATGCTACCAGGATGAATAAGCATGTACAGTGCTTGGAATGTGCCCATGTACTAGATAAGTATCCAGTACCATGTATACAACTAGTAAAGACATGATGGAATTCAATCCATGATCCCAAAAACTGCACCTTCTATTCTGCTACATGTGCCTGGCAAGAGGCACAATTGTGGGAGTGAGGATCAGATCATCCCCTATTGCCAGTGCAGGGATAGCCTACGATCATGTTCCCAGGCACCCCCTGCCCCAACAAGTAGAAAATTGGATGCATGGTGCTTGCTATCTGGCACTCTCAGCCTTGGGTGAGCACTGAAGTTAAGGACTCCAATGTACTTCCAGGGCTGGTAGTGCCTATCATCTGACTAGCGCTCACAGCTTCAAGATCCAGCATTGCCAACCCAGTTTTGTTTTGGGGTTTTTTTACTGACAAATGTGCAAGCTTTTTGCTGACACCAAACATTCTTATTGACCTTTTTTTACTGATATATGTTTACATGTAACGTAAATGTAACTCTTCTGCCATGATTCAGTTGAAGATCTGGGTTCAAATTTAGAAGTTTCACGTCCACCATAGTAAAAAGATTTTAAAAGTTTAGTAACAAACTATAAAGTTAAAAAATGGTCTGAGTTGTTAAGAAACTGCTTGACTGCAGTGATGGTTTTCCAGTGTGATGCTCCCTTCCCCATTCCAGAGCCTCTTACTCATCCACCATCCTAATGCTCCCCAAACTGCCTCCTTATGCCCCCCCCACCAGCTGACCCCTCAGCCTTACCCCCACCAGTCCTGCTTTCCCCATCCCAGCATAAACCCTCAAAGAAGCCCACAATGACCAACAGTATTACAAACAGCCTGAGATGCAAGACACTGCTGAGACAATGCTTGTGGCAAGTTGCTGGGCTCCTGCTTCAACACCAGGTCTGTCAACACTCCAAACAAGACACTTAAAAAATGTTACAAATGCTTACTGTTTTTAATGATAGTTACATTTTTTTAACAACTATACTGACAGCCATTTTAGCCTGGTATTTAAATGACAGTTGGTAACCCTGTTGGGAGTCCTTTAGAGTAAAGGGCTGGAAACAATGATGAGCTGATTAGCCTGACTGCATGTTCAATTTAAGGAGCAATGGGAACCAGCCACAAAGTTATTACACATATTTTGTGTAGCAACTTATTCCCTGATTTATTGCACCATGAATTCATGAACATGTTGCCAGGTTGCTATTTATGACGTGATTAACTATTTAATCGGGTCTTAACTGTACCATATAACAGGAGCCTAAAGTATCATCTTGTCTTTGTGATAGTTTTCTAATATACCTATAGATTTGGTGTTTAACCTGGATGATACAGAGACAGAAACATGACAGTCTCTGTTTTTTGGGTTTTTTTCCACAAATTCTTCAAAATCAGACACATTCAATAAAGCTCGAAATTATTGTATTCTCACGCATATACCCCACCCATGGGTATAAGCCGCACTCACATATAACCCATGGAAAATTGTATATTTGTAAATAAGTCTCTGTACATGCCACACTCGTGTATTCCCTGTGGCGGCATATACACGGGGAGGCAGCGCAGCCTGGCCTGGCCCGGCCTGGCCCCCAGGGCAGCAGCAGCAGTAGCAGCGCAGCCTACTCCAGTCTCAGCCCCAGCCCCAACCACAGCGCAGCCCAGCCTGCCCAGGCCCAGTGGGGAGATGGTGCAAACCACCCCTGCAGCAGTGCAGCACCCAGCACAGTAGCCCTGGCCACGGCACAGCCTGGCCTGCCCAGGCCCATCAGGGAGGCGGCACAGCCCGCCCCGGCCCCGGCCCCAGCCCCAGCCCCAGTGGCAGCAACGGCACAGCCCGGCCTGCCCAGGCCTAGCGGGGAGGCAGTGCAGCCCACCCCAGCCCCCGCTGCGCAACTGGCCCCAGCAGTGGCATAGCCTGGCCTGCCTGGGCCCAGTGGGGAGGTGGTGCGGCCTGCCCCGGGCCCTGTGGAAAAAAAGTCCGCCAATAGCCCACACAGCTCGTACCCATCCATTTTTTTTTGTAAAATTGCATATACCCCACGGGATATATGCACTACAATACAGTACACACCACCAGGAAGACAGAGAGACTATGTTCACTGTAAAAGCAAGTCATCTTCTAGCACCCTCACAGGTTTCCTAGTTAATTACTGATGTAAATATTAAAAGAATTGTCAAGCATGAAGTCATTATTTTGCATTTTGACAACATACTCTTCAAATGACCTCCTCAATGCACTCTGGTCCTTTACTACTTGCCTTCCCACTCAGCTATGCATACATTAGGATAAATTTATAACTTGTGGTATGCATACATATAGAACTCTACCTTTTCTCACTAGAGATAGCAGGATTAGCGTGGTCTTACAGCTGAGATGGTCCAGGAAATGTAAGAGAGGTAAGGGTTTTTGGTGATGTCTTTTATTGGAACAACTGTATAATTGGAAGAAAGGTTTGATTCATAGATTCATAAATTGTATAGCTAGAAGAGACCTTGGAAGATCATTGAGTCCAGACCCTGGCACCAAGCAGGAAAGACAACTGGAGTCAAATGACCCCAGCAAGGTGACCATCCAGTCTCCTCTTGAAGATTTCCAGAGAAAGCGATTAACACTACCTCTGAACGGAGCTTATTCCACAGTCTGGACTCCCGAACTGCAAAGAAGTTTTTCCTAATGTTCAGTCTGAGATGGTCTTCCAGGAGTTTGCAGCCACTACTCCTAGTTTTCCCCAAAGGTGCCCTGGTGAACAGCTGTTTACCAAGCCTTTGATGTACTCCCTCCCCTAGTGTAGCGGTAAACTGCTACCAAGTCCCCTTTCAGCCTTCTCTTTTTCAGGCTGAAGAGTCCCAGGTCCCTCAGCTTTTCCTTGTATGGCTTCCCATGCAAGTCTCCGATTATACAGGTGGCTCTTCTCTGGACTCTCTCAAGCTTGTTCACATCCTTTTTAAAAAGTGTGCCACCCAGAACTGGATGCAGTACTCCAGCTGTGGTCTCACCAGTGCTGAGTAGAGTGGAAGAATCACTTCCTTGGTTTTGCTAGAGATGCATCAATTAATGCATGCCAGAGTATTATTTGCCCTGCTGGCTACAGCACTGCACTGCCAGCTCATATTCATACTGTGGTCTATTACCTCCTGGTCCCTTTCATTTGTGCTGTTAGTGCCAGTTTGGTGCCACCAAGCCTGTAGGTGTGCAGAGGGTGTTCGTCCCCAGGTGGAACACTTTACATTTTTCGATGCTGAACTTCACGTGGTTCCTATCTGCCCAACTTCCATCCTGTCTAGGTCTGCCTGTATCTGTAGCCTATCTTCAAGCATAACCACACTCCTCTATAACTTGGTGATGTCCACAAACTTGGCCAGTGAGCTCTTCACCCCCAACATCCAAATCATTGATAAAGATGTTGAAAATTACTAGCCCAAGCACCAACCCCTGTGGGACACTGCTGGTCACTCCTCGCCAGGATGACACAGATCTGTTCATTAGGACTCTCTGGGTCCTACCCTGAAGCCAGTTTCCTACCCACCTGTCTTGGAGTTAAGCCCACAATTCTGCAATTTCTTCATGAGGACATTGTGGGACACCAGATCAAAAAGGTTTTTTGGAAGTCAAGGCATACAATGTCAACCTCCTCTCTTTTGTCCAGGTGGCAAGGTATGTGGTCATAAAAGGAGATGGAGGTTGATAAGGCAAGACCTGCCTGTGATGAAGCCATGCTAGCTGCCATTCAGAATCCTACCCTCCTGCAAGCTTATCACAGGTAGATTCCTTGGTGAACTTTCCCAGGATTTTCCCCGAGACAGAAATAAGGCTAATTGGCATATAGGTACCCAGGTCCTCCCTTCTCTCCTTCTTGTGGATGGGCATGACACTGGCCCTCTTCCAGTCCTCAGAGACCTCTCCAGAGCACCACGAGTTGTGGAAGAGTTTTGCCAGGGGTTCTGCAATGTCTTTGGCGAGCTCCTTCAGCACTCTCAGATGAAGTTCTGGTCTTGCTGACTTGATTTATGACATTCCAGCAGCAATAAGCCAAAAAAAAAAACTAATGACTCCACGGAGTTTAATTGTCAGAGTTTGCCTGTTGTGAAACTCAAAACTTAATTCAGTGCCTAAAAAATCATAACTGAGCAGGAATTGATTATTTTATTCTTTTCTAACAGAAATTTTTAAAAAAATGCAACAATATATGGCAAAGTAAAAGCAATAAACTTGCCACTTAAACCACAGATATTCATAACATTAGTCCAAGTTAAAGACTCACCTTTTCATGAGAAAACAGATAAATAGGAGTTAATGAAGGAACTTCACTTAATTCACAACTCAGGCCAAGTAATGTCAGAATCTCCTTAAGAACTTCATATCTCTTGGCATTACTCATTTTCAGTGAATTAAAATCCTGTTGAGTTTGCAAGGCCACGGAACTGATATCTAGCTCCAAGTGTACCTGGAAGTCAAAAGGCAAGGGATAAATAAGAAGAAAAAAAAGACAGAAATAAGCCACCACTATATAGCATATAAACAAAACTGTGGCTGAGACTAGCAGGCACAGGAACTCTAAAAATTATTTCACTACATAAAGACTAATTAGCACAAATAGATACATGTGTTACAAACTGTTCAGGACGTGTTTAAATAGCATGTTTTCACACAATTAATTTACAAGACATTTTAGTGAGCTGAGTTTTGACATCTTAAAAGCCTAATAAAGCTAGGGTGAGAAAATATTAAAACAGTCCAGTAAATTCATATCTTCTGAGGAGATAGCAGTCATATGTAAACTAGAGTCTTTTCCTGGAAAGTATGTAAAAATGTCTTCTTGTAAGCCCACTTGATGCTCAGGTAACGATGAGCATTGGTAATAATGTATTACTCTATATCAGGGTTTCTCAACTAGAGGCTTTTGGGCCACGTGCAGCCCACAAAGGATTAATCTGAAGCCTCCAATCTCCCACCTACTGCTCACTCTCCGTTGCTTTGGCAACAGTAGCAGCAACCACACACCCAGGGGCTCTGGGTTTCCCCCTCCTCTGGCTTTTGCTTTCTGTTCCTACTCCAGGGGCTAAAATGGGGTGGCATATCATAGTGCCAAAGGAACCCATGACCTGGGACACCCATATGGCACCACATAGCAAGGGGAAAGGTGTGGGGGTGGACAGGCCATGGCTTGCACTGGTGTCTTCAAGGTGTGTGGCCTCCACTAGCAAGCCTGCAGGCATGCAGCCCCAAAGCATTTAGAAGTTGGATAGCCTGGTTTTCCCAAAAGGCCATAGCCTTTATGAACTTGACTAGTACTGGGAAGTGTATAAGGCTTTAAAAAGCAACATCCTAAAATAGCAAAGTAGACAATGAAATTAATCACTGCATCCCTAAAACTTCAAGCATTGTTTCATTAACTCCCATAATGTTCTCTTTCACACATTCTGGAGGAGAAGTTTCAACACGTGCAAGTAAAGGAATGATATGAATTTAATCCTTCAAGAGTTAATTTTAAGGCTTATAATCAAAAAGCACTATAATAAAGAAGAGAAACACAAGAGCCTTTGAGAAGAGAAACACAAGAGAAAACGATCATCTAATGAGGTAGCTTAATATTTCCTAAATTGAGTAACAACAATGTAACTTGTATAACCAAAAGAATAAGTATGTATATGGAAATACCTTGGAGCCTTAAAAATCTCCTTCCTGTAATTAAAATCAGTATAAAAGTTTCTATTTTGCAAAATTTGTTCTCCCCCACATTTCTATTCCATCAGATTTGCATTTCTATATTGATAAATTATATCCTGCCTTCATTTTCTCAGCTGTAGTGCTGGCTCTGAACAAGATCATCAAGTGAAAAGTCATTTAATTTGGACCACCCATGCTAAAGCATATTAAAGAACAGAAACAGCTCAGTACCTCAGTAGGAAACTGACAGAAACAATAACTGTGATTGTCTGTTGTATTAGTAGAGTTAATCTAACTTACGACACTTTCTGAAGCGGCACAGGATGAAGTGTCATGAGTTAGACTGGGGATCAACATGTCTGTCAGCTTTCATGTTTTTTAGTGCTTTCATACTTTTACTGCTCCTGAACCAGGAACAGTAGGACCCAGGGAAAGCCCGGTGGGCTCCCACAACAGCAGGACCCACCCGACTCCACCTCCCCCGCCCAAAGCTGGAAGCCCCAGCAGAGGATTCTGGTCTGTGACCATGTGGCTGCACCAGCACCAGAACCTCAGGTACGGGGGAGAGAAGGGCTGGGGAAGACCATGGAAAGGGAAGGAGCATGGGGAAAAGAGACCCCTTCCCCTGCCCCGTGGCTGGTGCTCCCTGCTGCAGCCCACGTGGGGCTGTCCTGAGCAGGCAGAAGCAACCCCATGTGGGCTGTGAGCGGATGCAGCACTTTTCCCCCGCTCCACTCCGCACCAGCTTGTGCGGTCAGCAGCAGCAAACGCTGCCCAGTGCAGCAAGTGGAGGGCCCACAGCTGCTGCTGCTGTAGAGCAGCCCTAATGGGCAAGCCCAGAACTGATGCAAGGTCCAGGCTGGCAGCAGGGTAGGGTTATAAGCTGAGCACGGGGTGGGGAAAAGCAGCACCTCACCTGCCCCAAGGCCAGCGCCCTGCACTGCAGCCACTCGCAGCCCACATGGGTCTGCCTGTGCCTGCTCAGGACAGCCCCGTGCGGGCTGCAAGTAGCTGCAGTATGGGGCGCTGGCCATGGGGTGGGGGAGGGGCCACTTTCCCCATGCTCAGCACCAAGACATTGGGACATTGGCCCCAAGATGGTGACCAGGGGGCAAAGCACCTGTCAAGGGGCAGGGCTACCCACACGGCCCTCGACAGCTTGCCAAAACTGGATAAGCAGCCCTCCGCCCAAAATAGCCACCCACAGCAATGTCGCATGACCTGTGACCTGGACCCATTTGCACATCTGCATCTGTGTGTCTGTATGTCTCTGTGTCTGCCGCTCACTCCCAAGCCACAGCCCCTCTCTCCCCGACCCTAATGATGCCCCTCACTCCCAACCCACAGTACCCAGCATCCTGACAGGCTCCAAGCTCTACACACACCCACAGACCCCCAACACCTTCACAAATAATACTCTACCCACACAGTCCAAAAATAGCCTCTCATGAATTACATACCAAAGAGACTGAAGGAAATGCTATTAAGGACTTTATTAGCATGTGTTAAAACTAGTTTATGGAAAGTAAGAAACCTCTGAGTTTTTAAAGAGTCAACTTTCACTGAAAGAATGGACCTGAAGCTGGGGCTGCATGAACTAAAATGCTACATCAATCGGGACTAAGAAGAGATCAGAGAAGAAGAAGTGGAGAAGTGAAGAAAAAAAAAAAAAGGATAGGACATACTGTACTTGTTTCACTCAACCAACAGAGAGGACTGATTGGAAGGGTGAAGAGTTTCAGGTGGTTACTGAGGTAACTTTTTCTTGGGATTCTATATGAAGAAAAAGAGTTCTGTATGAGTTTTTTTGAAGAAGCTGATGTATGTTTTTTAAGAGTTTAATATATGTAGCTGTATGTTTTTGGATATGTAGTGTTTGCAATATGAAATGCTGTTAAAACAAAAATGCTCAATAAGCAAAGCTTTGCAAGTGCAGGGTGAAGTGTGTTTTAAATAACATTTGTAAATAATAATAATAAAAAAGGTCCCATCTGTATGTTTACCTCATGGCGGGGGTCATATGTTATATAGTCATGCTCAGTGTTGCCTGCATTTAATCCATTTAGTTGGTTTCTATTACTGAGCACATGCTGCTTGGCAGTAGTTTAATGATAGACAATGTATTTAATAAGGGTGTACTGATAGAGGTTTTTTGGGCTGATACCGATCCATTTGCCAATATGCAGCCCAGCAGCACAGAGAGCAGCATCTGGCTGGTAAGTTTGTTGGGGGAGAAGGGGCGAGGGAGGAAGGAAGGGAGGGTCAAGGGAGGAAGGAAGGGGTGTAGGGAAGAGAGGCAGGCTGAGGCCCAAGCAGTGAGGGAGGGAGTGGGCTAGAGCTGCACAGCTGGGGCAGAGTGCGGGACAAAGATGTGAGGAAGCAGGGCGGCTCCCACCACTGCGCACACCCCAGGAAGGTATGTGCCCCCAGATCTGCATGTGGAGCAAGGGCAGCTTGGGGCCGGGGCAATGCCGAGCTCTTCCTGATGACAGGGCTGGGCTGCACTCGGGGTGGGTGGCAGCGGCGCTGGAAGTGAGGGTCAGGGGGGTGAGGGGGGCCTATGGCAAATTTTGGGATGGCTCTCACCCCTCCACCCCTCCCCGCAATCCCCCTCCTAGTGCTGCTGCTGCCCTCCTCAAGCAAAGCCACGCCCAGCCCCGCCCCCCCCGCCAGGAAGAACCTGTCACTACCCCCAGTTCCAGCCCGCAGCGGCAGCCCACCATCACCCCATGCACCAATCCAGGCACACACACCACCCATGCCCTCCCAAGGTGTGCCTAGCCCCACCCCTCCACATCCCCTGAATGAGGCACTTGCAGCTCTGTCCGGCCCCTGATGTGCAGTCTGCCTAAACCCCAGCCCCACTGTCTCCCTCACCGCAGGAGTCTCAATCTGCTGGACCCCTCGCATACCCCTTCCCTCACAGGTCTTACCAACCTGACCTGGCTGCTCTCCACACTGCCGGGCTGTGCTCCTGGCCACTCGCATGCTGTGCTGCAGCTGCATGCATGCACATGGCATTTATCACTGACATCATCGGCCACATCAGCCAAAAAAAGAGGACTGCCAAAACTGTCAATTTTCCTTATATTGGTGCCAATTCAATATGGGACCAATGTATCAGTGCACCTCTAGTATTTAATGATTTTATTTGTATGCAACTGTAAAACAAGGAGGTTTTTGCCCCATGCTGATTTGGAGGGAGGTGAGGGGGGAATCTCATCTTGTATTTGAGCAAATACAAAAGCGCGCTTTGCCTTTGTTTGTAGATTACAGAGGCCAAAAAAATAGCTTTGGATGAAAAAATCTATTGAAATTCAGCATTACAACTCTTTTATGTTATGGCAAAAAGATAAGTTAGGTCTTAATACACTTCATACCTGACAAAGAATGGCTTCTCCTCTAATGTCTCCATAAGTCAGGTGAATAATAACTATATCTTTATCTGGATTATTTAAGCGACTCAGTGGCCTTGCTTTCTTGATATCTTCCTGAACATCCTCCTCAAAAACACTGCCACTAGTCAAAAGGTTTAATTTAACTTCAGTGTTGTCTGCTTTAAAGACCACCAGTTCATGGATGGTCTTATTCAGTTCATTTTTGCTCTTCACTTTTATACTGCCAAAAGTAAAAGAAGTAGAAAGTCCTAAAATCTTTCCACCTTTTGACAAGAAGGTCAGAAATTGTTTATGATTGTCCTCAGAAATGGGTTCCTCTGTGGCAATGACCAACAACAAAGAGTTATCAAGCCATGGAACTTTCAGAATTTGCTTCTCCAGCAATGGGTAGATTACATAATTGTCTGGATCAATGCATTCCTTGAGGATTGATTCTATCTGCTCAAATTTTGTTTTCATATAGTCAGAACCCATGTAAACCAAAATATTAGGAGGCTTCCCACTAAGATTTATTCTTTTTATGTCTCTTGCCAGAAAGTCATCAGTAACTTCTTCCAAACTGCCACTGCAATCATCAGGAAGTTCTGGAATGTTTTCTGCAGAAGCAAATCTTACTGACTCAATGGTACTGCTTTCAAGTTGCAAGCACTCATAACAGCTTGAAAGATGAAGATGGTGGTGTTCTCCAGGACCTATTTCTTTATCAGCAAGGTTATTACATTCATCCTGAGACTCATGTCCTCTTTCTAGCTTGGATCTCTCTGCTTGCATGCCTTCACCACCTCCTCCTGGAGGATCAGCTACATCTGATTCATATTCAGCAGTAGACTCTAAAGGTATAGCAGGGGTCAGTTCTTCCATTTCTGTACCATTAGCACTCTTCTTCTCTTCCACAGCTGAGGTCACCTGTTCTAACTTCTTAAGAGCAGATTCCTGTAAATGAACAGCTGAGAGAGAAAAATGATATAAAATATATACAAACAGTAATGGTGAGTATCAACAGTCTTGATAGTCAAGGTGATTTTCAATTAATTTCAGAACTCATTATACTACTAAAAGTTTTCTCATTTTAGAAACTAAGAATTACACACTCCCTGAAACGCAGTGAACTCAGTCCTTTTACCTGAGGTGCTGGGAATTTATACAGAATTCAGGCTGGAAGCCAAATGTTCTGTTCTTAACTCTATCAATAATTCATTATGTAACCTCTAATTTCAACTGTCTTTGATTTTGAAAGGCTAACTTGAGACATTTAGAGGGAATAAACAACCATTTTTTACACTGAAGTCAATGTTGACTGCGGATGCATGATTCAAATACGCAAGGCAGAAGGCAGAATACATATGTACCTTAAAGTAACTAAATAAGATATGCTTTCATGAGTTCTAGCTCCAAATGCTATGAAAGGACAAGCACAGAGCAGTGTCTATCTATCTAGACCTGACTTCTCTGCCTGGACAAAGGTTCATAATTTGGAAATAGCTGAAGCAGGACATCCCTTATGCCTTTCCTGTGGGGTGCTTCTAGCAGTTGAAGCATATTTTAGTTCATTCAGTGCAGTTCACTCAATTTGGCCTGCTTCACTCTGATTGAGGAAAAGCAAAAAAAGTGATGGATGAAGCCATAAAAATACTGGTCCAGACTGAGGAACTGAATGGAGACTTTGCTCACTGCTGTTCCAAAATAAGCTGTATAAACTTGGATGATAATGAACATGATAGAAGCATTGTGCCATAAGTTTTTTTGTACTTTTGAGGGGCAAAAGTTATGAAGATACGGAAAAGTATGAATTATCTTTGCTCTGCAGTAAGAAAAGGATAGCTCTAAGCTCTTGGATCAGAACAGATAAGGACCCAGTAAGAAAAGGATAGCTCTAAGCTCTTGGATCAGAACAGATAAGGACCCAGAAAAGCAGAAAATAAAAAACTAAATTGAAACTGGTTTAAAGTTAACAATGGAAATACAAAAATAGGAAAAAAAATATTTCTGATCCAACAGAAGGGACACCGCAGAAAAGTGTCACCATAAAATTTACAGAACAATGAGGAAATGGAAAGAAAATGACTTTTTTTGCATGGTCATGCAATTTTTTTTTTTTTTCTAAATTAACAGGAAGAAGAAAAGTGGTGATGTCCTCCCCCTTATGCAATAGCCCAGTAAACTATGAGCATTTACCCAGTACGTGGGAAAAGAAGGTATAGTTTCTTCTGCCTCAAGGTACCTGAGCCCACATATTCCCCCTCTCAAGACAATATACCAGCCACCATGCTGAAATATATTCTGGGACTGGATGCCCTAAATCTCTTCTGTTCACAATATCCTAAACTGCCTGATAAGGGCAGACATTTAATCTAGGGTAGAGGCTGGCAACCTGGCCTGTATCACTGCTGCTTAAGCTGCTGCCAGAACTATAACTGCAGTCATCACTCCCACCCCTCCCCCCCAAGTGCTGCTACTGCCATTTCTCCCCACCACATGGATGAAAGACCCTTCTCCCCCCCATCCCCAACACCACAAAAGCCCCGACTGCTGAAATGCTGGCTCCTGGTTCTGCAGGCAAAATAAAATGGCTCTGTAGGCCAGATCCAGCCTATGAGCCATAGGTTGCTGGTAGGGCTATGCAAAGCTTCGGTCCTCAATTTGATTCAGAGGACATTCAGCCCGATTTGGTGGCCAAATCTCTGAATCTAATCAGAAGACCCTTTAATCTCTCCGAATCGAATCAGAACCCTCCAGATCAATTCAGAGATATTCGGAAAGTTTCGGAGATTTGGACATAGACACCGCTTTAAATGTTTTATCTACATACCTCAAGGTACCAGGTGGCTTGCGAACACCGAGATGCTGGGGCGGATAGAATGTCCTACGGGAGCATGGGGGGCTCCCCAGTGCACTCAGCAGCAGACCCAGATGTAGACCAGAAGCACTTCCGATCCACTTCCAGGTCCACAGGGGATCATGCATGGGGGCCCCCCACACTGGTAACTGGTGCCTCATTGGTCGGGAGGGGGGGCACCCATTGTCCCCTCGTGGCCGATCACCAAGCCAGGGACTGTGGAGAGGACCCCCCCAGCAGACCCAGAAGTGGACCAAACAGCAACAGTGAAAACTATTTTCAGTTAGGGCGGCTAGGATCTGGAACCAACTTCCAAGGGAAGTAGTGCTGGCTCCTACTCTGGGGGATACTCAAGAAGTGGCTCGATGCCTACATGGCTGAGGTCACTTGAGGCCAGTTTCTCTCCTGCCCAGGCAGGGGGTCAGACCTGAAGATCTACAAGGTCCCTTCCGACCCTACTTCTATGATTCTATGATCTTGTAATCAGGACCTAGGTTGCAAGTCCCTAGTCCAATGAATGGAGTTGCAACCACTAAAGGTAGTCATGAAACCTACAGATACTCAACTACTCCAGAAAAGCTCAAGCCTGAAGCGGTGTCATGGGAAGATTCAAGCTTCCTGGAAATTGGTTTATGGCTCAGACTGTATAAACAATTAAACCAGCAGAACACCAACAATGGTTTAGATTGAATATTCTGGGCGGGGATACTCTCAGTTGCACAGATCAGATACAGCACTTAAGATGTTATGGTATAAAAGGAGAAATGCCATTTTCTTTTCCAGTTTTGATAGCATAGTCCTGAAATCTTTCCAGATCAAGCTATATAGACAATTGGGCTCAAATTTGTTAACCAAAGAAACATTTCAGTAAATAAATTATATGCCAATATTATTTAGTCAACTTGATCTTTGCAACTGTTACATTAACTTTTCTAAAAAATTGTGCTACAGCATCTCATGTCCTCAGGGACATTGTCATAAATCTAAATTTTTGCTGACAGTAACTTTGGCTTTTGTATGACACAGTAATGACCTGGGCACTTAAATATAAATGGTTAAATATGGTATTATTTTGAAGATTTCTTGAACAATTAATTTTCTGGCTAGTATTTCTAATACAAATTTGTAATAGACTTCATAAAATCTCAAGTCAGGCAAACTTGAACAATATATTTAAATTTTCTCTATGCGTTAGGTGTTAAGTGGAAGAAACTTAAAATGTTCTCTTTGAAATGAGCAACTTACTGTCCTTCTGGACAACATCTACTAATATGACAAAAGTATTTTTATTTGTATATATGTATTGAACTTATAAGTGTAAAACTAGTATGCTGCACTAGATAAAAAGATGTATGAGGATACTTACAAGCACTAGATAAAAAGATTTATGAGGACACTTACAAACAATCTTGTTTGGCACCATTCCATTATCCATTTGAAGTCTGTCTTCCATGAATGCTATTCCAAGGTTACTGAAATTATCCACACTCGCTTTGGCAATTAATTTATATGTTTCCCCAGATTTATAGGCCAAAGGTGAACAACAGTCTGACCACTTTACAATCTAAGAAAATATATTAAGAGAAAAAAATCTAGTTGTAATTCGCCGATCTAGAGAGGAACTTAACCAATATTTACTATATTATATACACAGGCATTTCTAGAACAGAAAGAGGGGCATGTGCACATGTATGTGTGTATATGTTACATATATATATATATAGAATGTCCTTATATACAAAGGAGAAAAGTATATATTATATAAAGGGAGAGAATATATACATAAAGGTGATTCCATATATAAAGTTGACATTGCTATCCTGGAAATGTACAATCTTAAAAAAAAAACCCAATAAGAAGTGAAGCCAACATGGGAACATCAACAAACATAATAGCGAGGTCAGCATAAACAGAACACAGCACATCCTCAGAATCTCTTTTAAAAAAAAAACTTTTCCCTAAAACCACTGTGTCTTTAAAGCAATAACCACTGCGATTAACTTAACCTTTGAATCCCAGATAGAGAAGCTGTTTCCAACATTTAGTGCTACACACAAGTGCATCCCCCATGACTGAGAACTGCGAGTACATAAGCCCAAGAACAGACAAAACAATCCCAAAGAAACCTTATCAAAAGAGGTTCATGTATCAACTGATACCTGGTACAGGACTTGATTTCTATTCAGTCCTGACAGATGTAAACAAAAGCTGAACTGAGTTTTGAGAGGAACAGGTGAGCACAAATACTTCTTTCTTAGAGACCAAAGTTTTGAAATCTCTGCAGAACACAAACAAAAAGATTTACTATAGTAAGTAGCATGGAAAGAATTGTGTTCTGCAGCTAAATCGCTTCACTTCCCTATTTAATTCAGAGCAGCAGCATGTCTTTCAGTTCAAATATGTTAAGAATAATGCAGAGACAAGCAGCAGAAGCAGACCATGGATTAAGTTAATCAGTGTTACTTTTATAAAGCCTTCAAAATCATAAATGGAACACAGCAAACTTCTACAGCAACTTCAATAACTCTGATCACTGGGAAGTTGGTAATAGAAGCACTATAAAAGTGATGCTCTTAGACTTCTACCTGAAGAGTGTATCAGTTTGCTCCAAGCTATTATTCTAGCAGCCAGAAAAACATACTATGGGAATAACTAAAATGTTTAGAGATAAGGTTTTTAAAAGCAACAAAAAATAGATCATCAACATTTAATTGTCTAATCTATTTAAAAATAGATCATCAACATTTAATTGTCAAGCCTGATAAAAAAATCTGTATCTTCTCAAGAAGACCAGGACAGGAACACAAATATAAATTCAGCCATACAAATAGACAAAAAATTATTTAAACATAAGTCTATATCTAATTATATACAGAAACAGAAATATACATATGACTCCAACAGATTTACCAGCTGGATGCTGCTCTGCAAGCTGCTGGGCTGCATATCAGCCATCGGATCAGTATCAGCCAATGTGGCTCATTAATAATTGGCCATTGGTATTGGCCCAAAAAATCTTCAGTCGTATACCCCTAGTTTTATTTGCCTCCTACTTA
>JAGPOW010003316.1:38539049-38557626 GCA_030014935.1 Caiman crocodilus
CAGCTCTGTTATGAAGATTGTGTCATTGCTATATATTCCAGTTTTTAATCCATGAAGAACCTCAAGAACATTTTCAAACATTGACAATTTAGTTTTAAATCCCATTGTGAGATAAATTGAAGTCTGATGCTCATTTTACAGGAAGATGAACCTGATTTGGACCTCACTTCAGAACTAATTTTAATAAGCCTATTCAGACACTCAGAAGTTAAACACCTTGCTGAATCAGCATCTTTAAGAAATGCCAAACCCTAGAGTTCGTTTACTTCAGCTACTCTTGCAGTTGATCAGTACATTTGAAAAAAAAAAGTAGGCCCTGAAAATGATTTACTCAAGATCATATTAAAAGGCAGGAAAGAATAAAATCTCAAAATCTTCTCATTCCTAACTCTGTGAGTTGACCACAAAATCATCCTTCTTTACTACTCAAACTTGTCAAAGACACACACACACAGAAAGGCAAACAGGTTCTACCCAGAATATACCAAAAATGAAGACCACTGATAACAGAAGATAGGGCTGCTCATTCAGTATGGCAGAAAAGAGTCTTCTCCAGGAATAATGAAGTACAACCTTCCCAAGTTTAACAAGCTAATATAATCAATGTCCAGCCTATTTCTCTTCCTATTTCACAAAACCAATTTTCCCTTCACACATGCAGTAAGAGAACATTGTATTATGCTTCAGGATGCAATTATTGTTCAAGAAGTAGATAAACAGTAGGAGGACACAATCTTGATTGAACTTATATCATCTATGTTCCTTATCTCCATTATACAGATATCTACTTTATTAAGCATTAATTTTAATTTGAAAATGTCTTGGACAGTTAATATCAAAACATGAAATTTGACATTCTTTTAAATAAACAGTCACTTACCTTTTTTGAAGAGCTAGATATACTCTGTAAATTATCTGTCTGAGCAGAAATACTTTCTGTCACAAATGCAATCTGTTCTGCTTCAACTATTTTGTCAGCATACATAAAGGGAGTTATAAGAAGTAGACTCCATTTGTTTAAGTCATCCAGGGACTGAAACAAACAAGAAAATCGTCATCATCTTTTGAGGAAAAAGATGTCAAAATGCACATTTTAATGATTTATATTTAAATTATCCCCAAGCTATCTTGGGTGTTCAAACAGTCTTATACAAATAGTCCCAATTACTTCACAATTTCTATGAAGAGGAAAAAGTGAAGGTCTAAATAATTAAGCAATATTATGCTGACAGCTAACATAACAATGACAATTAAGCCAAAAAGCAGTCTTTCCATTAGTGCAGATTTGAAATTTATTGAATATTCTTCTACTTAACTTTCCATTTTGCAAACCTTACTCAAATATCACATAAAGTTGTATTTTAATGCATCTGCATAACTCACGACCTAATTTCATCTTACATATAAAAAAAATGAAGGTACAATCCTCAAATTAAAGTAAAATCCTCATGTTTAATCTGAATACATTGTAGAAACAGCTAACAAAGTTCTAATTAGACAAATACTGCCAAGTTAAAATGTATGTTAATTTCAAGAAGCAGTTGTCAAAGCAATACATTCCTTCTGTGACATTCTACCTTCATTTATATTTAAAAAAGCATTAAAGTTAAAAAAAATGGAAACAAAATGCATGTCACTATATGATGTGCTATAAGACTTAAGTTGGAATGTTGTGATTTTCATGCATTTTAGTTTTCAAAGCATTACAACATTTTCACTGCATATAATGGGGAAAATAAGTCAAATGTTATATAAAAGTTTTTATATAACATTCTATTCAGTATTAATCCCTATTCTATTTATTGTACCATGTCACACAAAAAAAACAGTATTTGCTTAACAAGAAGTCTTTAATATGGCTATACAGGAAAGGAAAAGACAACCCTGCTTATTATTAAGAGGATTTATTAAAATTTCACATTTAGAAATATTCCTACAGGCTAATGGATGTAGGTTGTAGCTGTGTTGGTCTAAGGACAAAGGCAGACAAGATTCTTTGGGCAAATCCAATATCTTTTATTGGACCAACCCAAATATTTGGAAAAATTCTGCTTAGTAAGCTTTTGGACACAAACACCCACTGTCAAGCTGAAGAAGCAGCTGCAGATGGTCTGTGCTCTACCTGGATGGAATGGTAAAGCAGCCAGACACCAATAGGTATGCAAGCTAATTTAAGCTAATGCAGGCTAATGTAAAAGATACTTATTGATTATACATAATATATGATGTTTATAATCATACTGCCTAGTAAACACACTACTCATATCATCTAAAATATGGAAGACTTTTAAAATTCCAATGGTAAGGCAGATTCTTTCAGTTCTTATCAAACAAAGTCCTGATTAATCTTGTATTACAATGTCAACTGTGTGATAGATATTGCCCTATTTAACAATGGAAAAACATCAAAAATTATTTGAAACAGTGTTTATTGAAAAATAAATAGCTCCCTCAGTATCACCAATTGATGTAATTTTCCAGCTTTAAAAACCTAACCCTCTAATTACTTGGCTAGCTATTTTGATATCACAGCATTTTTACATCATTAACCGTATTTTCTTCAGGTACCTAGTTCTTTTTACCTAAACATGGCAAATAACTTGCAAAAAAACCAAAGATCAAACCAAACAAAAAAAACCAGCTTAAAATTGTACAATTTGTTAAGCATGCTAGAGTGTTAAATGCTGTCATTAGAACATATATATGACAGTTACGATTTTGTGGTAATTTTAGAGGAATGTCATGACAGTCCTGAAAAGATACAACAAAAGTATTTTGTGGGCAATGACTTATTGGGCCAACTGTATATTTGGGAGAGATTTAAACAACCCTTCCTCGAGTCTCACTTGAAGAAGGATGCTCTGCAGCTAGTCTAAATCTCTACAAGCTATGTAGCTGGTCCAATAAAAGGTATTACTCAGTAAGGATTGTTATCATTCTACCCACAAACTATTTTTAAACTGATTTTTTCTGCTGTTTTAAATTAATGTAAAAGATTTAAAACTATACTAAATATATTTTTGGCACTAAACCATATTGGGGCAAACTAAATTAGTGAAGCAATTATGAATCTTTATTAATTTCCTATAAGAGCATGTACATCTCTCAAAAAAAAAAAAAAAAAAAAAGACTTGCGCATATACATCAATATACATTTAAATGGCAATAACATAACAAAGTCTTGATTTACATAAAAAGAAAGCTTAACTAACATAGGATCCTGGTAATGGAATATATTGCAAAAATCTTAGAATCATAGGAAAAAAGGACAGGAAAAGACCGAAAGGTCATCTGGTACAATCTCCCACTCAAGGCAAAATCATCTTTATTTGAACAATTCCAGGCAAGTGTCTAGCTATCTAACCTGGTCCTGAAAACTTTCAAGAAAGGCAACTCCATAAATGCTTAACCACCCTCATAGTGAAAAAAAAATCCTACTAATACTGCATCCAACCTAAATGTCCCTAGTTACAAAACAGTTACTTCTTGTACTGTTCCTTGTGGCCAGAGACAACAATCTATGGGGTGGGCAAAATGTGGCCCGCGGGCCAAATATGGCCTGCCAGGCCATTCTATCCAGCTCATGGGACCCCTAAAAATTTAGAAAATTAATATTTATCTGCCCCTGACTGCCCATCATGCGGCCCTCAATGACTTGGCCAAACTCAGTAAGCGGCCCTCTGCCCAAAATAACTGCCTACCCCGATCTACTACAATCCATCCGCTTTATAACTATCCTTCCTAAAGCATCTGAAGACTGTTATCAAATCCACCAAGCTTCTGTACTACAGACTAAATAAATCCCATTCTTTGAACATCTTTCCATAAGTCACATTTCCAAGACCTCTTATCATTGTTATCAGTCTCTGCTGATCTCTTTCTAATTTTCCCATGTCTATGTTTAAGTGCAGGTGAGACTTCACCACCACTAAATGAAGTGAAAGAATCACTTTCACTTGATTTGCATGTGAAATTAACTCCTGTTAATACAACCCAGTACGATATCAGGTTCTCCACCCCAATAAGAGCACACTGTTTACTCATACTCAGCCTGTAGTCCACTCAAATCCTCAGGTCCCTTTCTACAATACTGCAGCCTAAACTATCATATTTGTGTGTGATTGTTCTGTCCCAAGTACAGGAGTTTGCACTTGTCTTTACTTAATTCATCATTTGATTAATTCTTGAGCATTTCTCCAGCTTATCAAAATCAGGCTGAATCCTAATCCTAGTCTCCAAAGTGTCTGTAATGCCACATAGCTATGTGGACTCCAACAGGTAAGACAGCACTCAAGGGAACTGGTGGGCAGGACTCCAAGGGCAAGATGTCTGGGGGGAAAAGCAGTCCAGAAAAACTGGTTGTGCTTTAAGTAGACTATATTAAGGGTAGAAAAGCAAACTGTCCCAAGGTGAAAGGAGGATTGGAAGTACAGCAAGAGGCCAGTCTAGCAAAATGGCAAATATTTCAATGAGCTAAAACTCAAAAATGAATTTTACAGAAAGTGGAAACTTGACCACGTTACTAGGGATGAGTATAAGTCTATTGCATAGGTATGAAGGGAAAAAATCAGGAAGTTCAAGGCATGATTTGAGATGCAGCTCAACTACAGGAGGTTTGGCTGCTAGATCAGAATCCAGAAGTGACTGGCATACTATGGACAGGCAGCCAAATGCTGCAGACCTGGGCTCCCCATCCTGCTACCCTCCCTTAAGGGCCTCCACAGCCCAGCGAGCAGGACCTGCCACAGCAAGGTAGAATGGGGCTAGATGGGGAAGCTTGTAAAACTCCAGGGAGCTCCGCGCTATCATGGCAAGGTGCCCCGTCCACCCAGCAGCAGCAAAGGGCACAACCTTGCACCCCACCTCTGCTGCTGCCGAACAGACACAGAGCACTTCGCCATGGTGGCATGGGGTTCCCAGCAGCAAGAAGCTTCTCCACTTGGCCCTGCTCTGCTCTGTCGCACCAAGTCCCACACACTAGGCCATGAGGAGGCCCCAGGAGGAGGGCAGCAAGGTGGAGAGCCCAAGCCTGCAGCTTGCACCTGCCCCATGCACGAATCTGGAGGGTACATACTTCTCCATTCCCTTCCAGGAGTGTGCACAGCAGCAGGGAGCCAGCCCCCACCAATAGAGACATAGTCCTTTTTCTAAGGCACTTACAATCTAGTTCATAAGCATACTTGCCCTGTGCACACATCTGGGGGGAAATTCTTCAGACTCAAAAATAACTGGCAATTTTTAAATACATAGGTATAGAAACATCCTTGTCCTGGGGGCCTTAAACTGTGTGCCAAATTTCAGTCAAGAAGGCAACTCTCTGATATATCAAACTTATAAACAGAAAAAAAGTTAAAAACAGGAAAAACAATTATCAAAAAACCCCTTATGATTTACCCTATGTGAACACTATAAACAGAAAAAATGTCCTTATTGTTTGTTTACAAATAGAAGAGCATATACATTTCCAAACACCAGGCCAAAGACAGGAAAAGAATAACATCATTAAAGTCTTCAAAGAGTCTTTAAAAGGAGGCTGGACGAACATCTGGCCGGGGTCGTTTGACCCCAGTACTCTTTCCTGCCATGGCAGGGGGGTCGGAGTAGATGATCTCCTCAAGTCCCTTCCAACCCTACCAACTATAAAACTATAAAGTTAAACCAAACTCTGATGTACAATCTGGAGAAATTTCACACGGGACTCCTCTGAATATGCAAGTGCAATTCCAATCACCATTAGCTAAATAGAGACTATAATTTATTAGAATCGGAACCAATTTTCCTTAAACTCTATTGCTATAGTTCTTAAACAGAAACAGCCAATCATTAAGGCATCTGTCTATAACCAAGAAAGCAGAAACACTTTAGCTATGCCAGAGCTCCTCTTTAATAAAGACTGTCCTTGATTGTTTTGGGTTTGACCCTCAATTAAATTTCTGTTATACAAATTCACTGGATATTAAAAGTGATTCCTAACCTAATATATAGTACAGTAATCACAACATCACAATATCACATCATGCATTTATCAGGTAACTACAAAGATACCAAATTTCATATCCTCCAGTCCACCAGATGTATTTTTATACCTGCAGAGCAAAGGTTGGCAACTCATGGCCCACAAACCAGGTCTGTCAAGTGACTGAATCAGGCCTGCAGAGCTGGGACAATCATCAGCAATTCTGTGGTAGGGAGAGTGGCAATCACATCCCTGTACCCCTGAACAGTTTTTCTGCAGTACTGCCTGCTGCCACCCTACCCCTTCCTACTCTCTTTCACACCCCTTTCCTGTAGCTGTCTTCTCTCATCACCAAATCTGTTGCTGGTGGCACCAGCAGAATGCAAGAGCAAGGGAGCAGCTCTTGGCATACAGCAAGGGCAACAGGGACCTGCTTTTAAAGCCAAGTAGCTTATTTCAGCTCAATGCTCCTTAAAGGTTTCTGACCCCTGTTGCACAGCATGGACAGATTTCACCAATGCCAAGCTTTCATTAAAAAGTAAGAAGCATCTAGCTGTCAGAATAAAAAAAATAACCTACCAAATTTTAACCATGCTAAAACCAAAGCAGTGGTCTCTTTTGGAGTCAGCAAGTAGCCTAAACCAATACCTCAAAAGTGTGATCTCACCCCATTCCCATGAGCATTCCCTGAATGCTCAGTGAACTCTTAAGCCACTTAAGCATCAGGATTCTTTCCTTCCTGCTCATTTTAGAAAATGGAATGGCTCAAGAATGAAATTAACATGGGAGATTACTAGAATTAACTGAAGACAAGCACAGAAGACTAGAGAATACAAAATGGCCCCAGGGATGCTAAAAGAAACAAAAGGGGAGAAATAATGCTGACTGTTAGAGGAAGAACACTTTTATATAGGGTGATGCTGATTATGACAAAAGCACTGAAAAAGTAAATACAACATTTCTACCCTTGACTTTTGTAAAAACCTCCCATTCACGTGTTTCAGCTACAGTTTGAATTGAAAGCAGCATAAAGCCTGTAGACTACAACTAAAAATGAAATTCAGACTTTTCCACACAACCAATCTGACTCATTATGGGTGAACAAATAGAGATTTTGGGGGCCAATACCAATAGCTGACTTTAAGGAGGCATATCGGCTGATACTGATTTGATTTCTGATACAGCTGCATGCAGCTGGTAAGTCTGCTGGGATGGAAGGGGAGGGCAGGGAGGGCAAATCAACACCCCCCACAGTGAAGAAGAGAGTGGGGCTGGGGAAGGTGCTGTCCAGCTGGGGGCAGGGTGCAGGATGGAGCTGCGGTTAGTCCAGCAGACACAGGGCAGGAAGGGCAGCTACCACCATTGCACACAACTTGGGGGGGGGGGGAGTGTCATGTCCCCGATCTCTGCAGGGGGGGTGGTATACCGCCATGGGCTGGGGCTGTGCCAGGCTCTTTGTGGCGCATGGGGGCTACAGGGCCACGCTTGGTGCTAAACTTGTGGCATGTGGGGGCTGCACTTGGGGCAGGTGGCAGCAGCACTGGGAGGGGGGCTTATGGAAGGGGCTGCAGGCCCTCCAATCCCCTTCCCAGGACTGCCACTGCCCGGCCCAAGCACAGCCTTGAGTACAGTCCCCATACACCAGGAAAAGCCTGGCACAGCCCTGGCCCCAGCCTGCAGTGCCATCCCATCCCACCTCCCCGTGCAGGTCAGGGGGCAGAGCACCCCCCCTGTGCACTCCAGGGGTGTACGCAAGGGTGGGAGCCATTCCGCTCCCAACGCCCCTCGGACAAATCCCAGCTCCATCACGCAGCCCCGTCCCGCCTCACCTTCCCTGGCTGAGCAGCAGTGGTCCCAGCCCTATTCCCTCCTCCTCTCCTTCCACCAAAACAGGCTTACCAGCTGCACATAGCTCTCCAAGCTGCCAGGCTGAATTCCTCACTGCCTGCCTATGCATAAGCACCTGGCGTTGAGGGTGGGTTTAATTAGAGTGGTTCCTGGACAGCCGCTCTAATGAAAAGGGCTCACCATCACATGTATTAAGCCCCCACGCATTTAAAAAAAAAAAAAAGACAGTGGGAGGTTTTATATAAATCTCTAAACCTTTATTTAAACCTTTATTTAGATAAAGTACCCCCAAAGCCATTATAAAACATGTGGGGGCTTAATACATGTGACAGTGAGGTGATGTTAAAGCATAACAAACAAGGCAAAACACAGCCAAAACACAGCCATCATTAGAGTTAAACAAGTCTCTCATTACAGTTCATAAAAAAGAAGTTAGTCTTCTTGATCTTAAGTATCTTGGCTGCCATTCTAAAACTCTGCTGCCCGTCATTTCCACACCTGGGTTAAGATTTTAAGCTAGAGCTAAAAAAACAGCGTCCAAGGGTAGGAAATAGAAAAGAGACATTCCAGGCATGGCTAGCAGACTGTAACATTGCACAGCCAAGGAGAGTTTAAAGAGAGGGACTTCAGACCATTAAAAAAGAGGGTTATTAACTTCTGTGGTGTGCAGAGGCAGAAGCAGGAATCAGGGAGATGATAATGAGCCATGAAGTCATAGAATCTCAGAAGTAGGGCTGGAAGGGACCTCCAGGGGTCATCTAGTCCAACCCTCTGCCTGAGGCAGGATCAGCTCTATCCAAACCATCCCATACAACCATGATCTAAACCAGAGATGGGCAAAGTCCAACCCACAGTGGACTTCATTTACCAGCAACCGCTGCCCTCATTTCTGTAGCCAGTTTCCATGGGGACCCCAGCAGCAGAGGAGCTGACAGCGTGGTCAAGGTTACCATAGAGGTCAGCCCTAGCAGTGCTGGCGAGGCATGCAGCTGGGCAAGAAACTGCTCTGGGGCTGGGATCTTGTGGCAGTGACAGCATGGTCTAGAACCAAGGCAGAGCTGTGATCCACTGCCTGCAGAGCCCAGCAGTGCAGATTATGGTTCTGCCTCAGATCTGGACCATGCCATCACCATTGCAAGATCCCAACCCTGGCTGTGGAGCCTCTTCACACCCAGCCGCTTGCCCTGCCAACACTGCCGGAGCCAGTCTCCTTGGAAACCCTGGCGCCACTGCTGGGGCCTTCATAGAAACCAGTGATGTGGGCAGGGAAACTAGGAAATGGAGTCCGGCTACCAACCGAATCTACCATTTTGCCCACCCCAACCTAAACACTACGTAAGACTACTGTCAACCCTGACACAACACAGACCTAACACCCTAACCTGCCACAGGTAAAACAGGGGAACCATAGCAGCCAATGCCCTATTTTTATAAAATGTTGTCTATAAATACTCAAGAGATCCTAGGCTGAGGGCTACAAAGGAAGACAAAACCCTGCCCAAACAGTCCCAAACCTGACAATCGGTCTAACCCTGAGCAGGGGGTCAAGACCCCTTAGCCAGGAACCTCTGGTCCCAGCAGGAATATTGGCACAGCCCAGTCACAGTCCCCAGTCTTGGTTGTAGCCAACACCCAACGCCTCTGAGGGAAGGCTTAAAAATACCCTGACACGTCACAGAAAGGGGGGTCAGCCAGCCAGGCCCGAAGCCCGGGAAATACCCAAGCAAGCAAATTCCCTCAACCCTGCCTGGTTAGAAACGCCTGGTCAATGTTGCCAGGTATACGATAATTATTGTATTTGTACCATAATTTCAATCCTTGTACAATGTATGCTCAATAATGGTAAGTGTTCAAAATGTAGGATCATTTTTGAGACAGCTAATTGATGCACCATATGCAAAACCCAAGTCACTCTCAGGGAGTCTTTAGTTCTTTATTAATATATTTTGTATTCCATGTCAAATCTGTCAAATCAGGTCCAAATCATATTGACTGATCAATACTCAATCATTCCAAAAACTGTATCGATTGAGAAGGCAGAACTCAGTCATGCTAGATGCCATGTGTGGTGCTACAACCAGCAAGCATCCTCCATCCCAGCCTTTCATCCTGGGACTTCAGATATTCCCAGATCCATTGGCAGGCATCCTACATACAGGTCAAACAGGGAGGTCTTGGGATTTGGATGTCTCCACTTGATCTGAGCCAGAAGGCCACCACCTACTTGATCATGGTATTTCCCCAAAAAGTTTTAACTGACTTTCTGGTTTGCTGCCAGCACTTTCTTAGGACAGCTTGCCTCGAAATAAAAGACATGCTTCAACTTAGCTGACTTACAACAAGCAATATAAAGGAAATAAGATCCCTGGAACAAGGGAGATACCATATTTTAGCCAATTTTAGAATTATAAACTTCACTACTAAACAAGAAAGAAAGATGTCTACACTTCCCTGCCTTTCTGCCATCTGACACCACTGGGGAAGAAAAACTGCCTCACCTGCACATCAAAGAATATCTCACTCAAAGGGACTCTGGAGGACCCAGAGGAACAGACATCCACCTTCAGCTTTGTCTGTACACAGTGATGTTTATTTTCTACCTATAGGGACTTTTACAATCTTGGATTTCCCCTCAGCCTGAAGAACAGCAGGCATGCCCAAAAGCTTGCAAAGAAAGATAATTTTTTTGCTACTTTCTAGTTGGTCTAATAAAAGGTATCGCCTCTGAACCAAAAGTTTTAGAGTTTTGTATTGCTACAAAGCAGCAGTTCCCAATCAGTGGCATACATAGCACCAGTGGTACGCAGACAACCTTTTAGTGACAAACATTAACAGATTTAGTATAATTATATTATCAATATATTATAATAATAAATTATTAATTATATAATTAGTATATAATGTATATGTTATATAATTATAATTACTTTTTATGACAAAAACTTGCCAGTGGTACTTAAGGTTGAACTGAAACATTTGCTGGTGGTACTTAAGGTGTATTGTTTTAAATGGGTGGTGCCAACCTGTTAGAAACTGGGAACCACTATCAATAAGGATTATTGACATACTTATTTACATATTTTTGTTCCGTGGACGACACTTTTTCAGCAAATAGCAGCAATCTGAGCTTCCAATATTATAATTTCATACTCAAGACCTAGCATCTAGCTTTAAATACTGGATGGAGAAGGCGGAGGGGATGCAACTGCACCCCATAGACCTCCTACAGGACACCCCTGGGGGGTGACGCGCAGGTGAGGGAACGGTTGGGGGGAGAGGTAGAACCCTGGGGCCCGCCGCGCGCACAGGAGGGGCAGGGACGCGGCACGGGCGGGTACCTGGGCCTCGCCAGTGAAGAAGACGTTGGTGCCGATGCGCAGGCAGACCCGCTCCTCGGCCGGCCCCTGCCTGCGCTGCCGCCGGGGCCGGGCTGGGGTGGAGGCGGCGCCGCCGCAGCCGCAGAAGGTGAAGGAGCAGCGGGTGCGGTAGAGGCGGCGCACAGTGCGGCGGATCAGCCCGGCCGGCCGGGCCCCCCAGCGCGCCCACAGATAAAGGTAGCACAGTGTGATCAGCATTGCGCATGCGCCACGGCGCCCTCGCCGCCGCTCGCAACCCGGCCGGCGGACCTGGCCAACTGGAGGGGTGGAGCCTCGCTCAATCGCTTCCCCGCTCAATCGTTCCAGTAGCAAAGAGAAAGAAGGCTGCTGATTGGTCGGGCTTCCTGCCGCTCTGATTGGCTGCGCAGAGGGGCGCGGTTTTGGACTCATTACTGCTCCTGCCCATGGAACGTCGATTCCTGGAGATGGGCTCTTCTGTCAGACGCGGATTGGCAGAGGCGGGAGGAAATTTGCATACTGCTCCCCCACAATGCCCTTGGGGTTCTAAGCGCGGGAAGCGGCCAAGGGGCTGCACCCTACACGAAGCACTGCGGAGCAGCTGAGCTCCAAGCGTAGGGACTGTGTGTGAGCAGGCCGTCCTGCTCATATTGCACCCCACTGCCCTGAGGAACCTGTCTCAGGGCAGAGGGGATGCTGTGTTTGACCGGCCTGAACTAAAGGAATGGAAGAAACCCCAAAAAGCAGAGAGGAAAAGGCCGAGTAGTCCTCTTCAGGCATGTAACTGCCACTTTCGGTGCAGAGATGCTGGGGAGTGGGGGTGCGACCATCAGTCTTGGCATCCGTCCTCTTTAAAAAAGTGCTGAGACGGCCAGTGCCCAGCTTGCTCTGCCCTAGTTATGTTGCTTACCCCATGACTCATCATCACTCTCCTCCTGCTAAACCACACAGCATTCATGCTACATGATAGTGAACACTGCATACCCAGATGTGGTGATATCTGATGCTGACATAAGGTTTTGTCCTTGTCCAGAAAATGCAAAATCATATTTATGGGTAGCTCTGGAGCAAATGAGAGTACACAAAGGATAGAGGAAGAGAAGGGACATCTGACACTACAGTACAAATGACTAGGGTGTGAAGCACCATAACAAAGCAGTATGCCTCTCTGCAGACTTCGGTGGCAAAAAAATTATTTGGCATTTTCTAACACAGCAGCCGCATCTACACAAGATGCTGACTGCGCTATCGTTACTGTGCAGTCATTTAGTACTTGCTTATACAACACATAAGTACTAAAGAATTGCAGCAGTGATGATGTATAAGGAGTGCATAGGGGTGCACATGCACCCACTGAGAGCAGTGGTCCCAATCCTGACAGCGAGTGCTCCCCGCTTAGGTGACAGGCAGGCGAGAGTGCCGGTGCCCCCCACCACTCCCCTGTCCTATAAGCACCGGCCCAGGAGTGAGGGCACCAGGAGAAGTGCATTTTCGGATGCCCCACTTGTGCTCCCGGGTTGGCGGGTTCGGCCACGGGCGGGGGCAGGGGGAGCATGCGCCCCCCTCGACTCAGGAGGCACCAATTGCATCCTGAGGTGCAGCTGTGCAGTAACGGGAGATACTGCGGAGTAGTGTCACCAAATATATTTTAAGTGATGCTGACTAAGCAGTAGTGTCACATCACACTTTGGGCCACACTTTATGTTATGCTTTGTGCCACTCGACACTACTACGCAGTAGTAACAAGCTACTGCACAGTCAGCATCTGGTGTCAACACGGCCACAGATTTTCACCCAGAGTTCTGGGCCACCCTGGGTGCCAGAGAGTGCCATAACCTGTGAAGAAATAAGTCAGGTCTTAGGAGATAAGCAGCTAAGTTAAGCAGACAAGTGCAGGCTAAGGCTTGTCCTCTCCTGGATGATAGCCCATCCATACTGCCAGGCCCCTCTGCAAGGAGGAAAGCTCTGTAATCGCTCAATTAGTTTTTAGATTTTTTGTTTTTTTAATCAGGAGATTTTATTGTGAATTTATTCATTCACAATAAATATAGAGTGGGGGCTTGAGCCCAGGGAGGGATGCCTCATGTCCAAAATGTTGAGAGCCACTGTTCTAACAAGTTTTTTGTTGGAAATTGCCAGTTAGTCAAACCAGCATTTTTTTTTTTTGCTGAAATACATTGGTTTCAACAAACTTCCAATAAAACATAGGCAGAATTTCTCATTTCTAATTAGGATTTTGTTTTTTTAACCAGGGGGGCAGGCGGAAAGTTAACCATTTTTTTTCCTGACTACCAGCCTGCTCCTTTCACACTAACTAAACATACTAGACATATTTTTATTACTTTGTCTCAGTTACCTTGCCATTATACCCCTGGAGATGAAAGAAGGTACTAGCAAATAACAACTAGATCATTTCAGTTACTGGGAGAGCAGCATGACTTAAAAAGGATATTTTAAGTTTCTCATAAATTGCAACACATCTCTAGCAAGTGAATCATATTTTATAAAGCACTGCTTCTCATCTTCTCTTATCTTTTAACTTCTGCCTTTGGTAAATGTGCTGTCAGTGTTCTGATTAAACATATTTTTTCTTAGCATGGGCAACTGAGTTGCTCAAGATACCGGCAGCAGACGACATGCTCTCGTCTTTGGATCATTGTGTCACAAATGTAGAGAGAGATGAGTCATCAGCAATATACACATGTATAACATGGTGACTATAACTCAATTTTCTGGCCTAAAAATCTACTTTCTATCACATTACCAACAAGTCTATTTGCTGTATTAGTTAGCAAGTTGTATAAATAAGCACAACAGTAGCAGATTCTAAATATTATAACTGAATTGCTTACCCCATACGTGATTCACGTGGTGTTCAGAAGTTATTCCTGCCTTTCACAAAATGAACACCAGCTTGTCAGTTGGCCCTATCCCAGAATGCATTTATGCATTAAAGGAGCAGCACCAGTAACAATCAGAGGGGATTATTAATTTATCTATGAGAATTCAAACTTTTTTAGGTTAGCCACTAGAGGGCAAAACAATTACAATTACAAACAGAAAAAGGTTGCAATATGCACACATCAATTTGTTGTACTGAAGAAAAGTTTATAGAGGCTGTTGAAGGGGGAGAGGCTTAATCATTCAGGGACTGGAATCAAGTATAGGACACAGAAGGAGAAAAAAGCCTGGATGACTCCAAGTCTCTATACACCTATGGTATAAATATGCTCCCATCACTGCTGGAGCAGCAGTTATCACCAAAGTTTGCCTCGCTCCTACAGCTGCATGTATGTTATTTATCATAAAAGTAGCTCCCAAGTATAGGAATTAATTTCTAAGCAGCAGTTTTCTGCCAAGGCTTCTCTGTGGTTAAAGCATTCAGCTCAGTCATAAGAGCATTCACACCAGGTAGAAACATGTGTAACCAGTTTATATCCAGTAATCTCTGAGCGAGTGGTGAAGGGAGAGTGAGAAGCAAAAAAGGAGAAACACAGAAAAAGAGAAGGGGGGGAGGGGAGACAGAGAAACAAACTGCTGTAGCCAGGCCAAAGCAGCATCTAAAAAAGACATGGAAAAATGACTAACCATCCTAAAATATCTCCTCAAGCAGTTTGGCACTGATGAGTCAGTGTCAAATAGGCTGGTTTGCACTACGCCCTCGGCAGTCAGATATCCAAATCAATAAATAAATAAAACCCACCACCAAAACTGACACCTTGACCTTTATTTTCTTTATAGCCATAAAGACCCCTCTCAAACATGAGTTGCCTTTGATTTACCTTTTAACTTCTACAAAAAAAAAAATTGTTGATAGCTTTAGAAGACCCATGTCATACCAATTAAAATAATCTCTTGCCTCAGGCTACTGGTGAGGAATATTTTGACTTGTACTGCCACAGTCCTTCCTCTTCCTTCTTTTCAGGCTAGAGGATTTAAGTGGTGTCAACATAGCATCATTCATAGATCCTGTGCTCAGAGTGTGCAATGTTACCTTCTGCAGAAAGTGCAAACAAAGTGACACATCAAAGGAAAGGAAAGCAAACAAACAGCCTTTAACCTTGATTCACTTCCTCCACAGAAATTCAATAGAGTACTCTGTTGGTGTTGGAAGCACATTGTAAAGCTTCTGTTTATATAGTATTTCCCTGATGGGGAAGTACTTTTATTTAACCATTGGAGTTAATCCTCCAATGACACTGAATGTGATCTTTATTTTGACACTGTTTTTAAGTAAGTTTTTAAGTCACTTTTTTTTACTTGGGAGAACAGAACATGTTTTTATAAATCAAAATCTAGCTAGTTTCAAGTCAAACAGAACTCAGGGTAGATACAACCTTATAGACCAACAGTTTTTGAACTTTTTTTCATTTGCAGGCTCCTAAAAAATTTCCAGTGGAGGTGGAGACCCCTTTGGAAATTTCAAATGGAGGTGTGGAGCCCTTTGAATTGTAAATGTGGGTATTCATATACTTTGGATTGATCATAATCATCATTCACAGGCCCTTTAAACAGAGTCTGCAGACCCCCAGGGATCTATGGACCACAAGTTGAAAACCACTGTTATAGACTAAATAATATACATACATATATATGTACCTCATAAGCATTCATAAATTGAAGCTCCCTTCATCAGATGCTGTGAAAGGACGAACATAGCACACAGAGTCCTGTGTAAAGTGGAGTGAGTGATTTGAATACAAAAGGTAGGAAGGGAGGACAGAGAGGAAGGAGGGAGGAGAGTAGTACTGAGAGAGAGACACAAGCAAAGAACCCATAGGAACAAAGGGAAAATCACAAAAACAAATCCAGGCAAAGGAATAAGAATTTGTAGTCTCTGTTTAAACCATACTTCAAACAATTCAATCCTATTCAAACTGGGTTTTTTTAATTTTTCTTCCTGAAAACAGCAATCCTGAGGTCAGCAAGGAAATATCCATGGAAGTTAAAGTGTTCTGCCATGGGCCTTTGTTTCTTTCTGCAATTGATATCAGATCAGTGTTTATGCTTGCCTGACTTCATGGAGCATCTCCCATGTGGCCCTGGAGCGTGCAGTAGGGGTCTGCTGTGGAGATGACTCCTGCTGTCATGATGCATGGTCATGTTTTCCCCAGAGGATACCCCGATACTTGACTCCCACATCTTGGATATTCTGTTCAGTAGTGGGATTCCCTTCCGCACTGGGCATCATCACTAGTAGGCATTCCTGGGGCTCCATTTCCCCTACACTCCAGCCATGCGCCAGCCTACTGGGTCTGCTGAATGATGGACTGTTTGACTCCACTCTGATATAGTGTTCCACTCCCTCTCTGCCTTTTGTGGCCCTTGGTGGTTACAACAGCCTTCCTCCATGCCCCACAGATGTGCTTGGGATGGTGAGATGGCGTCAATGATGGATCTAGCCTCTCTGTGTTGGAATCTCCTGAGCAGCCCGGCCCGCCCAGCCCTCAGCATCTGACCTTTGGCCTTTTCTTTGACCCCGGAGCTTCAAGGTAAACTGACAGATAAATAAAGAACCAAAACTCCAAGGAGGGGCCTCCACCCATATGCCACTCATGTGTCCTGCATTTGCCACCCCTCATCGTCCAGGGTGACATGGTCCTTTAAATCAAGCCCTGGACTCTTCTGCTGGATCCTTCACTGGCCCCTCCTAGTAAGCATGGGGAGGCCTCCATTCAGCACACAGGATGGTCCTCCAGCCACCTCCCTGCTGTGTCACTCCAGCTGATTTCTCACTACCGGCTTTTATCCCCACCAGGTGATGTTCCTTGATGACATCATTGGGCCATGACAACCCTAGCGGCACAGAAAAGCAGCTGATGAATTGCATGGTTTCTCTGCTCCTCTGTGGCTCGTCCAACCCCTGTCATCTCTGGGGAAGGTGAGTTTGCCTTGCTCTTGGGGCTTTTCTTCTTGTTATGGCAGTTTGTCCCTGCTGCAGGGGTCTCCCAACCCTTTCTTATCATCCCCCTGAGACAGAGTTAATTCATTCTTATATGTAGAGATCACCCTATCTGCCCAGTGTAAACAACAGAGGGGCACTGTAAGCAGATGACAGTATATATGACATTGGTAGAGTTGCACATGAATAAACCTTAGATATTATATTCTTTGTTATTCAGTTCAGCAATTATATGGTCTGTTTTGATGTGAGGGAACAGCAGGCCTTTGGGCCCATTACAAGGCCGGGTGCCTCAGTGAGGTTAGGAGTTAGTTAATCTTCTGTCTGAGAGACACTGTTTGAGTTTGGGGGGGCTGTCTGTATGCCAAGACAGATTTCTTCCCCATTGCTACCTTGAAATGATCATCCTTTCCCTGGAGGGATTGGAGGTAATTATTGATTCATCTAAGGTGTTCAAGCTGAAGGCTGTAGGTGACAACCAAAAACATTCTGTTGTCCTTGTCCCAGGGTTGATACTGTAGCAGGTCAAAGGAAGGAATGAATCTGGCTGTGTTGATTTGAGTGGCTACAGTTTGAAGATTTTATTACAGTTGTATGAATCTCTGCTCCAGGTATGCATCCTGATCAGTAGCATCAGAGCATATAATGATTGCAATGTAGAGTTTGGGTATAGATGATGGATCTAATGGTATGTTTAAAGTTAAAGCTGGGGACATGAAGGTAGGGTGATCAGGTGGTTTCTGATACAATGTGGTGGCAATGTGCCCATTGCAAATTTACCCAGTAGTGTCCAGGAAATAAATTTGCTGGTTGAAGTATTCTAGAGTAGATTGATAGCAGGGTGGAAATTGTTAAAGTCCAAGTAGAATTTCTTTGGAATGGGTGTAGGCAACTATTTGGGTTGGAGAGCCAATTAAGGAGTATTAGTGAGCTGTTGAGGGTCTGGATCAGGGAGGTGAAAATTGATCCTTTTTGGAGTTTGAGGCGGGTGGGCTGTGCAGTGCGCATACTCTTCCACCTCCCCCTGCATTCACCTTTCCACCCAGCTTCCTGGTGGAAGCTTCAAAGTTCTGCACCCCAGCCACCAGCAGCCAAACCTGCATGGGACAGGGTATGATGCAGCATATCAGGTATCCATCCCACCTACCTGCTGCAATGAGCCACTGCTGCCACTACACCACACTAGGAAAGTTGGGGGTGGCTGCTTTGGGCCAAGCCCTGCCTGTGGCCAGGATGGACTAGTGGTGCCATGACAGCAGCAGCTCATCGCAGCAGACAGAATGACTATTCAATGTGCTGTATTGTGCCTCATCCTGTTATGAATAACTGAGCCATTTTTTTTAAAAACCTAATAAATGGCCTCAAGCCATCCTCCCGAGACAGAATACACAGCAAAACTAGAAAGTTGTTTTGTGAATTATGCCCATCTGCAGCGATAAGGAAAAGACAGTTGTACCAGGCCAGGGGCCTCAAAAATAAACAGCGAAATACACTAGAAAATAAGTGAAAGAGCTCATTAGGGGCTCATTATAATAC
>JAGPOW010003316.1:38578858-38618174 GCA_030014935.1 Caiman crocodilus
CAAGAGAAAATTGGATGCTTATCTTGCTGGGATCCTATGACCACAGCTGACTTCCTGCCCTTCAGGCGGGGGGCTGGACTTCATGATCTTCCGAGGTCCCTTCCAGCCCTAATGTCTATGAAATCTATGAAACATTATAAAAGTAACCTACAACATTAACTGCCACTTTAGAAACTCAGGAAACTGGCTTCTGTTTATTACACTGTAAAGCATCTTTCCTATAACAGGAAGATAGTGTTTTTCTAATGTTTAGCAGAACCTTTTTATATATGGCTTGATCACAATAAATCAGATTCAGTTTGTGGCAATGCTCCAACTGCTCTAAAAGCTGCTAAAGAACCATAATGAAGTGATCTATTACTAGCCTGTTAAAAATAAAAAGGAGTACAAATGGAAAAACAGTATAGAATTTATTTTATTTCACCTCACCTTTATCTTTCAGGTTTAGTTTGTTAATTCATCTGGGCTCTGACTTGGGCATTTTGGATGACCTTTGAATCATCCATCATTTGTAGGAAGAAGGTCACAAAGTATCCCTATGCCTGCAATGAGTTCTTAAAGGTACTAACCTATTGATTACAAGACTTAATAATTTTGTTTTTAAATTATATTTAAGATCCATTACATTTTAGCTCCAATTCAGTGATTCACAGAATTTCAACAGTAATTGAACAATTGATTGTATTTTTTTCTACCGAGTATCACATTACAGTTTATCTAAGGTGAAAGATGAATGACAATCCTTTCATAAATTTCTCTAAATTGTTCATTGAACAAAAGTAATTATAGAAGTTTGGAGTATTTTACTGGTGGTAGTAGAACATTAGAAAGGCAAGTTGGTCAGCGCCTTTTCCATTTTTATGAATAATCTAACATTTTAGTTATGAAGAATCAGACATAAAGTTGGTTCAGAAAGTGTTTTTGAAAATCTGTTTCTTTGTTTTGTATGGACTAAGGCCTTTTAAATTTGCACAGCTGGAACAGATATCTCCAGAGGGAGTGTGTCCATGCCAAGATACTCAGTGTTGTTAAGGCTATTCTTGCTTAACTTTCCAATCTGAATTCAATTAAAAACTAAGAACAGTAAAGTTTGTTTTCTTGTAGTTTAGACCTGATATTCTGAAAGAGGGAAAGAGAGATTTGCTGGAACTAGCAACAGCTAGGGAGAAAGTATTTCTTTAATCTTCACTCTGGCAACATTAATTCTAAATTTTTAACCATTAAATACTGCAAGGCTGTCTGAATGGTTAACCAGTAACCAGTGAAATTACATATTAGACGTACAGAGTAAATGCTCTGATACATAAAATGGCTTTGCACGAAATTATCATTGCATACTTTGTCAACTTTCATTAAGTACACTGCCAGAACAAGACTAAGCAAATCCACAGTTTTTTGTTTATTATACAGCACAACTAAAAAAAAAAACAGAAGGGAAAATGTGGAGGTTTATTCTGGTTACTGTTGGCCAAAATCATAACATCACAAAAAAAAACTAGACTCTGCCTTTGGTCAGAGTAGTTAAATGAGCTAAGTGTCGGTAAAAAATGCACATTGTTTAACAAAGGCCAGAAAGTGATATATTTAGAGAGGAATTATTTGTCATGAAAGCGGGCCAAAAATATCCTTTACCCCAGAGAACTCAGTTTTGTTAGTTTTCACCTTATTTGTCTCAACTAGTCAGGAAAATAATCAAGTCCACAGTGTATATTGCGGGCATCAGCCCGATTTTCTGATGCAGGCAAAATTTCAGTTCACCAGTTTTGCCCAAAGAGGAAACAGAGTCATCTGTTTTCTGATTTGTGTCAATGCATTCTGTGAAGTAGTTGCTGGTATTAATGTCAGTGCCTGACCTACCAAACTAAGTCTAGAGCTGAGACGCTCATTTTTTAAGGTTCTAAAACTGCCTGTTTAAATTACTAACTAAATTAAAGGTGGAAGTTTCCTTCAAAGTTACTTTTAATATAACTGTTTTGTCCTTCGCAGGGGCAGAGGAGGAGGGAGGCTAAGAAAGCAAAAAAGCTCAATGTGATGTTCACTGCTCAGTAGCCTAATAACATGGCACAATAGTGTATTAGCATGGTTTTTGATCAGCACACTACTGTGCTGTGTTATTAGGCTACTGTGCAGTAAGTGTCTCTTGTAGATGATGAATGTTGGAAACAGCCTAGCACTTAGATAGGTCATGAAGGAGAACGCATTCTGCCTTGCCCTCTTAAAAGCAAATTGGTTCCTGCACAAACCCCACTGAGAGATGAAAAGCTTACCTGACAAGCTTTCTCATCCTGTTCCATCCTTTCTAGTTGCTCTCTGTCTCTTTCCTCAGCCCCACACGGGCCCAATACCCTCTCTCGTATACTCTCAGCTGCCCCTTTAATTCAGCCACATGCTTTTCATAAGTCTGAAGCTGGACTTTCAAGTCTGAAATCCTTCTCTCATATAGATCATGGCATGCAAGTGTTTCCTGTGTAACAACAGCAGCACACTCTGACAACTCCTCTATATGCTGCTTTGCAACATACAGAATGCAGTTTCCAAATCTTTCGCTCCTTGTCTCCAATGCTCTTTTGTGTCTGCCTCTAATCTAATCTCCTTTTTAGTCACCTCTAAAGCTTCCTGAAGCTCTACAGTTTCCAGCTGGTGGGTTTTTGCTTGTAGCCATTGGTCTGACGTAGGCAGACAAGGTTCTTTGAGTAGATGTGATATCTTTTATTAAACCAACTGAGTAGTTGGAAAAAGTTCTTGGCAAGCTTTCAGGCACACTCAGCCTTTTTCAGGCATAGGGAGTCTCTGTTGTTCTGAGACTCCAAGAAATGAGAGAAGCTAAAAGTGTGGCAGGATGTCAGTGAGAATGTAGAGAGGCAGAAATACAAAGAATTTTGCAGGACAGAATGCCAAGCTGTTTTCACATGTCTTTTGATAGAGTTTCAAAACAATACATAATATATATCAACATATATAAAAAGTGTAGATGCTATAAAAAGATACTGTATTTAGTAGAATACAAGATGAGGCTTCCCTCCACATTCAACCTGGGGAAAAAAAATCCTTTCACCTTGGATTTGAGTACAAATTGGGGGAGGGAAAGAGGCCAGACAGGCAACTGTGGTGGCTCTGACTCCATGCCCCTTCACTGCCCTCAGGTTTTAAGCTGAAGCTGCTGCCCTCCGTATCCACCTGCTTTCCCTTTGCTTCTGCTTCTCCTCTGTCAAAGCTGCAGCCTCACTCTAGCTCAGGGCATAAAACACATGGTTGCTCCAGCTCTCACCCAGCTGCAAAACATATGTGGCAGTGGTGGCAGCTTCAGCTCCAATCTGAGGCTGGGCTTGTGCCAGGGCTGGTGCTAGAGCAGGAGCAGGTAATTATTTTGGGTGGAAGGCTGCTTACTGAGTTTTGGCAAGCCATCAAGAGCTGCATGACAGGCAGCCCAGGGCAGATTAATAGTAATTTTCTTGTTTTTAGGGGCCTCACGGGTCAGATAGAACGTCTTGGCAGGTTACATCAGGCCTGTGGGCCACATTTTGCCCGCTCTTATGCTAGAGCTACCACCATCAAAACTGTTGCTGTCTAACCAGGCAGGACTGGAAGCACCATGTGCTCTGTAAGCCTCTGGCCAAAGTTGGGGCCAAAGAACCAGAGCTTCAATGGAGGGTAAGCAGGCACTAGGGGACAAGCAGCAAGAGGAGGAGGCAATAGGTACATCTGGGGATAGGCATTTTTGGGGGGTGGGGAAATCAAGCAGGAGCGGGGGAAGTGATAGGGGTGCAGGTACCATGGAGTACAGGTACCGTGGGGAAGGAAGGTGCAAGGTGGCAAAGTACAGAGGTGAGGGTACAGGTACCACAGGGAGGGGCAAGCAGTGGAGGGGCATGTGGCAGGGGGTGCAGGCACTGGAGAAAGAGCAGGGAGCATGGTGGCAGTGGGAACTTTTGACCCCCCAACTGCCTGCCCCCCTGCTGCTACTTGTCTTGCTGCAGCAATGGGGGTAGAGGAGTGGAGGGAAGGGAGAGGTAAAAAAGTAAGCAGATTTTCCAATAATTAGATTCTATACATGGAAAATTATAACCAATGTATACATTTGCCAACTATATAATCTAATTATCAGGGAGAAGAGTCATATTAAATTTGAACTCGCCTCAGATTCAGGTAAAGATGGTATATAAAAAAGTAGAGGTTATGAGCATAAATTCATTAAAGGCTAGTCCCTTTGTCTACTTCAGCAAGAAAGATGCAAAGTTAGTTCTGTGGGCTGAATACTATTAATCTTGTTGGTGACAAGACACCACAAACAAGACCAGGCTAAAAGGTGAAAATGAGGTCATATTTAGGATTTAGTTTCAATAAAGTCAATCTCTTGAGGGACTGGGTATCTGATTACATCATTTATTCCAGATCTTTGAATAAGACTTCTGACTAGTATGTTTTGTATGGAAAGGAGTTAAAAACCATCAGCATACTTCAGTCTGATCAGGTTTTGTTTTGGAAGCATGTGTCCACTGAGCTAACAGCAGCATACAGCCTTCTAAATGTATTAACAACTAAAAAGGATGTTGTATCTTTAGGGACAAGGAACTGTTTAAATCAAACTGATTAAATCTAAAGCTCCACAGTCCCCTATCAACCGATATTAGCTGCACTCCTAACAATATATAACACAAAAGAAAAAAACACAGTGCTAATATTATAGAATATAGTAACCATGAAAACAACCTTCAAAATGTCAATAATTATTCTCATTTTGAAATAAAGGTCAGCACAGTACCCTTGTAGCACTGCCACTCAGTAGGAGTTGGAAAGTAAAGATTGAGTTTCATGTCTGCAAGTTAACTTAAATAACAAATGGCCCCAGTTTGTCTGTTCGTTTAGGCTCTTGTTAGTTTTCCCATAATTGTGAGACCAGTAGTCAAATAGAACAGAAGATTCATCACTGATAGAATCTTTGTCCAAGATTTACAATCCTTTAATTTGTGTGCTTTGAGGTCCTGGGGGTATTTTTCAGTAGCTTTTCTTTATCCTGTAGGGATTTGTGTATCTTTAACCAAGGACTATGTTAATCCTTACATTAAATGATAATGGAAAGGTAGCCTTCACTAGTTGTTAAATTAGAATTAAAAACTAAATTGGTTCCTAAAAAAAAGAGAAAGATCAGAGAAACGTAAAAAAAATACTACTGGAAACTACATGAGATGAGAGATAGCTCCGGAATGAATTAAAAACTAATTATTTCCAGAAAAATTAATGCTTGATTATTATTATTTCAGTGCATCTCAAAAATGACAAGACAATTCACAAAAAAAGTAAATACATGCATACCCAGGACAGCATATAATCTTTAACTGACAAACTATATGAGAATGTCATAAACAAGGATCTGGGTTTTCCATTTTGCATGGAAAAATGGAAGAAAATGTGGATTTCCCCCATTACCTGAGGAAAATGTAGATTTCTCATTTTAAATGGAGAAACCTGTGAATTTTGCAGTTTTGCAAAGAGCGCTCTGCAGGCTGGCAGAGCTCCAGCCTGTAAGGGGCTGGGGGGGGAGTGGAAGGAGGATGGTCAGGCAGGGGGGGAGCCATGTGCATGCTACAATGTATGGCAGCGGGACCATGGTGGGCAGCAGGATTGAGGGGACAGGTGGCACTGCTGGCAGGCAGGGGGGCCCCACGCCCCCCAGATCTGTGTGCAGGGTGGGCACAGGCTACCCACTGTGGGCTTGACTTCCTGCTCTGTTGCTCTCCTCCGGGACCTCTGCAACCCAGCAGGTGCAACTCAGCACTGCAGGACACAGTGGAGCCACATGGGGAAACTGCTTGTTGTTGTGAGCTCTGCGCTGCCCTAGCAAGGTGTTCCTTGCCTGTGTGGTAGAAGTGTATGGCAAGGCACTAGGTGTGCCTGCCACTTTAAGGGCCTGGAGCTGGCAGCCACCAGGTGCCTGATGAGGGCAGCCATTTTAGGCAGGGGCTGTCTATGTAAACAGGGCAGTTCAGCTGCTGAAGGCCAGGCAACAACATTGTCTGGCTGGAGGACTGCTGAGATCATCTGGAGGTAAGGGAAGAGCTGTAGGGGATGGTCAGGAGGCTCCTGGTCCTGGGCATGACCTAAAACTACACCCTGTCAGGAGTGAGTGGCCTGGTGGGGCTCTCAGTGGCACAGGAGCCTCCAGGAAATGCCAGGCCAGTTACCAAGAGAGAAGGGCTAGGGACTCAACCTGATCAAGAGAGTACCCTTGACTGGCCCATGCTGGGGCCAGGACCAGGATGGTCAAAAGGGCCAGGGGCCCACGGCAAGGGGTGCCCAAGAGCTGGGTTCCTGACTGGCCTGGAGGTAGGGCAGGGCTAGTAGCCAGAGGTCCTGGGCGGACCACACCTGAGAGGGGAAAACAGTTTCAGGAAGGTGGGGGAACCTATGGAGGAGGAAGTGGTAAACCTCTGTCCCAAATCAAAAGTGCCATTCAAACCAGTGCAACCACTCAGTTCCAGACATTAAGGTTTGATTCCAAAATATGTTCTTTCTTACAGGTTTTAATCAGCAAATACATACTTGACATGGAAAATTGCCAGGGCTTTAGCATTAGTACTATGCGATGAGCTATTATAAAGCCAGAAGTCATGAACAAGGACAGGTATGCCTGCACTGTATGAGGGTCAGTCAGAAAATAATGCTGCCTAACTCTGTCCATGGACATGGAGAGTGTTCTTATTGACTTTTTGTTCTTAAGTGCTCTACAGAAAAGTGAGATAAAGATCTTAAAGAAACTGAAACCTTTTATGCAAAGAGCTGGTCCCAATACAGAAATCCCTGAAGTGCTGTTTCTGTGTGATAATATTCACCTATGCACTAGCCTGTGTGCCAAAGAGACAATCTCATTGTTTGAATAGACTTTGCAGCCCCATCCTCTGTACAGACTGAAAAATTAAAGTCAGATTATAAGGGTAACAGTAATGATGAAGGCTCTGTGATTAGTGGCTGCACAACAACAGCAGGATTTTCACAATGTCAGGGTACATACTCGTGCTCACAAACAGTAAAAGGCCGCTGATGAAAGAGACTACACTGAAAAAATTGTGGCATGCAGCGATTATGGACACACTTCTTGTACAAGTCCAATATTTTTAATTGTTATTTGGATGAGAAATTAATATGCTAGTTTCTGAAAGAGTTTCTCTCCTAATACAGACCAGTTACAAATGTTTTAAAAAAAATTAATTGTGGTTATAATTTATTTAAAAAAATAAATACATCTTGGCTTAATTAGTTACTTCCATCTCCAAGGAAAAACATTCTGTTTACTTCACTGATGGAAATATCCCTCAATGCAGGAATTGCTTCTTCTTGATATTTCTTCTGTTGCTGATTTTTTGCATAGTTATCTGCAGGAAAATTAAAAAGATACTTCCCTATCAATACAGATGCTATGTAATCTTTTACTTTGTTTACATGCTGTAAGTATCACTAGAAACTCTAACCCTTTTCAAAAAGCATGTTAAGCTAATACTTCTGTACATCCAAATCATAATGCAGGACTTTACAACACTTAATAAATTAAGTAAAATTACAAAAAATTCAGATTGTGTCCTTCTAGTTCAATAACATGAACATATTTTTCTGGGCAATAATATTTTAGCTAAAGGAGGAATTAACTTTTCTGGTTTTCATAGATTTCATAGGCATTAGGGCTGGAAGGGACCTTGGAAGACCACTGAATCCAGCCCCCTGCCCAAGGGCAAGAAGTTAGCTGGGGTCATAGGATCCCAGCAAGATAACAGACTTCATAAGTTTATAGACTTGTTTCAAGACTTGGAGTTAAATTCTGCCTGTGGATTGGTACTGCTGGCCCACTTTATTTTCTTTAGGTCTCTGCAAACGATCAAGCTACTATTCTAGTCATTATCTTTAATGTAAAGCCTATACCTCTCTATTTCCACTGCACTGTACTCTGAGCTCAAGTCACATCAGTGACATATTCCTTAAATAATACTTTTCCAGGTCTGTAATGGGAGCCAATGAATGAGAGTCAAATATTACTGGGACACCTTAGATTGTAATTCCATGCTAAAGCAAATAATTGTGGTCTTGCCCAAAAACAGATTCCATTAATAAATGGAAGTAGTGGTATCCTGAAAGAGAATGGGAAAGTCTGAAGGCGGGCCTATATTTTTCAAGTGACCAAACTGGACAGTTGAACAGTATAGTACAAAACAGCAAATGCTTGAGCAAGACATCCATTTTCAAGACAACGAATTTAGAGAAGAACAAAAAAAGTTACACAGTACATATTTGCTACATATTTTATATATAGTTTAATCATTATGTATTTTATAAGAAGTGTTTTTAAAAGCAAATTTTATGCACCAAAAATTACACTTCAGGGAAATTTAAAGACTGAATTTCCTTATTTTAGGTGTACCAACAAATCTGCTTACAGTTTTTTTTTTTGTTTTTTTTTTTTTTTGTGGGGAGGGTTATGTTTTGGTAAGACAGGAAATCATTACCTGTAATGGTATGTGTTGAGTTGAGTGGAGCAGTGCTCATCATGTTAATACCAAAAAGTAGAATGTAAGCAATTCCTATAGTAACGAGGAGGTACACCGGCAAAGCAACAGCCCAATACCTGCAGAATAAGATGCATTTCAAAGCTATAAATCAGAAAAAAAATGTTGGATTAAAAAAAATTTCTGGGGGGACAGGGGGTGGAAAAAAAAAAAAAAAATCAAGCAAGCAAAAGTGTAACAAGAAGAGCTTTCAGAACTTAAGTGAGAACTTTAAGTATACCAAAAGGATCACACGGGCTCATTTACTTACTACCTACTGGTGGCCAATTACAACTGCAATAAATCATGATTTAAACTGCAAGATCACTTCAATAAAACACAGTGAAATAGCTTCCTGATAATTTCTCAGGGCAAGTTACTATTTGTGGATATTTTTTGCAAAAATACTCCAGTTGTCTGTCAGAGGAACAATAGTAAATCTTCTTTTTCAAACTGGATGAAATGCAAGCCCTATTATGCTACATAAATAGCACTGGTACATTTCTAGTTTTGTTATTTGAAAAAATGGTTTAAAGACTATCAAATATTTGTACAAGGATAGTTTTACAAACTAAATGATTTGAACCTACTTTTGAGGCCAGTATGTTAGTCCCAATGAAAATAACCAGGATTCAGGAACATATGCCCACACAAGGTATAGCACTGTACGGAAGAAGTGAAGTTAGTATTTTGATCACAATGGCAAAATTAACATTATTTCAGAATTAAAACAAAAAACAGTTCTAAGCACTTACAGTAGTGTCATTATCAATCAAACAAATAAATGACAACTTGCTCTACAGCAGTAGTTTCCATATAAGGCCTTACTAGACCATAAGTGCCATATTGGGTTAGTCCAATGACTCGTATCTTGCCTCTGATGGATAAAGGAGTGGATGCTTTAGAGGGATAAATATAAGGCTAGAACAGGTCTAGAGCTCATGTCTAGAGCAGAGGTGGGCAAAGTGGTGGATCTAGCTGGTGGCTGGATTCTATTTCCCAGCATGCTGTAGCCCATTTCCATGGAGACCCCAGCAGCTGTGGGCCTGTGACAGTATGGGACCAGGGTTTCCACAGAGACTGGCCCTAGTAGCACTGGCAGGGTGTGCGGCAGGATTTGGAGCTGCTCTGGGGCCAGGATCCTGTGGCAGCAACAGTATGGTCTAGAGGTGGGCAGAGTTGTGATCCACTTGGTATTCAATGTTTTGCCCAGCCTGGTCTGGATGGAATGATAGATATCCTATCCCTGGCATCTACCATCATTGGTTTAGAGATGCCAGAGGAAGTCTGAAGTCACTGGGTTTATCTTGGTAATCATGTGCATGCACCTAAGAGTGCTACCTTTGTGTGACACTCTAGCAGCATCCCTAAAGGGGTCACAGTAGCCCGTGGTTGAGAACTACTTGAGTAACATCTCACAGGTCTCCAAATTAGTCTTTAAAGCTAAAAAAACCAGAGACAACGGTTGATTCATAGAATCATAGAAAATTAGGGCTGGAAGGGACCAGAGATCATCTAGTTCAACCCCTCTGCTCACAGCAGGACCATCCTCAAATAGATCATCCCAGCCAAAGCTTCGTCTAGGTGGGTCTTATAAGCCTCCAAGGATGGAGCTTCCACCACCTCTCTGGGTAACCTGTTCCAAAGTTTTACTGCCCTTCTACTGAGAAAGTTTTTCCTAATATCTAACCTAAATTTCCCTTGCTGAACCTTGAGACTGGTGCTCCTCGTTCTGTCATCAGTGAGAACAGTCAAGCTCCATCCTCTTTCAAACCTCTCTTCAGGTAGCTGAAGGCTGCTATCAAATTTCCCTCAGTCTTCTCTTCTCCAGACTAAATAAGCCTAATTCCCTCAGCTTCTCCTCACAAGTACTGTGCTCTAACCGTTGACCCATTTTTGCTGCTTTCTGCTGGACTGTCTCCAACTTGTCCATTTACTTTCTGCAGCAGGGGCCCAAAACTGGATGCAGGACTCCAGATGTGGCTTCCCCAGTGCTGACCCGGCTTTGCTTGACTTATCCAACAGCAAACCCCAGCAGCAGAGGAACAAGGTCCTGGTCATGCATATAGAGGCAGGTCCAAGGCACCACTGCACCAGGGCCTCTGTGGTTGGCTTAAGACAGGCAGTCTGGCAGGGCAAGGGACAATTGCAGCAGCAGAGACCCTCCTCCCTCTGGGCAGGAGGACCATAGAGGGAGAGGTGGCTGAAACAGGGGCCACAGACTAGACCCAGCTTGGCTTGCACCAGGCCCAGCCAAGCAAAGCTTGGGGTTGTCATGGACAGCATTGCCAGGTCCTAGATAGTAAATGATCATAGTTGCTGAAAAACTATTGTACAGTGGCAAATATGCAAATAAGCATGCAAATAAGCCTTCTTCTTTACTTCATATTGCTCACTGTAAGTCTCCAATAAGTCAAGTTGAAGCATTTCTTTATTGTAAGGCAAGTGCTGACAGTGAGCATCACTTACGATTCCCCCACAGTGACATGGGTTTTGCATCTGCTGCATCCATCTGCTACCTCAAAAACGATCGGACATTTTAAACACACTTATTACCATTACTGAGTGCTCATCGTACAAGGGTTCCAATTATCGGAGAAACCGGATAATTATCGTGCACCCGGCAACGCCGGCCCTGCGTCTGCGCGGCCGGGCCCCACCCTCGCCTCCCCGCGGCACCTACTGAAGCCGAACTGGGCGGCGAGAAAGAGCACGAAGCCGTAGAGCGCGCGCTCGGGCAGCGGCGACGGCGAGTTCTCCACCATGGCGGCCCGGTCCCGCCTCCGCGTGGGGGACTGACGTCACCACCTCGGGGCGAAGCCAGCTGACGAAGAAGGTAGGGTGGGAGCGGTCTAATAGACTGGTAACATCGGCCACGACACCCCTGCCTGTTATGTCCTGCCTATAAGCGTCCAGCTGCTGCCTCTGTTCACCGCTCTACAGAAGTGTCGCCATCACTCGCGCATGCGCGAGAGAACCGACCCCCCCCCCTCCTTTTTTTCCCCCCTCCTCTCGCGCAAACAACAGCGGCTAGCTTTTTGCCTAGACGAGTGAAACCTAACACACCTCCACCCCGCCCCCTTACCCTGGGGGCGCTGCAAAGATCTGTGCTTCACGTTTCTGACGTCAGAAGCCAGGCAGCCAATAGGGTGGCGGGAAGGGGCCTGTGCGCGTGGGGTGGAGTTGTGCTGCGCCACAGGAGCCCCGCCCTCCCTGCCGCCACCTCGCCCCTCCCTCACCGCGACGCGGGCTAGAAGTGGCGGTGCAGCGACTGCTGGGAGTTTCGGCCTTGAGCCGGTGAGTAGGGGTCCCGCAGGCGCCAGTTTGCCTTTCCGTCTCTCTCCACCCGCACGTTGTGTTAGCCTCGCGCGGGGCCGGGGCCGGGGCCGGGGCCGGGGCGGGATCTGGCTACAGCCCCCACTGCCCGTGGCTGTGGGGGAGCCCATTTGCCACGTGGAGGAAGGCAGGCAGGGGCTGCTCGGGTCAGGCAGAGGCTCCGAGGTCTTGGGATCTCGGGTGCTTCTGCAAGCCTTGGCGTGAAAGCTGGTTGGAAGGTACTTCTAGTCATTAGGCCTCTCCAAACCCGATTTGGGGAGCCGGGCTGATGTTTTTAGGGTGCGATGGGTGGCTTCGCCTGTGTGGCCGGTCTTCATTGCACAGTTCCCCCAGGATTTGCGTGAGGGGGTGTACCATGCTGGTTAAAGAGCAGTTGGTGGTGGGGGTGATTGCAGGCTCCAGCTGTTTGTGGTTAGCAGAAGCAGCTGCGGAAGGGGCAGGGCATCCTTCACCCTTTCTCCCTCCCCCCATACGATTCAGCATCTTGTAAAACGGTGAGCACCAGGATGACAAATTTCTTTGCGTAGATGTGATTATCTTTTATTCGATCGACTAAATACCCTGCAGAATTATTCTTTGCAAGCTGTTGGGCACAAGCAGCCTTCTTCAGGCATGGGGAGAGTCTGTTGGAGTTTGTGTGCTGTCCTGGGTAGAAGAGAAGCCAATGTGCAGATAGCAGGTCTGTGCAAATGCAAATGCCTGGTAGGGAGGATCAGAGAGAATGGTAGACAGGAGGGTGGTTGGGGGAGAGGGAATGTTGACCCGGAGATAATTGTAGCTGGTAAAGTGGTGTTTACCTGATGAAGGGTTTAAGCCCAAAAGCTTGCTAAGAAAAGTTTTGCCAACTATTTAAGTTGATCTAATAAAAGACATCAGATTGAGCCAAAGATCAAGCCTTGTCTAGCTGGTTAAATGCAGTTGTTCCAACTATTTAGTTGGTCAAATAAAAGAGATCACATCTACACAAAGAACCTTGTCTGCCTGTGTTCTTAGACCAGTATGACTACAGCCAACAACCTTAGTGCCAGGATGGGTTTAAGTGAGAAATACCTTCTGCCTTGTTGTTTTTATTTTAATGCCTCTTGCTAGATTTTGATGAACAAAGTAGATTATGCTGCTTTTTGAGAAGCCACCTTGAGCCACACTGGCTTTTTGCATTGGTTATGGGTTCCTGAAAAGGATTCTGTAACCCAGATCAGCTCTTTGTTAAACAGGAAGTTTTATAGCCTGCTGATCAAGGCCAAACTGAGAAAAATGTAGGCAGAGAGAGGCCAGCCACTCGGGGGAGAGGGGGAAGTGGCCACAGAGGAGAGGTTTGAGGGGGAGAAAATGTTCACATCTTTTCTGAACCAGAACAGCATGTTGTTCAAGTAGCTTTGTCTACTGTTGGTTTGCAAGCCCCTCACATGAATGAGTTTGGAATGTTTTGAATTGTTGTGGCTTTATCATCTTTATCACCTCATGCTCTCTTGTGAGACAGTAGGTAGCAGAGGTGATTTGACCTTCTCTCAGGGTCATTTTACTTCCAGTGTTAGCAACAGAACTCCTTGGCTGTATCTCATGGGTTTCTGTTTTTCTTGAGCTGAGAACATGGTGTTTATGAAGAGACAGCTGTTCACCTCTTTCTAAATTCTCATTCAAAAATTGCTATGGAACATCCAGGAAAAAAAAAGCCAGTAGGGTGACCAACTGTTCCTGTGTCATGGCCTGTAAACCATGGGGTTTAACTTATCCTTCCTGTGATGACCTTTTTCCTCTTATCAGTGGACACAGGGAACATCTTTTTCTGCCTCAGAGAAAAGTACATCTCTAACAAGTGCTCTGTCTTCTGCTTCAGAGACACGAGGTTTATGATGCACACCCCTTGGAGTAGTTCATGAAGGTCATACTTAGTCTGGTACAGGAAGCAGTGTCCACAGTTTTTACTTGGAGGATATTTTTAAAAAGTGCTCTGGCAAGCGGACATTATACCTGATCTTAGAAAGGAGGAAATTAAACAAAAAAAACCCTCAATATTTTTGGCTCTGATACTAGGTCTGCAGTTCTGAGTAGAGTAACATTGGTACAGGCAATTTTGGTACTGACCCCGGGACAGGGATCCTGTGATGTTGGTCTTAGCTGCTAGGTGATGCACCTGTTCCAAGTTTGAGTGCATCTTGGAGCATATGACATGTTCATCCATAAGGTGAACTCAAGCCAAGAAAAATTTTTTAAGTGTCACAATGTTAAGTGATGAGAGCAAGGTACTAGTAATGCAGAGAAGAGACAAGAGTAACCCAGAAGCTGTCACACCAGTGCCAACACCAGTTCTGAAATCTATACTGAGACAGACACCTTTAAAGAGGCACTTCTTTCCATATTATTGGCACTCGGCTGAGCTAGAACCTCATTCAGTGGTAGACCATACTTTTTGCTCTCTCTAGGCCACTTTTTCTCCCACACATGGAACAGGAAGCTCTCTCCGAGGAGCTATGAATAGCTCTCTAAAGGGAAGTATCCCTAAGAAGTATTGTTCATGTAGGGCTTCATAAATGGCCATAAACAAGAGAGCCAGAGGCCAATATCAGCCTGGCCGTATAGCCCCTCTTTGGGCTTGCTTATTTGTTAATGTGATGAGTAGCACAATGCTGAAACAAAATACTCATGCAGAGCAAAAATAATTAGTCCTGGCACCTACCTTCCTTTTTTGTGTCCTTGTACTAAATACCTTGTCACACAATTCACAGATTTCATTGGTATTTAACAGGCCTTGTTGTGAGTACTTCTGCTGTGGCCTTGACCTTGCAGTTTCTGGGCTTTCAGCTGTGTGCCTTAATGCCCATGCCACCCCAGGCAATAGTCCTGGTACTGTATTGTGCAGGGTAGATAAAAATCAACAATATTTTTAAAATAAGAGGTTTTTTAAATTTAAATCAGATTCTTTTTATTTAGTTGTATTTTTTTATTTATATTTTTAATATGCTTCTTTTAAAAACAAACGTATATAAGGGCAGTTTTAATTTAAGATGTGTTAAAGCTTAAAGATATCATCATGATATAGGGATTATAACTTACACTATTTGGGACAAGATACTCATGTAACCTTTTTAGAACAGGCCATGGACTATATTAGGGGCAGTCTTATGGGGTTCCCAGAGGCTCCTCTATAGATTGGATAGAGTGTTTTGGTTTTTTTTTTTTTTTAAATCTTTACTAATGTGATTCAGTACTCAGTTGACGATCCCATTAAGCATCTCTGTAATGTTTAGTTATAGTTCTCAACCTGGATTTATGTCTCCAGCAATAACATCCTTGTTAACAGCAGTATATGGAGACAAGAGAGAACAGACCTGATTTACCTACCTGTCAGCCTTCTTGTCTCTGCAAGTTTGTGTACACAGTGTCATGCCCTTAACTCTCAAAAAGTGCAAAGTTTCAAGAAGTTAAATGTGTAAAGGATATCAAACAACAAGGATGCAATTTTTGTAGAAAACAATGATTAACTTGAGGCTTCCTGTCCTGTGATTTCAACCATGATTTAAATTGATACGATTTAACGTATCAATTTAACACATTAAATTGATAAATTTAAATAAATAAATAAATAAACACAGTGGTGTGGTGTAAACAGTTATGGTACTTATAGTTTAAGGGATAGTTATGCAGGGATGGACAGAGGGGGTCTCCTGGGTATATACAACCCCAGATAAATTTATCTAATGCTTTCACAGGTTGGTTTGTTAATGTTTACTTGCATCCTGTTTCCAGTCATTGAGGGCATCTTTACATGTGCTGGGGTGGGGGGGCACTTTAATTAAGTGACTCCTGAGAGCCGCGCTCATTAAAACACCCACATCATGTTGTATATTCAGCATCACTCCTGCCACCATTTTGAAGCATGGGAACTCTGAATACAAGTGACAACCTAATAGTCACACTCCAGCAGACTCAATTAATCCAGCTCCATTAATTGAGCCTTAATTAGCACACACTAACTAGCTCCAGCTCTAATTAGCATGCTCCAGCAGACTCAGTACTAAATGCAAGTGAACTTATTCAGGGCACCTACACAGATGTCTGACCCATGTTCCAACACAAGCTAATTAGCTTGTGTCAGAGTAGGTGGGCTCCTGTAGGTGCTCTGAATGAGTATACTTGTATTTAGTTTTCATTAGGTTCAGGAGCAGCCTATAGTTCTCATTAAGTACTTCATTAACTGGAAATTTTGTTGCATTGTGTGTAGGGTTATAAAAGGTATTGACAGAGACAGACGGTTTAAAATGTGGTTTGAACTGCAAGCATTTGGACATACAAGCCAGTTTAGAACAGCTTAACCTTCCTAAAATGTTTCAAAGGTATACTGAGATAAGCACTATTTTGAACGGTTCCTCTGTGAACTAGTTCAGTGTTATGTGGACACCAAGCTTTCCACAATTTTTTGATAAATTTGTCCTCTGGGGATCTTGCACTCATTCTTTCCCTGTGAGTCCCTCAGCCCAGTATTTTCCCTGAAGGTCATCTTGTTGCTGGCAATAGACCTCACTCCACAGTATTCCAGACTGATTTGGGATGGCGGGGTGGATGGGTGAGCAGGTAGAAATTTTATGTCAAACCACAAAATAACTTGTAGCATAGGTTCTTCATGATTAAAGCTGTTCTCTTTCAATACGTGTGAAAATCCCTTTACTCACTCGATTTCTTTTCCGGATTAAAATTTCTGGAAAATACCAGAGACAGGGATTTCTTAGGATGATATAATTTATTGGACCAGCTATGTAGTTGGAATAAAGTTAGACAGGCTTTTGAATACAAGACATTCTCTCCCAGGCCTGATCACAGGGAGCCAGGCCTTATGATCAGACCTGAGAGAGAATGTCTTAAATTTGAAAGCTTGTCTAACTTTACCCAACTACATAGTTGGTCCAATAGAAGATACTACCCTAAGAAATCTTTGCCTCTTGTATAATTTCTGAACTACCATGGCTACAACATCATTCTTACACTATTAGATAATTTCAGGCATTTCACTGTTACTAGCTATAATCATAGCATGTTTACACCCTAATCACAGACCAAAACTGTAAGATTGTTACTGTGGACTGGTACTTATTGTCTGACACTTTTTTAACTTTCATACAAAATGTTCAGATACTTTGGTTACTTTGCTATTAATTAGAAAAAAAACCCCAGGTTTTTATGGCTTTCAAATGATAGGTGTGGTGTGGGAACAAGTTATGAAACATGTTCTAACTTAATCTTGCAGCCATTCTAAACCCTGTCAAAGGGGCATACCAGGTGATTTTTCTTCATATATTTTGGCTTTGCTTTCTAGGATCATGAACCATGGAAAAATCTCTACCTGACTCAGAGTTTGCTGGCATTGCTTTTTATGGTGGCTGCATTAAACCTTGTTGTCAGTTGGTAAGTAGATGTATGAACAGGTAAAGTGCAGGCTGAGTATCTGATGGCATTTCTTACTTAGTTCTGGTCTACAAACAGGGGTGTAATTTTTTTTTTAACTGAAATGTTTAATATTGTGTAATTCATGGTGTGGGTACAACTCAGCTGGTAGCAGAATACCACAGTTTATTCCTTTTTCCATATTGGAATAAACTAGATCGGGGTTATCAGAAATAGTCCATGGTGCCATATCAACTGACCTCAGTACTGCTTGTCTCTAGTATGGGCTGCATGCACATGGCACAGGGCTGATCTGGGGTGCTGTAGTCCATGGTGCCATATCAACTGACCTCAGTACTGCTTGTCTCTAGTATGGGCTGCATGCACATGGCACAGGGCTGATCTGGGGTGCTGTTACAGCCCGCTAAGGCCAGGTCCTGGCGATCCAAATTCAGGGACTCGAGACGAGAGGATTCTATACTAAGTTTTTATTACAAGGATTGATCAAAGTACACAAAACCTCCATCAATATTGTTAGTATGTAGAACTTATTCTACAGTTAGTATAATTAAAGCTTTGCCATAGTAAAATTACAGATTGATCTAAGAAAGAAACAAGAGGGAAGAAAAGCAAAGGTTAAGACAGAAAGAGAAATCAAAACAACAATGATGTCAGGCTTAAACTCTATATCAGTTTCAATTGTGATTGTGCACACTCAAGCATACGGGTTTGATTCTTACCCCCGGATCTCGACACAGCAGAGTGCTTAACCCGCTCTGTCCATCACGGTGCGGGCGTCCCCTGTCGCACCAGGTAGGCTGCGAGAGTTTCCAGGCCAGCTAAGACTGTCTCCGCACTACAATTGTTAACTAAACCGAAGGACTGCCTTCTTCGTTAACAAGGCGTTTTCTGTCGATACCATCACTGATTAGTTTTTATCGGTCTGTCAGTAGAGGGCAGCGTCACTCCCATCTCTGGGGAGATTGTTCAAGTCATCCCTGTGCCTTTCTGTAAACAATCAGTGTACGTGACCCTCTCGCTTAGGACTGATGGTGCTGCTCCCAGCATGCCACTGTCCCAAACTCCACTGGGGGGGAAGGGGGATGTCTTAGCATAATTTGGGGCTAGAGTGGGCAGTCACAGGTGCACACTGTATGTGATGTCTATACCAGACCACTTGTCTGCACTGAATCCAGAGCTGGTAGCAGGTAGTGCTTATTCACAACTGACCTGTGCAGGCTGTGTGTGGTTCATGGAGCTGGAGCCACTGTCCTTACTGCAGAGGCAGAACACACCCAGTCCAGGGTGCATGCTGCAGTAGGCACCAGCCCAGCCCTGTGGGCTGGATCTAACATGGGCTGGTCTGTGGGCCTGGTTTAACCTGTAGACTGGCTCCATACTCCTGGGCTAGAGGAATAGAAGGATCTTTGTACCAAGGGTTTGGACTTCATCTCTACTGATACAGTTAACGCAGTAAAACTTTCTTTTATATAGGCAGTCATTGTTTGAATAAAGAATATTTCAATAATGTGTGTAGGGGCAGCTAACTTACACATCTTTTATTAAAGCATCCTGCATGTCCTTCCCAGCATTCCTTTGTAACAAGGAGTGTTGAAAAAGATTTTTCTGTCACGCTAATTGGACTTAAGTTTTCAGCTCTGCCTTAGCAAGGTGCTGTTGTATCTGGTGTGTCAAGCTGATATCAGATGTGGTTGTTTCTGTAGTATAGGCAAATCCATGTTATATAATGCCTCAGACCTAGCGAATCAATCTCTTAGAGTGGACTGGTTTGGACATCATTATACTTTTCCTCAGCAAACACACAGTAAGATTATATACAATAATATGATAGGCTTCAATTTTGTAGGCTTCCAAAGAGAGTTTTGAGAACAAGAATAAGGCCTTGTCTATGCACATTTGACTTAATGAAGGTGCCACTTTTATACTGATGCAGCTTTGTGTGTGAACATTCATTTTCATAATTTAGCCAAATTCGTAAATTTGGCTAAATTAATATAAGCCAGACTTAAGTCAATATGCACATCCACATAGGAATTTGTAGCAGTTTATAAACTGCTTTTAAGTTATGGGGATCTCACTTCAGCCTTTATGTAAATCCAAAGTGTAGTAAGATTTCCATCCATTTAGCATCTAGTCTCCCTTAGTATACTGACATGAAAGCATAGATAGCTGTAAAAGTATTCTGCTTTAAGGACCTGCTGCTGCTTATACATTACATAGTTGGCTTCCTGACTCTCCTTTCTTTCCTGCCTCCATAAGAAAATCTCTCTGTCTTTGAAATAATGGTAAAACTATGTAAAAGTCCCGAGTTTTATTAAAACTCTGGATATGCTTTGGAGGACACGTGATTTGTGTGATATAACAAAAATTTCTCGTTACTTCTTAGTCTAAAACTGTTTTTCATTGCTGGTGTATTGTGAAATTTTTAAATCTGTTACTATGATATTGAGAGAGTACATGGGAAATAAAAGTAAATAAATAGACACTCCTAAACTTTTCCTGCTTGGTTAAAAGTGTATACTGTTCAGTCCTATATTATTTTCTGTAACAATAAATTCATAAATTTTGTTTTTGGGTTTGTTTTTTTTTTTCTTCTCTGCATCTTCTCATAGCTTTTCCAGTAGTTGGGTCTAAGTGCATTCAATTAATAAAGAAAACTTACAGTACTTTATTTCTGAATATAATGTTCAACGTTTATTAGCTATTTACTAAGTTTAATGGCTGAAAATATTTTTTTTTGAAGTAGCATGTCTTAAACACATTTGTTCACATACCAGGTGATAATTTTATATAACTAAACCAGGGGTGGGCAATTATTAAGTTTGAGTTTTGGTGAGCTGTTGGGGGCTGCATACAAATCTTTTGGAAGACTTAATTTTAACAAATTATAGATTTAAAAAAAACCCATATGGTTAGAATCAGACATCTGCTATAACATATTTTAATTTTATTTAAAAAAATATTTTTGTCCTGATTTTTATGGGTGTGTTTTTTTAGCGATGTATAGAGAGGTGATTGCATAATATCTCAAAATAAAGTCATGCTCTTGTATATTATGTGTTTGTCGGCAGGGGGGAATGCCTGTGGACTAGGTCCTGGGAGCCGGTGAAGTGAGGGTCCCAGGGTGCATGCAACAGAGCTCGCCTGGGTGTTCCAGGTGCAGTCCAGCTCCTCCCTCCCCCGCCCCTACACTACCCAGCCCACATCTGCCCCCCTATGGTGCTTCTCATGGAGCCAAGCCCCATTCACTCACACCTAGAGTAGCCCACACTGCACTCCTGCCTGCACCTGCCCCATGCCTGCCAGACAGCACTGCCCCAGCCAGTGTGTGCACCTTCCTGGCAGTACTGCTGCCTTAGCCACCCAGGTACTGCTTTCTTGTCCCTGCCTCCAGTGGCTGCTCCTCCTGCCCCTGCTATGCCACCTTGGGCAGCTGATAACACATGTAAGCCGTGGGGAGATGTGCTGAGTGCCACACACCCAGCCAGCTGCAGCAGGGCTCCAGCTCCCTGCCACCTTCCACCAACTCTGCCTACCTGGGACAATGAGGCGGGAGGCTGAGGTGGTTGAATGGTTGGAAGGTGGCTTGGAGCTGGAGCCCACACGCTGGAGCTGCCCAGCTGCAATTTCCGCTCCACTGTCTGGCTGTGTATGTGGTGCCCTGACCCAGAGCTGCTTTTCATATCCTGTGCTACTTGTGAGCCAGAGTGACACAGCAGGGGCAGGAGGAAGAGCCAAGCAGGGCAAGAATTGGCAGGGCTTGGCCCCATGTGGAGTACTGTGGCGGTACTGTGGGCTGAGTACAGTCTATTGACAGGCGGCTGCTTGTGGGCTGGATCCACTCAATTGGTGGGCCAGATCTGGCCTGTGGGATATATTTTGCCCATTCCTACGCTAAACTGTATAATACAGACTGTTTACTGTTCATAATAATTATAAAAGAGATTAGACCCAAAAGGGCTTTCCATGTGGGTGTTGGAGCATATGATAATAAAAGAGTGTTTTAGTCTGATTATCTGTTTTTAAGGCATGAAAGGATTCAGAACTGTGGAGGCCTGTATGTAACTCAGGACTACTGTTGTTTTTTGAGGGAGGCACATTCATCCACCTCTAATTGAGACCTAGAAAAAGTATCTTAAAAGTTGAGGATATAAAATTGAATAGAAGGCCTTTATTCATTGTGCAACCATAGGCAGGACATTTGGGGATGTGTCTAGAGTTCTTTCATCTTGCTTCCTTTCATTTTGATAACTTGATAGCAAAGTTGTCTGCCACTTTCCTGGATGTTCTGGAATGGCCACAACTGAAAGAAGGCGGGGTGATGCTTGTCCATTACAAACTCGTGTCAATTTAATAGTCTGCTGCTTAAAGGAATTGTGTTGCTGGTGGCTTATACAGTATGATTGCACAATGTAAAACAACAAAGTAAAATAAGCATTGCTTTACTTTCAGGCTCGTGATAAATTTAGAAAGCGTTCTTCAAACAAACTTAAACTTAAAACAGGTAGGTAAATAAAAGTTTTATTTGTTTGTTTTTAAACTTTACTTGGGAATTTGGTTTTACTTTTTTTCCCCTTCTGTATAAGGATGAAAGTTAATTTCTTTAAGGGACTGGATTGTAGGCAATCTGGCCTAGTGGCTGGCCACTGAGGGAAGGCAGGAGTCAGGGGCAGAGTTTAAAACCCATGCTGGTTCAGGGTTATGGAGGCTGAGATCAAGTTACCAGATCCACAGAGCGAAGTCCTAATCACAGGCAGGATCAGGGTCTGGGAACCGGATGCTAAGTTACCAGATTCATGGACAAATCCACAAGCTGGAATCCAAAAAACAGAGTCAAGCAGAGTAGGGAACTGGGAAAGCCAGAGAGCACAGATGCTTATCAAAGCAGATCTTAACTTGGGTGTGGGCACTTATTTGGGCTGGAGGGCACTAAGTAGTTTTGGTGAGCTCTTCTGGGCTGGATCAGAACCCCCAGTTTACAGGGCTGTGTGGTGAGCAGATCATGAGTCTGCCTTGGGCCCTGGCCCCAAGTTGTCACTGCCTCACAATCCTGCCCCCACCTGCTGACCTGTTCTGCTCTCAGATGCCATTCCCTGCCCACCCACAGCCCCATCCCATCTGCTTGGCCAAGCACATCCTGCCTTTCGGGCTCCTGGGCCAGTCTCCATGGAGACCCCATCTGGTGCCCCTGGCAGTGGGCGCGTGATGGATAGGGCCAGGGTGCCTAGGAGCAGGGCCAGGGTCAAGTTGGGCAGTGGTGGTGAAATTGACAGTAGCAGCTGGAAGGAGCTGCCCCCAGCACTGCCAAGAAGCTAGTATTTATGACCTGATCCAGATTCAGCTATAGAATAAAGAGCTTTAGAAGTCAGATGCTGTTTGTGCAGCAGGCAAAGAAATCTGCTTTAATTATGGGGCTTTTTGTATATTTCTAATCAGCTGAACTGTTCTGTAATGATATTGCTAATGAATGCAATTTGTGTGTTACTCATTGTCAGCAGCCATCAGTTATTTTTGGTCAATATTGTCTAAGCCAGATAGAATCAGCCTTCTTTTTTTCGGTGAAGCTGGATCTGGTTGGAGAAGGAAGTAGTGCATTCTTGAATTTCATCCTGGGGTGTTTGCCGAAATGTTAGGTGATGTACAGGCCAGTAGTCTGTGGATTGAATCTGTTTTTGTCCTCCTGACAGACGAGTCAACAAGGAGTCATTAGGACTGTTGCTAGGGGTGATGGTCACAATTCATGGGAGAGATTTTTTTTTTTTTTAAGTAGTTATTGCCCCATTTTGTTTTCCCCAAAGAAAAACAACCCCTAAATCCTTAACATTTGCAGTTTCTAATAATCCCAGCTGAAATGGCCTATTTTTCCAGCTCTTTTGGGTGGAATTTTATTTGGGATGTTACAGAACAAGAACTCCAGCTGTATATGCATTTTTCATGTCTCCTTGTTTCCAGGTAGCTTGTTAGACATCTATAATATAGAAACATTTAATTATTTCTTTAGTTAAACTTTGATTAATCAAGCTGTCTGAATTTTGTAATCTAGTTTGTATATCTTTTTTTCTTGTATTAAGGTGCTGATCCCTGTACTGTGTGGTGCAGTAAGCCAGTAGAGGTACTGAGAGAATATTGCGATGTAGTTAAAAAATACATCTTTTGGCCGCTTCTGTTCAGAATTGATCATATGTTAAGTGATTGGTTTGTGGCAGATAATCACATAGAGTACAGGTAAGCAAGGATGTTTTCATGTTCATTCATCTCTCAGTTGTATTTGTTTCATTTTTTATTTAACTGCTTGCTTTTGTTAATGTGTAGGGAAAGTATATTTTTGTTATATGAGTATTAAAGGTGCCTGTATTAATGCCCCAGGCTGTCCACGAGCAATACGAAATATAAATGAAGAAGCTTTATTTCTAAACACCAGGGACAAATTTATCAGAGAAAAACTGTTTGAAGACTGTCTTTGAAATCTGTATTTTGATGCTTAAATCAGCAGTCTGATTTTTTTTTTTTTTTTTTTATTTTTTTGAAACTGCTGAACACTCAACAATTTCTGTTAATTTACCCATATTTAAGAGCTTTTCCTAAGGTTTTAACCACTGGCTTGTTTTAAATATAATGCAAGTACTGTATTAGAAGCTAAAGCCATGGAATAGGGGAAATATGACCTTTCTAATGAAAAAAATGTTTTCATTTAAGTGGTTCCCATCTGTGTGAACTAAGTTTGAAAAGACTCTGGCACATCGAGGTTCTGGAAGACATTGTCGATTTAGCTAAGAAAGTTGTGGTAAGTAGTGCGTGTTAACTTGTATGTACTTCTGCATGCAATAAACTGCCTAATTAGTACCTTGCTGTAACAAATTTTCAGTATACATTAGATGAGCAGAAGAGAATTTTTTTTGTCAGGTTGAATAGATAGTACAGCCCAGCAGACTGTCAACCTATGACAGTTTTATGTAAGGGAAGTACAGCAGTTTCCTGATATATGCAAGAAAACTGGCTTCAGGGACTGAATTAGAGCAGGGATGATGGTTCTTGTCACAACTTTCTTGCACACCACATGGCCTGAACAAGATAAACACTTTGCTTTTGAAAGGCAGGATGGAAAAATAAAAGCTCTTTTCTTGATAATACTGGTGTGTGTGGTATTTTTCCAGGGGGAAAAACAGGCAGCTACTGGTGGGGCAGGGTGCAGAACATTGTGGCCTCTCTATTAACCCCCTAGCTGGAGGCTGCCAGAAGTGCTGCTGAGCCAAGCTTCCCGAGTTGAGCTTGGTGGGCAGATAGTAGCACCTGTCAAGTCAGCTGAGGGCCAACCCAACTGGACCCTCTGCTCTAGCACCCAAAACTTGGCTCTGCTTTAGAAAAACAGTAGAGCTGAGTCCTGGGTGCTGAGGCAGAGGCTTTTACTGAATTAGTAGCAGTCTCTGCGGCACAAGCCCCTGCCATGGGAAGGGGAAAGCATTGTTGCACATGGACAGCGCATTGTGAAGAGAAGCTCTCTATCCCCGAATTAGGGCAGAGGGAACTTGTTTTGCCAAATGGGGCCCTAAAATGAAGATTATGTCTGTCTTTTCTCAAGGCAATCACTGTATTGGAAAATTAAACATAAGTTGAACTAGCATTTAGATTAGGCAGTGGAAATGCAAAAACATACTTGTACCTGGGAGGATAAAGTATAGGCCAGACCACAGGATCTTTGAGCTCTTGTTAGTTATTCAGGTCCCCCAGCAACTGAGGCCCATTAGTTCCCAAACTCTGCAGGTTTACAACCTGAGATACACAAGCACTAGTGTTTTGCATTTAATCTTATATGTTTATATTTGTATTACACTAAAACTTTTGGAGCTGGATATAACCAGTTCTGCTGTGGACATGGAAAGTGTCAATTAGTTGACATTTTCCATGGGGAAATAAATCTCTATGGGCTTTATATTTCTGTCAGTTACACTTCTGAAAGGAAGGATTCCTTATCTCTTTCTTTCACCAAGCGAATCTAAGAAATCAAACATGCATCCATCTGTTAACCCTAAATTATATCTAATATATTTGGTTTAACATTTGGTGTTATGTTAATTATTCCTACTAATGTGTAAACTATAATATGGTATGTTTAGATTATCCCATCTAATCTAAAATCTTGTGCTCTGTGTAATGTGAGCTGTTTCAGTTGGACATGTTAACTGCTTTCTTTCCTTTTCTGACCAAACAAATTGTCTGCAAAGAGTCTTGCAGGGATTCAAAAATATTTTTTGGCCCAGTCTGCTTTTAACCACACTTCTGCAGCTTAACCCCAAATGTCTGTTGTTTAGTTGCACGTATACAGCAACAACATACAGTACCAATCTTTATGTAATGGAGGATATAGGCAAGATGGAGGTACTTATGCCAAAGCCTCTAACATGCTCCTTACACAGCGAGCATGCAGGGCTCCTATTTTCCACAGCCAGCAGCTAGTATGGAGCCCCTCATGCTCTCTATGCTGCCTTCTGTGCACTGTTACTTACCCTTTGCCCAGCAGAGGCTCATGCTGCAGAAGCTGTTGTCACCATATTTGTTTGCTTAAAATATGCTCCTCAATCTCCAGACATTTTTTTTGGGTGGGGGAGAAGTTACGTTGTGCATTTGAAAATATGGTATATGTTTGCATGGTGCATAACAGTAGGCTCTGATGTCTGGTTGGGGCCTTTAAAGGCTACTGCAGTACCCATGATGATATAATCATGTCGGTAAGATAAATGATCCTCCTCCCCTGCAGACTGAATTAAAAGAACTTTCTTTGTGACCATTTTCATTTTGTCTGTGCTCAATAATAAGTTGTTATTTGAAAACTCTTTGGCTAATAGCATGTCCAAAACAATAGTGTAACAGTAGAAGATGCCAAAATAAAGTAGGAAGGAAATAAGCGAAAAAAACTGAGGATGGAAAGGGAAAAAGATGTACTCTTTAATACCCCAGTTTAGATACTTTATTCTTTGGGTTTCTTGACTTTTTAAGATCTGTTTGTTATCCACGGAAATGGATCATTTGTTCAACCCAAAATAGAATTTTGCTGGTCCGCTCTGCTATTAAATGGCATTTCATGCATAGATATTTTGCTTTTGTAAGTTGAATACATTTCACATACTTGGGGTTCCTTTTTCTCATTATTTATGCCACATTCCCTTAAGTTTTTTGTGTGCACCATTTCATTTTCTTTTATTTCAGAAACTGTGCATCTTCCCAGCTCCTCTCAAATGTCAAGGGTCCCATTCTCTCTTCAAAAGGGGGTGTGCTCCTTTATTTTCCTTTCCTTCCATATTTGGCTACCTTTTTATCACAGTTTTATGCTTCACCATTTACCTGGTTTCCACAATGAGATGAGTCATTGTCTGTAAACTGTATTGGGAGATCAACAAAGTTGATACGTTGAAAGGTTTTAATGGCTGCCATCAATTGGGTTTTTTTACATACAGACTGTTGCAGAGATTGTTGAAACTCCTAGCTTGTCTAAATGCATAGGTGGGTTCTATGGGTATGTCTACATAATACAGTGCAGTAAACTGCAGATCTTACATAAATGAGCTAGTGGAAAGAGTACAGCTATGACAGCTAGGCTTTCAGCCTTTACCAATTAGCCCAGTTGAGAAAGTGGGTATATTAGCATTGGTGGAGAGCTGCCCTACCATGCCTGTACTGCTTGCAGTACTTAAACTAAAGCTAGCTGCATGGCATGGTGTTGTACTTTGTATATATATCCCATGTGTCCCTCTTCAGCTGTAATTTTCCCTGCTATTTACTTATGTCAATAGAAGACTTCCTGAAATTTTTGGAGTAAATCAGAAGCAAAGTCTAAATTTAATCTTGCTGTAGAAAAAGCCATTCAGTTGAACTTTAACCAAAAGAGTCATTCTGAATTGAAAAAGGAAACAAAATCAAATCCAAATAGCTAGGGAGGAAGGTTTTTGTAACTTCCTTTTGTGTGCTCTTTTCTCTTCCAGAATGATCCATTTTTTATCAATGGCATATTAAGAATTGGTACAAGAATAGAAAATGTAAGTTGGTTCAACTTCTTTCTTAGTTTTTTTTTGTGTATGTATCAATACAAATACAGCAAAAGCTACGTATCTAGCACCCATGGGAAATGGGGTGTGCCGGATAACCAAATATGCCAGTTACTTCAGAGGCATCTTTGCCTGCCTCCTGACGCATCTGGTGCATTGGTGTGCCAGAGGACAGGCACCGTGCTGCCCTTCCCATGCCTCCTGCCCCTGCCCTGTACATCCTAGAGAGAACAGTTCCTTCCAGTCAGACTGGGTTACAAGTAAACTTTCTTAATTTATCAATAAATTTGCTGTGGCCCGAAGTGGGACTCGGCGAAACCAGAAGCAGAACTTCCGTTTTCACTTTTGCTATGTCAGCTGGCATGCCAGTTAATAGAGCATGCCGGTTAATCAAGCGTCGGATAACACAGCTTTTACTGTAGAACTCTTCTCTTTTAAGATGGCTAAAGCTATTGTTTCTTAAATTCATGTTACATGAGTGTGTGAAAGCTAGAATCATTGGTTGTTACAGAACTTGCTTTTTGGAAGACTAATTCTCGAGTTTTTGGTGCCTGGATGTCCTTTTTCTTTTGCATGTTTTTCTTGCATCTTGTGTAAGTAATATTCAGAATACATTATTGATGTTTTGAAGACCCAGAGTATAGTTGCTTTTAATAACAGGAGAAATGGAATAGGCACATATGCCTTATTGCTTGTATTTTATCTAAGTGTCATTGTGTCTCAAAGGGTATGGATTTAAATACACAAAACACTCTAAGTTGACAAAATTTGTTTAAGAGGTAAAAGCATATCCAAGGCAACAGACATTCTATGCTTAATCCCACTGTTTCAGAAGAAGCTTTGGGACATGTTTAGTAGATCAAACAACTTGGGTTTCTAGGTACAAAGACACCAAAATATATTTAAGAATCACGATCTCTCCACTTGCATCACCTTGTCTACAGATATAAGAATCTCTAGAGTCAGGTTTCTTGTTACATGCTGCCTCCATTTTTATAGTTGGAAACCATGAAAAATTTTATAGATCAAACCCTATGACTTGAATGGTATTCAGAAACTGTATGGTGGGAATCAAGCATTACATGCTTGCTGGACTATAAAGTAATTATAAAAATGAAGTTTATGCATCAGTAAATCCTAGCTGGCTTAGTAATCGGGGCAAAAAACACATACCAAGATTGTCCCAGAAACCACTGATGGTTTCTTTGAAAGTATTTTACGTGCAGAAATAATGTTTTATTGTGGGTGTTGTATAAAGCAGAGAGATCCTCCCTCAGCTTCTTTTTGGTGCCTGGTCTGATGTGGTCTACGGAAGTGAAGTGTTTGTGAACTGTTGCACTTATTTTTGTGGGCAGCAGCCTAGGCAGCAGACAGATTGCCCTTGCCTCTCATTTATGAGAGAGAAGCTACATTGTATAACCATGTTACAGAAATTGTATACATTTGTTGCTTTTATATTATGTTGCAAACAATTTAGGTGATTTCTCTCATGGGATATACTAAGTCTAGCTGCTGACTCTAATTTTTCCCTTCTTTTTGAAAGAAAGTCTTTGATGTTGGGGATGCCCTCGACTGGGTAAAATACACAGGTGAATTCAGTGTTCTAGAGAAGTTAAAAAAGCTTGGTGATTACTGTTGGCCTCCCCTCGAAGTTTTCTTTGCTGAATGTAAGTATAAACTTGTTGTTCTAAAAAAACCAAAACAAAACAAACTAGTTGTAAAGTAGTTTGTCTGCATCCTGTATGTTTCTTAGAAGTCCGAACTGGTTGAAGCACCCGGAAAAATTTAGAATGATTTTCAGTTTAGAGCAGTTACTCTAAGTCTTTGCACATATGGATGCCACCAAAATAATGCATGCTGCTTCTGTACAGGTGTTTTGAAGTCTTTTTATCAACAATGCCTATTATGGATTGCATGTGCCTCCTGGAATCAGAGGTGGTAGGCTTGGATGCGCATCCCTGAGCCAGTCTGCAGCTGCCCCACCCCCCGACCTCTGCTTTTTCTCTGTTCCCCCCCCACCCCCCCTCGCGTTCAGCGGATCCACAGCACACACTAGCCCCTGGGGCAAGCCTGAAACTGGATCCACAGTTGTATGTGGTACTGAGAGTCTGGGTCATGGTTTGCGTATGGTTTTTTTTCCTTCAATTTTTGTCAGTTGGTCTACATCTGAAAACAGAGTTTTGTACTTTTTTCTTTGAGATGTGTGGGTTTTTTTCTTTGAGGTTTAATATGCCTGTTGCTGCAGCTGTCACTGATGCAACATTTTCTGCTGTAGAAAAAATAAACATTTGCTATTCTGCCCTCACTAACCTTGGAATTTGATTCTTTCTTTGCTTGTAGTGCCTTTTTCCCTTTTGAGATTAGCCAGTATTGTTTTTCTTTTATTCTATTCCAAAAACAACAAGTAAAAGAAATAAGGCAGGTCGACTTTTTTTTTTTATCTTTAAAGAAAACAGTTGGTTTATATTTAACTATAAAGAAGCATTTTCCAAAAAGTACAGTACACATTTAATAACCAGAAGTTTGCTGATTTGATAAACTTAGTTTAGGTATCTCAAAATTATGGTTTCATTAAGAACTATTGAGGAGTCGGGTCAAGCTGAAAACATTTAGACTGGCTTATCACTGGAGAGAAACAGAATTTCTGCAATCATGTATCTCATGAAACTGCCTCTTTCTGTGAGAGTTCAGTGTTGTTTTACTTGTATGGGTAACACACTTGCCATTAAGGGACAACATTTCCACATCACAAAACCATGAACAATCTGTAGGAATTACTGAAATTTAAAAAAAATTAGTAAACAATTGGCATGTAATAACTTGAAGTGACTCCAAAGATTTGTTTAGGACTGTCTTCTAGACTTGTCATTTGGCCATTCTTTGTTTCCAAAAGCTGTCCAATTGGCTGTGGTTTTAAAAGTGGATACAGTAAAGCTATTTTGCAGTGTCGCAGTGAAGGACATTTCCATCCCATGAGATTTACCTAACAATCAAATATTGGACTAGATTACAGGCATTGAAGGAAAAGGATTAATGGAACTGTTAATTTCTGTACAATTTACTACATGAATGTGAAAGTTAAGATATTGATATCTGTTTGTTATGTTATCATGAATAGACCTAGTTAAAGTATTATCTAATTTGTTTAGTAAATTTAGTTATACTTTTCAATAAATATTCAAATATAGTAAGGAATATGATGCCCATTTTAATAATAGCAAAAAATCAGTGGCATCAATAGGCATTGACATCTGGTTAATCATTTATATGTATTTTATTTTATAGGGATAGCAAGAGTTGGGCTTCGGTTCAAAGGGAGTATCATGTAGGCCTTGATCCAACAATGCAGTTAAAAATGTAACAAATGTAAAATAAATGTCTTATTCTTGAAATAATGCTGTTCGTATTCTTGAAATTAGGATACTTTGAATGGAAACCTAAAATTTTTGCCCTGAATTGGAGGCATATATATTCTTTTGGATATCTTTTGTTTACTCTTGGCTATTTTTTACTGTTCATGTTGAGGAAGATACAAAATAAAACCTGGCATATCCTATTTTTGGTTGAACAATAGCAGTTGTTGTTAGGAACTGTTATTTTTAGATGTAAGAAACCTAATTTCTTGTCTTAATCACTCGAGTTTTCTTTTTGTCCTATTTCTGCATACAGACAAAAATCATATAACTAGGGTTGCATTGGATGATTGCAACTTAGTTGAAGAGTTTGAAGCTCAAAGTTGTGAAAACTGTAAAAAGGTAGGACAAAGCTCTGAAGTACTGTGCATTTTTTTTTTTTTTTTTTTTAAGTAGAAAGTAGTTTGGGATAGTTGGCACTTTTAGAAATCTATATGGAAGTAACTGGCCAGACAGTAACACTCACAGGATTATACCCTAATAAATGAAATATTATTTTTTACAATGTCTACCCTGTTCATCCATGAGGGCCATACATCTTTTCCAGAAAGCTCAAGTCAGTACTTTAAGGCTGGATTCTTTGTTCTAATCTGTGCCTCTTAGGTGCTCCTGTACGTCTCTGCTCCAACACTTTTTCTAGTGCAGGGGACATGTTGAATGGGTTGGTTGTGTTCCATCTCTTTCCCCTGGCCTGGTCCCTTAATTGACCAATGCCATTTGATACAAGTTGAAGCAGCTCAGTTTGGTGGCTGATTTAAAATTTCTAGTCCTGTTTCCTGGAGAAACCGGGCTCCAGTCTGTTGTGGGCTCAGAGGCTTTGCCCAGGCCTGAGCCAGGCAGCTGGAAGCTACACTGGCAATGCAGGGAAAAGAGGCAGCAGCATAGGCAAAGCTCCCAACTCTCCATCCTTGATGCAGCTCCTTGTTGCCTGGCCCCAGGATGGGTGTTGGCAAAACCCTCTGCTGTCAGAGCCACTGAAGTCTGCCTAGCTTCACATGCGATATGCTTCTGACCCTGGGAGTAATCAATTCTCCCTGCTTAAGCAAAGTGAGTGAGAAGTTGACAGTATTTCCAGTGTAAGAAGTGGAACAGTTTTTCATTTCAGTTCCACAAATAGAGTTTGGATTATTACTCTACCCTTAAATCAATTATGAGTACACTCAGCATTCCCTATACAAGCAGACAGGAGGCTTATCATTTAATGCCCTTTGTATTTTTCATGATAGCTGAGTTAAATTCTGACTGGCTATATGTTTGTGGTTTTCTTTTTTTCTTAACCTTACAGGAAAGTGAATTTATGAAAAAACGAGGAAATAGTGAGTTTTCCCAAAGGAACTGGCACTATGCTATAATCTTCTACACTAAAGCCATAGAATATTGGTAAGAACAAATTCAAGTAGCTGGATCATTTTTATATTTTGCACTTTCAACTTTTTTAGGATTGTACTGATTTTGTTTGTCTGTCCCTGCTTAAAGATCATCAGGGATCCTGGTTTTCTCTAAATTAAAACAAAAATCACAAATTTTCTGATTTAAAAATCCAAAATCCATGATTAAAATGAAACACCACCGTGTATATAGGTATCAGCTGAACACTATTTTCTTGATATATTTACAATTTAAAAGCAATTTGGCAGCTTACCATTGTCTTAATCACTATAATAAAATAAATTCTAGATACCTATACATTCTGCCGTTTGATTTTTGGGTTTTTATCATGGGAAAATCAGATCTCCCTCTGCCCCCCTTCACTCACCGGGACACAGGTCCAGGTCCCTTACTCCCCTGCACCTCCAAACCTGCCAAAGGGGCTCCTAGCTGCCAGGGCTATGGAGCTAGGGACCCAGCACCACATCCCCTTGACCCCTGCAGCAGTACCTGAGTCCCGTGGCTCGAGCAGAGAGAACAGTGTTGAGCCCTGGTCCCCCTCCTCCATGGGCAGCACAGCCAGAGCAGAGCCCATGGTGGGAGGGGGGAGGAGGCTAGGCATGTGTGGGCTTGGGCCCCCTGCCCAGCTGCCTTCCCCCCAGGGGCCTCTGCAGCTCAGTGGGTGGGACCTGGTGCAACAGGGGAGAATGGGGACAGGCAGGGAAGCTCCTGCAGCTGTGCATTTTGGGCAACAGCTCCAGCCCTGCCCAACTCGCTCCTCCCTATGGGTCCTCATCCCCCCCCCACTCCAGACTTACCTGCAGGAGGTGCTCTCCAAGCTGTCTGGCGGCCATGTACATGCATGTGCGCCTCCCCCCACCCCTCATGACTCCCCGCCAGTCCCCTGCAGGTTGAAACTGCCAGCCTGCAGAGAGCTCTTTGCAAAAGTGTGAAATCCATGTATTTCTCTGCTAAAATGAAAAATCCATGTTTTTCTTAGTTAAAAGGGAAAATCCACATTTTTTTTCCCATTTTTTGTCCACGGGAAACAGAACCTGGATCCCTGAAGATGAGATACCCTTTCCTGTATTAATGTCTTATACAAAGGAACATACAATGTACAGCACAAAACTGCTAAACTTAAAGCATTTTCTTAGGGGTTTTTTTTTAATTAGGTAAGTGAATTTTTACAAAAAATCCCAAAATATTACACCAATTCAAGACACATTTTAAGGTAAATGACTCTTCTGCCTTCCACAGTAGCCTTCAGTATGGTAAGTGTTTAGCCTTGCCAGCAGCAGGAAAACGGAACACACAATGACTAAAAACCAAAACAAAACATGCCATTAAGAATGACAGTCCCCTATGCTGGGAATCTCAGTGTTGATAACTGGTAGACATGATAATGGGATCTTTTTTGTTAATTCTGTGCTGCAGGCAGTTTATCATAAAAGCATCTGGAAACTATTTCACAGGCATGTTTTTATATGAGGAAACAGTGCACGTAAAATGAAAGCAAATGTTTGTGCAAATACGGTTTTTAGTCTATAATACTAACTTATATTATGAACTAGCCACGAAACATTGGGTTGCCAAAATATCTACCTTGTTCTGTTTGAGACGTGGTGAGCAGAATCAGGAACTGTAAAGATTAATGCATCTGTCATTCCCTTTTGCCACTGATACTGTACCCTTACATTTTGGTGGCAGGCCTTGCCCCTTCTTACCCTGCCCCTCAATTTTTAGCTCTCTTAGGAGATCTAGCCAGCTAGATCTAAATTAGTGGTCTCCAACCTTTTTATGGTGAAGATCACTTTTTGGCACCCCAGGATCTACTGCACTACCTGCGTCCCGCCTCCCGGACAAGCTGCCAGGGCTCTGACCCCGTTCGCCCAGCCCGGGTTGGAGGGGACGTGGCTCAGCTCAGCCACATGAGTCTTGCTGCTCCTAATTGTGACTCTGACAGACTGTGAGAGACTGTTAGAAGCTCCACAATTGACCAGTTGATCAAAATTGACTGGTTGGTGACCACTGGTCTAAACTGTGGGCTATATGTTTGACATTGTGATCTAGAACTTATGGCTCTTTTTTCTCTTTCAAGTAAAACATAATATTCAATATTAATCTGCTGCATGTTGATTCTGGCTCAACTGAAATCTGTAGTTGACCCACAAATTAGGTATGAATTGCTTCTAGTACATACTTAAGGAAAAAGTGGCAGGGTTAGGTATTTTAGACGTTTCTTAATTCTTCTAGTTTTGACTTTAGAAATGAGTAGTTTGATTTGGCTGAGATGCATACGTGGGCCCAGAACCTGCAGATCATTATACCACATGCCTATCTTGGTGAACGTGAATAGTGCGTTGACTTGAAAACAATATGATATTTGATTAAGTTAAGTAGCTGCATTGTTGTTTAGATGTATAGTTTTGAATATATCGAGGAAATGAAGTGGTTGTTTCACTTTTCAAGATTTACTTGATGAATTAAACCTCTTTAGGGTAATTCATTTTGTTTGTCTTGCATGTAATGATGTTTTGGGGTTGTTTTTTATACTTTGTAGCCCTGAAAACCATCTTCTTTACAGTAATCGGGCTCTCTGTTTTCTTCTCACTGGAGAATACAAGTAAGTAAATATTATTTTACTAAGTATATTATCGATTTACAATTCATAATGAAAAGGAGACCTCAACATTTCAGATCCCATAAAAAAAGGTTTCAGTGCCTTAAACATGTAGACTTGATTTTCTGAAGCAATAGTGGCACAGCATCAAGGGAACTAGATAAGAAGTTGTGTACAGATAGGTTAGCTATCTGTGACATACATGTGAACTATACCAGCATCTCAAGAGGGGGCTGAGGCTTTATCATTCAGCTTTAAATGTAAGTGTTGCCATAAATCTTCACTGCTCTTTCCCAGAGCTGAGCAATTCAGAAAATCTGCTTATCTTGTGTGTTGGATTGCTGTTCACATAAAAGGGCATTCTGCAAAAGATGAGATTGTGAACTTGAAAGATGTAAATGTTTTTAGAATAAACACATTTTGAATACATATAATTCATAGCAAATATTGAGGCCTAAAAACATTACAGGTCACATGCTATACTCCTAATCCTTTTACCCACTTGGTGATCACACATATTTTCCTGATGTCTCATAACCCCTCTCTGACTTCTTGCACATACTCTCTGTACTCATACTCTCTTTACATACAATACAAGCATGATTTAGTGACCGTACTTGTTTTGACTATCCAATTTCCCTTTTTCTACACTTCTTCTCTAAATTTAACTGAACGTACTGTTTATCACTGCTGTTTGGATTTCCTGTCCTCCGCTTCTACCCTATGCTTTCTTTGATCTATTTACTTTTATTGAACTGTTTCAGTGGAAAGTCTCTAATGAACTCTGTGTGAAACTCAGAACTAGTAATGCTGTACTTAGGTTAACAAGTATTATTTCTTGTTGCTTCCTCGTGTAAATTTGCTTTGCACAACTTTGATTAAAAGTTCTTTGGAGCAAGGCTTGTCTCTTTGTTATGTGTATTTAGTGCCTAGCACAGCTGAGCCCTGGTATATAGGTATTGCCAGAGTAAAAATAACAAATAATAAAACAGTAATTAAATAAAAATAATACTTACTTTCTTTTTCCATTTCTTTCAAGGAGAGCCCTTGGTGATGGAAAAAGGGCCATTATTTTGAAGCCCACTTGGCCGAAGGTTAGTTTAACATAATTTGACAGTTCTACTTACTGTTCCAACAAAAATCTATTGAGTGTAGGCTTGACAGCCAGCTTAGCATAAGCAATGCCATTTTGTGCTTTGACTTAGCTGATGCCACTAAATGCAAAGCCAGTGAGTCACAATCTAGGGTGACTTGTTATAACTCATGTCAGCAAAAAATTAAAATAGGATGTGGTTTAGCAGTCCAAAGCGGCAGAATGCAGATGGCTGCCAAACACAGAAATGACCACTGTGGAAGAAGATTAATGGATATTTTGACATAACTGTATCAGGGACATACAGAAGAGAACTGTAAGAATGTATAAAAAAAAAAAATCCTAGGAAAAATACTAAAAGTTGGGGGAGAGCAACACATAGGGTTAAAAAACAAAAAAACTAATTAAACCCAGTGGGATGACAGACACCTGGCCAGCTGAACTCTCTATATCCATTGGAAGGTTTGCGTAAGAATATCTGTGGTGACTGTTAGGGCTTGCTTAACGGTTACGTGTTGCGTGTAAAACCTTGCTTATATATTGGTATGGCTTATGTGTTCAGTAAATTTAGGATCTGAGACTGGAATATAGTCTGATTGTTTTATTTCCATTCGCTGCACCCCTTAACTAAATTTTAGTATAGGATAGTATGACTTTTTCTTTAGCCCACCTGATCTAAGGCCCTGATTCTTACAGAGGCAGTGTTCTCTACTCTGCTTGGCTTAAGTGAAAGCAGAACATTCTCTCATGGGCTTAGAATTTTTTTAAAGGGTGTGGGGAATAAGAGTTAGTATAATATTAGGTGCATTTTTTTATGTATACAGAAAGGAGTGGGAACATTTGATACTTTTTAAAAACTTTGTGTGGCATGATATTATAATGCTTCATATGCCCAGGCCTTCATTAGTAAGTACACTGAAGAAGCATAAATGGGGACAACTACATAACTATCCAAGTAAAAGGTTATGGTGGGATTAGGAAGAAAACAGAGACGATGTATTGATTTATGAATAATTAGTCCTCTTTGATAGGGAAAATCCTTTTTTAGTGCAATTTTTTAATAATCAATCTTATAAAGACCTTTGTTCTGCATTTGTCAGGACTTTTTCTTGAAGGTTGATTTAGTATTTTCCTTTTTATAAGACTAATTACTTTTTAAATTCAAAATATGTAGGGTCACTATCGTTTCTGTGATGCGCTCTCACTCCTGGGGGAACATGAACAGGCAATGGTAGCTAATGAAAGAGCCCAAGAGCTATGCAAGAATAGTCCTGAAGGACTTAAGGATCTTATTCAACAAAACACAAAGTTACGGAAGAAAATAGAAGAAATTAAAGGTAACTTTTCCTGTTTCTAAGACATTTTTCCGAATACATCAGAATTTCTTCAGCTCAGCTGCAACTTTCCTTTTAATAATTTTTTTCAGTTGCTAGATCATTGCTTTTTCTGTACAATTTCTCCAGGTGGCAAACAAAGTAAACACAAACCAAAGAAACCACATTTTGAGAAAAAGTAAGACAAATTTCATTTATTTTTAATTTATAAAAATTACCAGTTAATGTGAAGTCATCATGGTGCTTAATATTGAACAGGGGGTTGACAACATGCAGGCCACAGGCTGGATCTGGACATGGGCAGATCTAGGATGTTTTTGTTCCGTCCATGTTGAGCAGGATAACTGTACAGACCCTTAAATCTTAAGGGGTTCCTGCCCCCCTCCCCCAACACTGCCTGTTGGTGGCTATTTGCAGAGCTATATTTGTAGTAAAAACCTGCAACATCTAGACTAAATTTTTTTAAAAGATTCATTGTGTGTAACTGTTGCACTTCTAAGTATTATGGCAACTGTCATTTTTAAAAAAAAGTAGTACCATTTAAATTAATTTTCCATAAGAATTAATGACCAGAAGAAACTTGCTCCATTTTTTCCATTTGTATATTTGAAACAAAATTTGCGAAGGCATGGTGGACAGCATTTATTTGTAGACGGGAACCAAATAATGCACATTCTTTACAAAATTTATCGTTTCAATTTTTTGGGTGGGGTGCCATCTCTCTTGTTTTTATGTTTGCTTTTTAGTTTGTTTGTTTTTTTTAGTGAGAGGTGGTTTTTGATTAATGGTTACCATAGTCTTCAATGGGGGTTAAATGACAGAGTCTTCTAATCATGCCTAAGTTGTGGTGGTTTTTGTTTTTTAGATGTTGTATATATGATCTTAAGTATGACTAACTGGCACTGGAAACACAATTTTTGGTTTTTTTTATTAGACACTCTGGTTGTTCCAAACCTAATTTATTCACTTCTCAAGAGCCAAAAGAAATGCATAAAGAAAAGAGGACCACACAGTCTGACTCTAAAGACCAATGTTGCAGTCTAAAATGTGATATCAAGGTAATTTTGATCAAGGAATTTTGTAGAATTTTGAATTATACTATTTATGACTAGAATTACAAACTGTTTTATAAGAATCTGTTGATATACTGTTGGAATGAATTTTCCTTGAGAGAAGAATTGAATACTTCAGGTGCATCTTTTATGAAGTGGTGTAGCCTAAATTTTGCAGCACTTTTTTTTTTATAACTTTAATTTATTTGTGATTGTCAAAACATGTATTTCCTTGGTAAATACATCTTCCATTGTTGGTATTTGTATTTAGAAACTGTCCTTACAGGTAACTGGAGTCCAGTAAATTTGGCCCTCTACTCATTATCCCTCTACACTTGATTCCCTCGATGGTTGATAGTTTTTTAGGTGGAGAAAAGGTCTGCCAGCAGCTTTTATGCTGCTCCTCTGTTCTGAATCATGAAGGCATTCTGTGTTCCATGTGAATTTTTCCTTGATGCAAACTATGTATCCTGGTTCTTTCCTTCCTTGCCCATTTCTAGATTTGAAGGAATGATTGGAAATTGGTAGTTAAGGAGCTGGCTATAGAGAACAACTAAATCCCAGTAAGAGTAGGTGGCAATATCGTGGGCTCATTGGAAGCGAGATCCAGAATGCTACTGCTTCAATGGCCAGAAAAACATCCCTACCTATCTATTTACAGAGTCAGTCCATCTTTTTGGCTCAGGAGATGAACCAGTCAGGGTGTACTACTACAGGGGAGATCAGTGAAAGATGATTGAGAGGTTAAGGCTCAAATGAGGCTTTTGCAATTTTTTGGTGGACCAGCTTTAGTGTGGAAGAACTTTTATTACTAGTTTTAATCAAATTGTGTACATTCAATGAATTAGGATACCCAGACTTGTTATGCTTCAGCCCAAGTCTGAATTCGTTGCCCGGCATGCATGAGCGTCAATATATGAATGCCAGTTGGAAGTTTGAAAGAAAAAAAGTTTTTATTGCTAGCAATAAAGGTGCAAGGTAGCAAGCACATTAAACAAAATTTCTAAGCATCTTTTATACTAAAATTTACAAGCATAATATTCAGTGATTGGTTACAGGTAAATGATGTAAAGAGTTCTCTACTGAGCATGTCCCTTTTCCATGTACTTCATTTCCATACATGTAT
>JAGPOW010003316.1:38618274-38644129 GCA_030014935.1 Caiman crocodilus
TACAGTCGTCTCCTCTTTATCACTGCAGATGGGCATAATTTACAAAACAACCTTTCAGTCTCGCTGTGTATTCTGTCTTGGGAGGATGGCTCGAGGCCACTTATTAGGCCTTCAAAGAAATGGCTTGGGGTTATTCACAACATTCTCAGAATATGCTTTCTTTTTGTGTTTTCATATCTAAAGTTTACAGTTTTTCCAAAAAATTATAGTTTGTATTATTCCAAAGCGCATACAGTGTAAATTAAAAACAAGCGGAAGTCTTATCGGGGATAAGGCATAACGCTGCATTTATTGGAACATAACCTTACTGTTTTTTATTCCTTTTATGTTTTATCTGCTTCACCCATTCCCATACATACTCATTCATTCATACAAAAGCATGCACGCAGATAGTTAGACAGCCCTGCAGAGGTTAAGGTGTTACCAAGTTCTAAAGTTGCTCAGGTCAGTCTGGTGGCTGGCCAGACCAGCCACAAGGAATGGAATCAGGTCTTGTTGGATGTGCCCAAAACTCCTTGCAGGTGGACAGACCCAAAACCTTTTCTTTGTGTTCATTCTTTAAAGTGATAGCTGGCCATACAAGCCTATGGATTCCACTGAGTCCGACACAAAGGTAACCCTCCTAGTCCCATTGGCAGGCTGGGATTGATAAAACATGATCTTTTAGTTTTCCAGTCTGCAATCTTCAACAGGGTGGTTGCTTGTAGTCTTCAGCCTTCAGGGTGAAGGCATGATTTAGTATTTGGTAACCCTTAGTTGCTGACTAAATGTTGCTACAGCCTTTAACTGTTAAATCACAGAAGGCTATTTTCATCTGCTGTGAGAGGATGGTCTTCCCTCACTCTGTCACATACATACATCATTCATTCTTTCATTACCTCTTTTAAACATGCCAGATATCCACAGATTTTTACATAAGCATTCTTCTTGTACTAAATTTAAATTCTCAAATAATGAGACCAATAGGTCAGTTATGCTAAGCAATAGGAAATTTAAAATAGATGGTTAATTCCAGAACAATAATGACTGATTAAAATATTATGGAAAGTAAATCATAACAAGATTAACTTTATCTTAATGGCTAAATAATTGACTATAAAAATAGCAGTATAAGCAATAAAAACAACTATAGCTACTGCTATAATTGGTCAATAAAATGCAAAATTAACTTTTCTATTAACACTTTTGTGCAGCTCCTGGGATCCAAAGTCAGGACACCTCACCTAAGATTTGGTGTATTAAGTAACAGGCTACTTTATAAAAAATGTGAAATCGTTTGAAAAGTATAGAATTTTTTTCTAGGGTTAAATTTAAATGAGTAAAAACTATTAGTCTGCTAGAAACAGTTGCTGCTTAGCAAAGAAGCAGTAACATTAACATGATTGAAAAAAATCATCACTTGGGGATTAAAACAAAAGACGTTTTTCTTTAAAAAAACAAAACAAACAGTTTGGCATACTTTTCTGTTTGCTGTGCTAAATTTTTAGAGTGCACTCAGATTTATTTTCCAAACTTCTTTCAGCTCTAGAGAGTGGGGATAAAAATCCTGATTCTGTTAAATCCAGTAGGAGTTCTCCCATTGACTTCAGTGAACCCAGGATTTTGCATCGGAAACTTTTTTTTAAATGAAAACTGAAGTTCTTACAAAGCACCATCATTCTGGGTGTTTGGATTTTTAGTAATGCAAACTACCAGGAGAGATTTGTGAAAGTCCAGGTGAAAAATTTTCTGGCTAGAAATCGAAGTCGGCAAAACCGTGAGCTTCAGTGCTAATATTTGGTGCAGCAAAACCAAGCACCAGCTACATTTTAGAGCAGTGGATGGCAACCTTTCCAGGCTCAAATGACCCAGCTAGGGGCAGAGCGGGGAGAGTGGATGGGCAGTGAATTGGGAGCCTCTGGCCACCCAATATGCTTAAGTCTGTTGGGAACCATAATTGGGTATCGCTGTGCATAAGTCTGCTAGGGGTTTGGTTCACTAGGTATTCTCAGACTGTACCTTCCATATACCAACAGCCTCATTTCAACCTGGGAAGGGTTAAGTGCTAAAACTTTCTAAACACTTAGAAGGCCTGAGACAAAGAAGAGTTATCCAGTGCAACTGTGTGAGCAGAAGTGAAGGCCTTGCTTTTGATTCAGACCAATACGGTTTTAGAATGAAGGAACAAAACAACTTGGTACAAAACAAGAAGATATTGCCATGAGTTTGTCTGAAATAAGGGTACAGGTGTAATCGGTATGTGATAACTCATTTGTCAGTTTAATCTGTTCCTAGCTGTAAATCTAACTCATCAGTGCAAGCACTTACTTTCCCATGTTCATTATTAGGGACTTGGGTGTATGAATGCCATTTCAAGAACTAGACCGTTAAAAGGCAGTTATGAAGCATAGGACTAGGAGGGGCCCCCTGGCAATTGTTACCTGAAGGTCTGTCCAAAATTGCCACTTGCAACCCTTGTGCATGACTACAAAGCACAATATGCAAAACACAGAGAATATCTATAACCTATCTCATGTCAAAGCAAAAGAGAGATGACACTGCCAGTCCCCTGCTCTTGCAACTACAGGAAAGTAACTGGCGAGTATGTAATCTAATATATCAGATTATCCTAGGAAAAGAACCATGTTCCATAATATAAAGCAGTGGTGTCATGGTTTACAAGCTGGTTTCAGCTTGTAGAGCTCTGTCACTTGGCCCTTGCTGCTGCCTCTGGGTCTTGAGGTGACCTAAGCAGCAAATGTAAGACCTAATACACAGGCCATATGCAGCAGTTGGTACAGGACTCTGCATGGCACTGTCTTACATTGCCTTCCACACCTGCACCCAGCTTGTCCAGGACACACACTGCATGCGGCATCCTTTCCAGCCATTCTGTGGCTGAGCAGTGCACATCGCATCTGTGCCCCAAGCTGGGTGCTGCTGCATGTAGCTCGGATCCCAGAGTAGGTGCCATGTACTCTGGGCCTGGCTGGGGGGCGGGATGGCTGTGATCTGGTCTATGGATCGACTCTGACATCCCTGCTATAGAGGAAGGGGAAGCAAAAAAAACATAGTGTATACCAATCTGACCAGTGGAAAAAATTCTTTTGACCTTAAATTAGGCAATTGCTATTCCTGTTTCAGTGTGGATTTTGGGGTATAGGTGGGGACCAGTCGAAACTGTGTGGAAGTGCACTGTGCAGTGAGTGGGTCCTTTAATCTTGCTCATTTTGCCTCAGCCAATTAGTGACAGGAGGCAAAAAACATGGCATATCTAAAGCTGCAGTTTTTGCTTCCCATCCAATTAGCATTGGGGCCTCCAGGCCCCCCACCAGTTGGGGGCAATGGGAGCAGGAAGGGGTGAACTGTGAAATAAGTACATTAAAAAGATTCATTGCGTAGTGCACTTCCATCATGATTTTGGTAGGTCCTTAGGTATAGGTTTTGAATACATTTGTGAGATGTTCACTATGTTGCTGTCAAGTGCAAGTAATTTGCATAGGCAGACAAAACTCTTGGGGTAGAGGTAATTATCTTTTATTTGACCAACTAGATAACTGAAAAAAATTCTTTATTTGCGAGCTTTCAGGTCCAAACATCGTTTATCAGGCAAAGGAGAATTACAAGATTGGTAAAATTTCTCCCAGGTAAAAATGAAACTCATATTGGTCCCAAAGTTTGTTTTTTTTTTAAACAAACAAAAAAAAAAAAGCTGCTCTGCAAGTATGCAGATTAGACTGTCTGGAGCAGGCTTTTTACCTCAGGTGTCTGATGGCATGCAGGTTGCTGAATTTTTCTTCTTTCTTATTAAGTTGCTCATGTTGCACAGAAGAACTAAAAGATGGTACTATCTAGTTCAGGGGTGGGCAGTTATTTTGGGTAGAGAGCCACTTTACCTTGTTTTGGCAGGCTGTCGAGGGTTTCATGGGTAGCCCTGCCCCTTGGCAGGTGCCCCACCCCTGTCTTGGGACCAGTGTCCCAGGGCCAGCACCAGTGGGGCCCAAAGCGGGGCGCAGGCTGGCAGGAGCTGGGCTGCACCAGCAGGGACAGGGGAGCTGACCCAACTCCATAGAGCATCTGCTGACTAGGACCCCACACTCCTGCCACCCTGCTCTGAGCCCTGCTGGCACTGGCCCCAGGGCACCGGTGCAGGCCTCTTGCTCCCACTGGCTCCCCGCACACTCACATCCAGTGCCCCCCAGCCCCACAGTACGGGCTGCAATGCCCCATGGCTAGCGCTCCCTGCCGCAGCCACTTGCAGCCCATGGGGCTGTCCGGAGCGGGCACAGGCAGCCCCACGTGGACTGCGAGCAGCTGCAGCACAGGGCAGGGAAGGGGCCGCTTCTTCCCTGCACTCCTTCCCTGCCCAGGGTCCCCCCACACCCTTCTCCCCCCCCCCCTCCCAACTTACCTGTGGTTCTGGCATGGGGCAGCCACATGCTCCCAGGCCAGAAGCCCTGGGGGTGGGACGATGTTGGGTGGGGCCCACTGTTGTTGGAGTCCGCTGTGCTTCCCTGGTTCCTACTGCCCTTTGTTCTTGTCATTTTTTGCAGGAACCAAGGGCAGAGAAATATTAATTTTCTACATTTTTTAGGGGCCCTGTGGGCCAGATAGAATTGTGTCTAACCCAAGAGTTTTGTTTGCCTATGCCTTTAGACCAACATAGCTACAACTAAAATCTCTGAAATGATTAGCATAGGCATCATTTGAAAAAGTTCTATTTATCCTAGTTTGAAGTCAGGATAATTTTCACTGATTAAAAAATGAGATGACACTCAGAAATTGTACCAGTTCTTCAATGGTTTGCACTCCTGCCTGGGTAGACAACATTGTTCTGTGGGGTCAGGCCAACTTTCATGATCTCAATGTTGTGCTGTTAGACAAGAAGGTATGACACAATTGCACATATACAAACACACAGATCACTTAGGTGCATACATACACTACCAACTCAGGTACATACACATCCAAACTAGCCTAGGCACATGCATACCTTTCACCAATTCAAGCACATACACTATATACCCCAAAAGTTAGACAAAAATCAGTTGTCCATACCCACACACTCCGTACACATACACAGATCACTAATTCGTATATCACACACATGTAAGTTCCTAACTTGAAGTTGTGTGTACTTGGCGTATGTGGGATACTTGGGGGAAGCTTAATGTGAGAGAGAGTTAGGGTAGGGAGTGAAAGTTACCAGAACGGGGATTAGAACCAATGGACTAGAGAGAAGCTGGCTGAGGAACTACTCGATGTCACTGATGCAAGGGAAAAAAGCCTGGTGGCAAGGTGGAGACATCCAGGAAAGAGAGACAGAAACCTGGGAGCTTGGGGCTGAAAACTGAGGCAGACAGCTGAGATGTCTTGGGTTGGGGGGGAGAAGATAAGTGGTGGCAAGGAGGAGACTGCCAGGAAAGAAACTGAGGCAGAAACCTGGGAGGTCGGGGGAAAAAGGCAGTGGGGATAAGACAGTGGCAAAGAAATGGGGTTTGGAGGCAGAGAGAATCTCAGGACAGGTCTTGGAGGTGGTGGTGAGCCAGAAGCAGGAGGAGAAATGAGACCGAAGTTAGAGGGGCAGAGATTGGAGCAGAGCCAGACTAGTAAAGCAAACCCAACTCAGGGGTCCATATAACAGTTTTATTAAACAGACAACATTACACAGCCCCATGAAGTCATTGACTCACACACATGCACACATTCATGCACACATGCACTCACAATGGCAGCAGGAGAAAGAGACGTAGTGGAAGGGTTGGAATCCAGGTAGGGAAGAGAAGCAGAGTCCAAGTCCTTGGTTGAAGAGTGGGTGGGAATGATAGTTACCTATCCAGCCTGGAAAGGTGTCTTTGTCCAGCTGGTGTTGTTCAGAGGGAGATCACTAGCAGGGTCTCTGGGTGGATCGATGGTGTGGCATGTTGCTGGTCCAGATGGAGAGGGCATCCCAGGGAGTCAGTCGTCTTTATCCCTTTTTATGGGGCAGACTACCTCTGATCTCCTATGGGAGGGCCTGTCCCAGCAATGCCAGTCCTGTTCTAGAGGGCTCCAGATGTTCTTACTGAGCATGTGCAGCCTTGGTGGGTTGGTTCATCTTTTGTTTCTTGAATGCTAAGGGTGGTTCCAAGGGCTGGGTCATTGGTCCAGGTATTGGTGTTGATGGTTTGGTCATTCGGAGGGAGCTATTTTTTGACCTACTGCCATTGTCTCTCATTCATCCCCATTCATGCAGGAGCCAAGTTGCATAGAAGGGATAGGCATAAGTCATAGGTTACACAGTGGGGCACAGGAAACAAGATGAAGACTTGACAAACAAAATGGGAACTTAACATGACTTTGCTAACTTACATATGTAGGCCTAAAACAGTAATTACACAATATAAAAGCAGTGAAAAATCAATACAAACATAATAATTATTACTTATAAAACAGTGGATACCTATATCAAAATAGCAGGGCACTTATTTGCAAAGAGGGGAGAGAAAAATAAAACTTACTACCTAAAATAAAATGTTAAAGCTTATCCTACATCTTAGCTTGCTTATACTTATCTATAGGGAATAGAGAGGGAGGGAATAAGTCAGAAATGGTTGGGGAAAGAGAGGGAAAGCATTTTAAATTAGAAAAGAAAAGAAAAGCTGGGGCTTTTGCTACAACAAGACCTTATTTGCTCATCTTATGATAATCATAAAAGCTGTATTCCCAAACTAGATGAAATAAAACCGAAAGGTTTTCAATGTGTTAATGTCTTTTTTTTTTTATTAATGTTTCCTGCCTCTACTTACTAATTGCACAAAATTAGTAGGTTACTTATGCTAGATATAACTGGAACCAAGATAATGAATAACGTGGCTTTTTTAGTAATGTAAAATACTGAAGTATTGTACAGGTATGAAAGATTATCAGAAACTTGTGCAAGGGTGTTGCTGGATAGAAAAGCTGACTCATTTACAGAGAAATGAAACCAAGGGGAAAGAGCAAAGCGTGAGGAAATGGAGGGTTACGAAATCATGATGCTTGTCTCAAAACAGAGGAAGTATAGATATTCAGAATGTAAAAGGATGTTTTGAAGTTTTTAAATTGTATTTGTTTTGGAACAGCACCTTGTTAAAATTTGTTACCTATTGAGGCAGGTAACAAATCTGGTACATTGCTGATAAATACTTTCTGTACTGTGAGCAAAAAAAAAGGTAGTATTTTAGCAGTCTGAGATTTAAAAAAAAGAAAAAGATTATGCTCTGTAACTTGGCATAAAGAAAAAGGATGATCCTGTTGGGGAGGCAGCAGTCTGACAGGACTGAGTTCAAAATGGAAATCCCTTGAATGCAGCCTGTGATTCTTAAATAGAAGACTCTTTTCTGTTTACCTTTTTTTTTATATTGTCTTTTTCTCTTTCTTTGGAAAGTAAACTAAAAAAAGATAACCCCTCTTCCACCCAGCATCCTTCATTTTTGCAGTCTGCTGTTAAGTCTGGGCCTCGGTTTGCTCACACTGAAGCTGTCTTTGAACAGACTACACACAATTTAGAACGGGGGGTGGAGTTCAACATTTTTTTTTGTATTCCCAGCGGCCAGTCCAGAAGCAGGGAGTCCCTCAGCTGGTTGAGTTGGGGGGGGTCCCCTGCGGCAAACCCCAGAGCACCACCGGTGAAACCAGAAGTGCCCCCACTTGTGTTCCACTGCTGCGTACCCCCTGGGGGATTCCCAAGACTCCCAGGGGTATGAATACTCCCTAGTTCTCAACCCCCAATTTAGGACATTGATTCTGCTGCTGCAGGAGTGTAATTAAGTACTTAATCTGTCAGGAACCACTTCCCCGTTCTTCCTTCCTCTCTTAATCACTTCTAATTCTGATTTATTTATTGCTACCATGATGTATTTTAATATAATTGTCCTAGATAATGCTGACCTAATTGTCATTTTCAGTTTAAACATAATGTATTTAGATTGAACTATTGTTTCTTTCCCTTTCTTGTGCATGTATCAAATATTGTGGCTCTTAACTTGACTTTTCAAAGCTATGTGTGTTTTTTCTGTATCATTAGGTTTCCACTGATACCCTAAGTAAAGAGAATAATTCAGAGTTACCATCAGGTGAGTTAATTTTTTACTTTGTACCCCATCTGACAATAATAGGAATTTGACAGGGTGTTATTTTTTAAATAAACTGTTGTCAGTCGAGAAAACTTTAAATTAATATTCTGTACTAAAAACTCCTGTAAACTATTATGAATTATGAATTTCATTCTTATTTCTGGAATCATACTGGAATGTGAGCACTGAATATCTTGCTTCTTTCCAGTTTTCTTTATCCTTTGTTAGGTGCAGTTGCACATGCTTACTACCTAATAAAAAGTTGGGTGGACGTAGTGTACAGCCTTGCTACTCGGTAAATCACTCAAATCCAGGTAGAGCTACCCCTTGGAAAATGTGTTGAACTTTACTGTATGTGAAAGTTGAAACATGGAACATGTTATGTCCATCCCAGGGAAGAAGCCCTTTGCTCTTTGAAGCTTCCCTGTCACCTAGTGGCAATTACACAAAGAACCTTGTCTGCCAGTGTGTTGTAATAGCATCTACTTTAGGGAGGTAGCGTGGGATAGGCAGTTGTTTGTCCGTTACTGAAATCTTCTCTATAGTAAGAATGTGTTTTTCTTTAGTAATTGTCATGCTGCACCCTTAGTTAGCATATTTGTCAGCATGCTTTTGAGATGATCAAGTAGAACTAAACCGTGGAAGATGGGATAACTGAGTCAGGCAAGGGGAGCCAGTTAGTTTTTGCCCCCTTTGATTCAAGAATAGGATTTTTAAAAAATAATGAGGAGAGGTTGGTGTAATTTCAGGACTCAATGAATTAATGAATACCAGTGTCTTTAAATACTGGAGCACAACCATGTTAAAGTTTATTCTTTCTGCTGAAAATAAAAGTTACCTACTACACAGTAATACCAAACTGAAGACAGCTTCTTTATGGGGGAGAAAGTATAAATTTTGGAGCAGTGAGCAGTTTTTTATTCCTTAAAATTTTCTTTTTTCTTTTGTCCTATAAAAACCCCAAGTTACTTGCCCATGAACAGCTGTTGAAAAAGGACCAATTCTTGTAAAACTTTTAGTAGTGCAGAAGGCAGAATTTTTTTCTTGGAATCCATTACTTGCTTCGGTTTTAAATGGGTATGTAGGCGATGTATACAGACATTCATGGTGCTTAGTGAAATGTGGGTTTAGTTTCAGAGCTTGATCCTGCAAAATGCTGTGCCTTCTAGTCCTGACTGCCACTAAGTTAACTTCTGCACAGGGCTTTAGCACAAAAAGTAGTCCTGTTGGGATGTCATCCTTCTAGGTGGTTTTCCTCAGTTAGGATCAGACTGTAGAGCACCTTTATAACGTTGAATTCTAGATGCATAAGTGGGTAGCATATGTATTTTGTTGTTAAATTATGAAATGGGATTCGGGACTAGTGTATAAAGGATTGAGACAACTTGTGCAATAGATAACAGAAGTGCTTTATTTACTACAACTATTCACTATTAAAGCAAAGTTCAGTATATTTAGCTGTAAAAGCAATAGTGTCTCACCAATGCAGGCTAAGAGGCAGTCTCAGTCTTGTCAGCTTCTCAAGGCATGGATCTATCACCTGAAATATCAGGTTTTCTGGGCATAGTAGCAGTTCTTGTGTTGAATGATTTCTCACTGTTGGCACGTGCACGGTTAGCTGCTTTTGTCCTCTTAAACCCTGATGTTCAGCAACTTCAGAGTATTTTTAAGTAGAGAGAAAAAATAAACCCAAGCAATAACTAACAGAAAGATCCTGTTGCTCAAACTGTTCGTTATTGGTTATCAGAAAGTCCCAATTTTGATCATATTACTTTCCTCAGTAACAGAAGGTTATCAATCTCTACTGAGTCGAAACATATCAGGAAATTGATTAACGACCAGAAAAACACAGATGTGTCCCTGGAAGATCAAGAGAACCAGAGATGAAACAACAGTGAATCAGGAGGAGACACCTATTGAACCCCATGTGGAAAATGTCTCTTCCTGCACATAAACACAAGTTAATTACAAAGAAATATGTACTATAGTAATTAATCAAGGATAGATGTTTTGCGGTCATGTATCAAACACATAGGAGCCTGCTTAAAATCTTCATAGGTCTAGTAAGGTAAGCTGGAAGTGATGCTTCTGTTTCTTTTCAGAAGGTCCCAGCTACAAACTTGTATCCTCTTGCACCATGCAATTGTCATCAGTATTTTGTAGCTTAACTTTCATGGGTATACCCAACTTAGCTTAAGTTTCACAGTCATCAATTGTGGGTAGTATTTTCAAAAGTAGTATATGACCAAGCAATAAGCAGAATGATCTGGACGTTGTGGGATGAATGAGTTGCACAATAGTAGGCTTAGATTAACATTTTAAAGGAAGAACGGGGTTGTTTTGAAGCTGGAAATAGGAAAAGATGCAGAGGAACCAATTGAAGCAAGTACGTGTGTGAAGAGATAGTGTGGTAGGATTATGAGGAAAAGATGTTAGCCAAATATTGGAAGTTGTTGATGGGAGTTAATGTGGAAAGATAGTATAAAGTAAGAAAGGGATGTCATAATTGGGAAAAGAAAATAATTTTTGACAGCTGCATCTGAATAGTCTGGAAGGGAAACATTTGAGAAGCAAAGAGGCCAAAGATCACTATATAATAGTAAAAGTAAGAAACAGCCAAGTTATGATCCTGCATATTTTTGAGAGAAGAGGATAACCAATTTTAGAAAGTTAAGGAAGGAATGGTAAAACATTGGTTGGGGAAAGGAAAATTTAATTAAGGTCAGGCAGGTAATAGGGCTGTGAAGTATTGTGACTTAACTCAGATTTATTCAAAAGCACTAATAGTTTTAATTCTTTGTTCCTTAGGGTTTTTAACTTGCTCCCCCTTTCTTTTGTGAGTCTTCCCCCCCTAGTTTAAGTGTCTGTGGTACAAGAGATCTTGTGTCAGTACTGATTTAGAGGAAGTATTTACTTTGGCCTTGATTTGGGAGGAGGAGTTAGGTTGTGCATGACTAACTGTTACAGACTTTAGGTGGGTGGAGGTAAAGTTTTCATTTTTCTTTCCCAGGCTTTGTTCAATGAAAGGCCTATGGATTGTGGGAGTTTTTATATGTGGAACTTCTGTACCATTCTTTAAAATTTTTTAACAAATTAGCATTTAGCATATTTTCCTTTGAAACTTTATTTTAATGTATTTCTTTGAGCATGTTTGCTTTTCTGTAGTATATTTTTTTTATTTGTTCTTAATGGCACTTCCTAGTAGAACTAGTGTTACTTCTAATGCATTAAGGTGTTTCTGGGGTAAGTAGTTCACACTTGCCTTTCTCCGTATTTCATATTCTCAGAGGAGATTAAAACGATCAGTATCAGTTCTTAGAGATAAATGATGATTGCTCCGGGTGATTTTATTTTGGAAGAGAGCTTGTATTGCATATGAAAACTTGTTTTTCTGTTTTTTATTTTAAATGTGAACTATATTAAGGGAAGAACAGAAACATAGATGGCATTGTTTCATTTTTGGACTGAAGTTTGTGGTGTGCAATATAATGTCTATGCAACTTTTACATATTGTAATAATTGATCATATTTTTTTTGCATTTTTCTCATGCACAACTTGTATAGCAGCCATGTCAGAATGACTAGCCAAGTCGGTCTTCCTTTTGCTCTCAAACAAGATGTTCCTCCAGGCTAAGCTATTTCCCTGTTTTTCATAGCTTACCTGGTTTGTGACTGTTTTGACAATCTGAACTATACAGTTAAGGCAGTCTTACATTACACATCCTTCAAGCTCAGGGCAAGCAAATAATCAAAAATCTTTTGCATTTGGTCAGTTGACTCCTTGGCTTTTGTCTGAAAAAAAGATGGGTGTTAAAACAACATGTTCTATATATTCTTTAGCTGATTCTAGACTAAGTATTAAATTATAAGCTGCCACAAACTGTATTGGCCATGTTAATATCTAAATATATAATGTGCAAGATGTGTTTTTTATATAAAGTGCTTGCTTATCGTTGTTTACAGGGCAGTTATTCTTGTAACTTTTTTTTTTAATCTTATGAACTATAGTTGGTACTGAATCAGTACTACCTTCTTGACATTGTATATGTTTGAGTTATAAGGACTCAGCAGAGCTCTGTTGAGGAATAATGTGTCTCTTCTTGTTGAATTATCAAACATTTGCAGCCACAGAATTCAATACTGATCTGAGTCAGTGGTCTGAAGTCTAATAATATTTTAGTCCAGTCACTTCCTTTTTTTTCCCAACCTTTCTTCATTTGCCAACTGCTAAAAAATCACAAATGGAGGTGATTTTCTGAGTACTCTGTACTTTTGGAAAACCATGACTTTAAGGTGTCTTAGGATCAGGGTACAAAATAGTAATTTTGAAAACTTCCATGATGAAATAAGTAGTGTAGAAAATTGGATCTCAGTTATAGTTGTCTGATTAATGCTGTGGAAAAGAAGTCCACATTTTGATGCTGTGGAACATTATACTATAGCCTGGCATAGGTACAAGAAAATGACTGGTGTGTTTCTTCTACTCTTTCATTCTTCAAGAGAACCTGTGGCTTCAATTTACTGAGTTTTTTTTCATTCAACGAAGTGTTTTTAAAGAAGGAAATTCTTTAGTTAAATATCAAAAGTTGAAATAATACTGTGTATTAAGTTTATGTGCACTATTTCCCTTTAAAAACTATAAGTAGGTAATTTACTTTAGTTAGATTGGGATCTTGCAAATACACTACATTTTTAAGTACATCTTAAATTTCTGTTTCTGATATATCCACCTGTTAAATAATGGCCTGACTTATTTTTATAAATTGTTGTACTGCTTTGTTGCGTGACTTTTGGAAATGGAGAAACTACACAAAATTGTATCAAATAGATGATATGAATTGGATTAAAATGTGACTTAAGCTGATGCCTTTTTAAAATTAATATTGTTTTCATTTTATAAACTGCTATTATTCTATAATAGGACAGAATCACCAAAATAAAGGAAAGCCAAAGAACAAAACAAGTGATTCTGAAAAGGCAAGGTGAGTATAGTTTATCATGAGTTGCTTTTTATGATGAAAACTTTTGGGATGATACAATTGAAAATTTTGACTCTCCCTATTATTTTATTTTTATAAGGACAGCTGTTATCTTGGGGAAGTGTTAAAATAGATCAAATAGAAGGTTACATGTACATTTTGAATGTTTTGTTTTGTTTGCTTTTTACTGATGATGTACTTTTTTTTAAACTTAGAAGCTGTTTTCACCAGCTTTTTTATCTTCTTTTGAAGGCTATAACATTGAATTATTTTATAGTAGTAGATATTTTTCCTAGGCATAAGGTTATGATCAAGGGGTAGGGATCAAGAGGTAGAAAGTAAATTGAAAAAGCAAAAGCTCTGATGATAAATCCTGTCATCAATAACAAACAAAACACTGGGGAACACAACTAAAATAATAATTCTATATTTTAATCTTCCTTTACGTTTTTTTATTTTCTTTAAATTCTTTTTGGTAATCTTTGAATAAAAAGTATCTAGAATAATCAACACCTGAATACAAAATCTTAACATCATTGACCAAATGAAAGTAAAAATGAAGTCTTTTCAGGATTTTCATGGGCTGTAGCACTTCTTAAAAATTATTATTTAGATTGTCAGTTTGTCCTTACTTCATTCTTGATGTGATTGGGCACTTTGTTAAAAGTAATGAAAAAATCCTTGGGTAGACCTGTATATCTCTAGGCACTGCAGAAGTTTTTGGCTCACTTTTTAGCTATAATATCATTATAGTAATTGGGCATTTTAGGACTTTGAATTAATTTTCTAGTTACTCATTATGTACTCGAGCTTTCATTCTTGCAGCCTTTTCATTCTTGTTTTGTTATTCCTGCAGTAGTTGAATTTATAAATTCACCCTATGATTTTGTTAAGATGTTAATGATAAAGGGGAATTAAGGTTAATGAAAGAATTGGTGTGAAATTATGCTTTGCTGGAAGTTATAGAAAATTGCTTTTTAACTAGACCTAGCGTGACATGTTAAACTTACATTTCAAGGAAAACCTGCACTTTAAAATAACTGTTGATTTGAATGTATTTTAATCAGCTTTCATGGAGAGCCTGTGCTAATGTTTGGAGTTTTTTTGTAAGCCATGTATAAATAAATGTATAATATGAAAATTCTTGTTAAATGACTTACCATGGTAGTTTTGAGAAATGTTATTTGTATCTTTTTAGCTGTTTCTCTGATAAATTAAACATAGCAATGACCGTGTTTATTGGACAGTGTAAGATAATGTGGATCTTGTTCTAATTATTTGGTCAAAATGTACTCCTATCAGCATAACTTGGTTTGTATCATATTTTCAAGGTCTTGCATGTGCTGTTGTCTGTATGTAGCAGACAAGCTACCTCTGAGACCTCTAATTCCAACTTGGCATGCTGTCTTCAGTTTGTTTCTTAATGGATGATCCTTGTTAAGTTTTAAGTATTTTTGAGTCTGAGTCAAAGCCTTCTGCCTGGCAGATCATAGTGCTGCCCAGAGGCATGGCAGGGCTACTAGATGACACATAGGGGTTTATAAATTATTTTTTAAGATACTTCAAAAGTATTATTGTTTTCTTGTATATTTTCAAGTTGTTGTTGTAAAAAATAATTTGTTTCAAGTAAAAAACAAAATGTGTTGTAGCTTTCTAAGAGGCTAGATATCTTGGATTATCATTTGATATTGAGGCTGTTTTTTGTAAACAGCTTTTTAATACTCAAAGGCTGCACACGTATATTTAATGTGTAGCAATAAACTCCAGTGCATATCACACTGGAGTTGATTACTCCAGGGCACTGCATTTACATGTGCACCCAGGATGACGGCATGGTGAGATGAGTCAGAGCAGTCCCAGCTGGCAGAAGGTCTTAGGGGTCAGCCTGGCAACCCAGGGCTGTTCTGATCCAGCCCAGTGTGCTGTGTGTTTCAGTGCCAGGCTAGCCAGTATGCAGCCTAACACTGAAGCATCTTCATGCCCCAGCCAGTCAGGTCAGCATCTACATGTGTTGCTGCTCTTTTTAAAAAAAAAAAACAAAAAAAACAAAAAAAAATTTGCAGCAGGAAGGCACTTGTCTTTTACAAATGTTAACCTGCTCCAGAGTTTATTAGTTTCCTGCAGCCTAATGGGGGTGCAGTGTGTAGATGCTAAAATGTCTTCTGCAGAGCTAATTAGGCAACTCCACAGTAAACATCTCATTTAGATATGCCTAAATAGTAACACAAAAAAGACATTAAAGAACTGCCTTGGCCACAGGAACACATTTTCAACCATTTTCAGAACTGAAAGTACAGAATTTCTTTTTGTCAACAGGTTTTTTAATTTAACTGTGTGAATAATTCCAGTGTAGGCAGTGGGAATATTAATGTCCTTAATTTTTAAGCATATGCATGTATGCTTTGTCCAAAAGCTAAATACTGTACATCTATTCAGTTTTGGGGGCAGTGTCAGATCAGTTGTTAAAAACATTTATAGAACCCATAAAACCTAGTGGGTTAAATTTCAAGGGTTTCTCAAAACTGAAAGCTGTTTCTGTTTTATATTTCTGTATGGCCTGCAGCAGGGGTGGCCAAGTTGTAGGGCCTCATGTGCTGGAAGACCTGTGTGCAGTGACAGTGATGTTACTCCCTGTGGCTGCTGCTCAGCCCCTAGCCCCTTCCTTTCCCCCTCCCCCAACTGATTTTAGTTCCCAGAGGGGGATGACAAACCTTGATTTTAGGTGACAGGAAGGGTTAGACTTAAGTGAGCTGTGTAAACTCCCTGGGTTCCACAGCTGTGCTGAAACAACAGCTCAAGCAGCCACTGGGATCAACATCACTGCCATAGGGGTTCTGGTGGCCCCATAAACCAAATCCAGACTTGAGGTGGGTGATGTAACCTGTGAGAAGCCTCATAGGTCAGCTGTTTGACCTTCTTGGCCTAGAGCAGTGGGGCCAGTCTTTTTGGTAACTGTCTCATGGTGAACCCTGTGCCCTCCAAGTACCACTCTGATACCCTTCTCCTGCCCAATATGTTGCCCATGCTCTTCACTCCCTACCTCTTGTCTGATCTGTTGCCCTTCTTTTTGTTCCTTACTCTGTCTGCTACTGTGTTCCCTGGTCCTTCTAGTCTGCCATGTACTCCACAACAAAGGCTGCCCATGCCACTTATGGCCCAGAGCAGGAGTGGCCAAACATGGCCTCTGAGAGTGACCACTGGCAGATGGTGGAGGTGATAAGCAATGCAGTAGCATGTAGGGCAGGTAGGAGAAAATAGAGCATCAGATTAGATAGGGCATACTAAATAGGTAGACGGAAGCAGAGCTGCAGATTAGGCAGGGGAAGAATGTCACTTGGAGAGGGTGCTGGGCTAATTTGTGGCAGGGCTGCCAAAAAGGTTAGCCCTCATTGACCTAGAGGATCAAAAAGAAAACCTGGTCACTTCTGCTATAATTACATATAGCAAAGAGGTTCATCCATCTTAAAGACTAATATAAATAAACAAGACCAAGAGTAGGAGAAAGGAAGAATTATCACCTGTTCAACAGATTGATAAATGAAATATGGAATAAGTAAACTCGCTGAATGATATACAAAGAGATAGAAATGTCATGGTTTTCACATAAGTTGTGAATTATACCAGTTTCAAATGGTACAAGATCTTGCTTAATCATTTTCCTTCAGTTTGTATGGCTTTTTAGTTTCACTTAAGAAGAGTTGACATTTTTTTCATGAGATGGATAATGTTTGTTTAATTTTACAATGTTTGTTGAGAGGGGTAATGTTTGTTCAGCTAATAAAAGAAAATATTGTTAGTCTTTTTTTTTAAGGAGGTAGATATTTGTTTAGCTCAGTGATCATATTCCTATTTGTATATACCAGGGAGTTGTTCGGTTTACTCTGGGGATAAAAGATTCTTCTGAATTCTTAGAGATTTGTATCATAGGCAGTGAATGTTTGCTGCCCTTGACCATGGGGTAGTACCAAGTCAAATGTTGTCATGCAGTTATATAAGCAAAGGACTTTCCTTGTTTTTTGTATAATGGGATATATCATAATGTGTATCTGCATACTCTGACTTGGAAATTGAGCTTATGATAATACTGTCATTAATTGTAGAGAACACCTGAATTTGAAGATTGACTCTAAAAACATCCAGGATAAATTCTGCAGTGCTATCCGACAGGTAACTGAAGAAAACCACAATGTTAATGTTTCTTGTGTCTCTTTATGAATAAACCATGTGATGTTGACAGCAACATTAAATACCATTGCTGAATTTGTAATACTTATTTGACTAACATGGTACATTTGATCTACTTGCTTAGCTAGTTTACCTCTGATATTGTTTTAGCATGCTTCTTTCTGACAAGCATATAGCTGCGTGTCACAGTGAACTTGAAGCCTTACTGAGTTTTAATCCAAACCTTTTACCACCTGGCAAAAAAAAAAAAAATCTCTGATCCATATTGGAAGGTGCTTTAAAGAACAAGCTAGTACACCTGGCTTGGGTCATTGGTTAGATTTTGTCTACATTTGTGTATTTTTTTTTTTTTGTCTTTAAGGCAAACTCACAAAAAGTAGCGAGGCGGAAGAGGGCCTACCTGCTTCCTTTTGCATCAGTGACTTGAACAGGATTACTTTTAGTACTCTTTGGATTCCTAGTGATGAAATAGGATCTGGTACATTGTCACCAATGTAGTGGAAATTTGGTATGAAAACATAAAAAAAGAAAGAAATGAACAACCAGTCACCTAAATATTTGTCCATTAGCAGTGTAAAAAGCCTCATATTTATGACTAATTTTACCATCACCATTCTTCCTACTTCCTATATTGTTTTTAAAAGACAACAAATATTTGGAATGTTTTCATAAACTAGACTATTATAGTAACCTTTCTATTTTGGAGTTCATCTAGCATTTTTACAGCTTGAATTCTGACACTTAATTCTTCACAGAGAAAATTTTAGCAAGATAAAACTTTACATTTTACAATTGTATTATGCTGCTCATGTTTCCATAGGCTAGTATTATTTCAGATATTTAATATATTCAAGAAAACAGTAGTATTACTTTGGACATGAGAAACAACTTTCTAATCATTATTTTTAAAAGTATATGAAAATAAAAATGAGTTATTTCTAAGTATGTAAAACTACTTTTAAGCATGATTTAAAAATACAGTCTTAATAATTAACTACTTTGTGTTGTTCAGGTTGTCACAGTATTAATGGTGATTTTAAATGTGTTTGCATAAATTTATATAAAAGATAAGAAGGGCATCTTTTCATACTTTCTATCCTCTGATATAATTAAAAATAATACTCCACACTGCTGTTTAGCCTCATGTGCCACCAGTCAATTGGGCAACTCAGGCTCATGTTTTCCTTACTTCCTCCAGAAATTTGCCCATTTTTTACAGTTGTTCCTCCATCCTTGCTTTGCCTTGTGATGACTGGACAGAAAATTATGGGCTTGACTTTTTTTTTTGTTTGTTTTAAGTTCCATCATATGTTAATGAATCCTAGTGATGGCAGCTTATAAAACAGGTCCACGTGACACAGAAACAATATAGTATTCTGGTCTGTTATGCACATTTTATATTACTCTGCTTATATGTTGTAAAAACCCTTGTGTGTTGTACTTTGACAAATAGTTGCTGCCTTGAAATTAAACTGTTCTGATTTCTTTTAATTGTTTGTTCAAAACACAATCACTCAACTGTGTCCCTGGGGACTGAGTGGTGCACTGGCATGCAGCTCCACTGACTTAATAGGTATCTGCTGGCAGGAAAGTTTGCCCTGTTGTTCAGAACATAGGACTGAAATCAAACACATAATTATTCAAACATACCATGTTTGGAAGTGAGCTGGAGGAGTAACACTTGTATAGTCATTTTAATTAATCCCAAGATATTTCAGCATTAAATATGAACCAAGGCTAAGAGAGAACATACAGGCAAGAGAGAATTGTTTTACATGGACTGGACAGCCTGAGGAGAAAATATACAGAAAGCCTAATTTTAGATAGCAAAAGTGCTGAAAAGGAAACTTGAACTCAACTGGTGAAAGTGGGTGAAGAGACAAAGCCTGGCTTTAAACTGAGGATTAGAGAGAATAGGTCTGTAAAGCAGGCTGGAGCAAGTCTAACAAGCACTGAAATGGAATAACTTTTAACTGACTTTGAAATAAATGGAAAGCCAATTAAGTTATTTCAGAATGGGAATATAATTTTCTTAAACTCACCCAAATTGGCTGTTCAGAGATGCTTTGGGTAACAGCAAGGCAGATTTGACTGAATGCTAACACTGAATTAAATATAGGAAGGTATAATTGTTTATAATTAAAATGCAGATATACTGATGGTAATCTTCTATCAGGTAAACTTTTTAATATTGTGCTTATTTTATAATATAGTGAACCAATTTGATTGTTAATATTTTTTTTTTAGGTGGATCCAACTATGTTGCCAGAAATGTTAAAATCTCTTGTTTGCGATGGCTATAAAGCCTTGATGGACCAGCGCTGTCGCAGTGCTGAGCAGGCCTTTTCGCAGTTGATGAATATTCTAGATCCTTCAGAATTAAAGGTAAAATCAAGGGAGAGAGTTCTCACCTGTTTATTGAGGGTCAATGTGCTTTATCCTGTAAACATTTTACCTTCTTTCTTTTCTTTGAAAATAGTTTATTATTGTAATTACTATTTGTTTCCACTTCGGTCTACTGTGTGCTAGGCACTGTACAAATAAAATATAAAGGAAGACCTAGTCTGTTTAAAGGAATTATAATCTAAAAAGACATAGAATGGCATGTAGGGAAGAGATGCAACATATATGCCATATTGTTCCAATTACAGGACTGAAACCCCCCCCCAACAAAAACAGGTCAGAGCCTTTTTCACAGTATGGATTCATATTTAAGAGCTCTTGTTTTAGCTTGTGAATTGTGTAGGTGTTTGCACACCTAACAATAACATTGTGCAGTATTCTGCAGCACACATACAAAGGACAGCACCCCACGATTGTAAAGGATAATACTTCAGTGTGGGGGCTGTCTGCCAGCTATAGCCCTGCACTGGAGCACCCTCATGCCCCAGACAGCCCCTCCACAACACCTTGAGCCGGGGTGGGGAATGGGCCTTGGGCCGGCAGGCTGGTCCCTGGGGCTCCCTGCCAGCTGGGGCTGCTCCAACCAGGCTCGGTGTGCTTTCACCCCATGTGCACATTGACAGCGTGCCTGGGAGCAGTAAGCTCCGGAGTTAATTGCTTTACATGAATTGTATGTGTACACACACCCTGTGTCAAGCATTTTATCAGTGAATGCAGCCTACCAACCTGTGTCACGACCTTGCCAAGAATGTCAGTTTCAGATTGTTGCCATGCTATATCTCAAGGTGGGCAGGTGATTAGAAGATGGTTCCCATAAGCCAAAAAAGATCAGAAATCCTTCATTTTCTTTACCTAGCTTAATGCTTTTTTTACCCATCTTTAACATTTTTGTTCCTGGGGTGATTAGTGATGGCATGAGCATTGTGGACCGTTTTTTTGTATTTTTTTTTTTTTTTTCTTCCTATCAATCAGTAATAGTAGTAGTAATAAATAGTATTTCCATGCAAGGCACAGAAGAACCTTATTGGTAGCTTAGTCTTGACACATTCTATTTTTATGATCCCCCCCCTTGATTCTGTTGCAGAAGCTGAACCTTGCTGTTATTGATTATGTTGTGATCATCTATGGGCATGCTACTGCTCTTCTTGGAATAGGGCAGCCAGAGGTAAGTCTTGAAACTTCTGAAGTTCTTTTATTGGGATGTTAATTCCAGTCCAGACAGTAGGTGATGCATTTTTGCCTCTGTTTAACAGACTATGTAAATATCAGGAGAGGAGGTTTTATTAGATGTTAGGCAGTCATATTGCCTACTGTCTGCAGTGTTGTTTGTTTTTTTTTTATTGGAGCTCAAAAAGTTAATATGGCAATCAAGACCATTACTTTAAGTTTTCAAATTGGATTTGGAGACCAAGCTAATGAAGGAAAAATCATTTCCTATATTAATTATTGTCTTCCCTTTTTTCTAATGTATAGAGGAGATAGTTATACATTTTATTTTTGTTGACTTTTGGTTGAGTTTTGTTGACCATGTTGGTCCTTTAATGCACAACACCAGAAAGGACTACCTCATTTAAAAAATAAAATTAAATATTTTGGAATATGTCTAAAAATAGCAATACATTAAAAAAAGTATGTTCACTGGAGATTGGGGGTTAGTTAAACAGTGGTTTAGATTTATTCATTAGAAAGATTAAAGACTAATGGTAACATTGTACACATGCCTCCCTAAAGTAATAAAATGAATGGACTAGTTAAAGGAGAAGCTTAATTTGGAGCATGTAAGCTATGGTCAGTCATCTGTCTCTTTTTTTTTTTTTTCTTCTCTCACATCTGCATAACAAACTGCAATCAAACCCTTACATTTCTAAAATCAAATCCTTATTGTTCTTTGAGCTGATTAATACACACAAGATGTGGTTAAGAACACCTATTCAAAAGCTTTTTCCTTCTTTCAAATAGACTGTGAATGAGTCTTTTTTTAATTTTATTTCGAAGGAATTGGTAAAGGCTGAAGATGAATTTAACAAAATAATTGAACAGTACCAGAAGGAGAGATTTAATTGCTTGGCACATTATGGAATTGGAAAAGTATATTTTAGACAAAACAGGTTGGTACAATGTAAAACTTGAATGATTATGAGTTTGGGCAGATGCAGATGCTCTTAAAATACATTATTCTATTTTACATGTTCTAAATATTCTGTTCCTTTTTAATAGTTAAACCTTTCCTTTCAGCCCATTTTAACTTGTTACTTTTAAATATTATGCTAACTCAGTTTCCTTAAGGACTACATGAGTTGCACACATATGAAATATTGTATTCCCTGTAAGTCATTTGTATGAAATGGTTGTAGAGATTATTGATATGTAATCTAAACATCCTGTTATCTGTTTGAAATTTAGATTTTCAGATGCTCTGGATCAGTTCCTGAAATCGCAGACAATGGTTAATCGTAAGATTGTACCTGGAGTATTAACTTGGCCCACAACTTCTGTGGTTATCCAAGAGACTCGGCCAGAAATGTTACAGGTAATATAAACTCTGGAAATAAGCCTGTTCTTTGGGAAAGAGAGAGGTTCTGATTTGATGTACATTTCACTTAGGTATTCTAGCTTGTATGAAGCTTAGCCTTTTTGTAGTGTTGCCAAGAGAGAAGATGGGAGTTGCTCTTTAGAAACAGTAGTATTACTCATCATTTAGATTATCTTCAATTTAAACCTCAATCTGTGGAGAACAGTAATCTGCTCCTACAGAAGCTAGTTAGTGCTCCTTGTGCGACTGCCTTTGAAACATGCCAGTTCTTATAAACTGGAATCTAGCAATGAGAGCCCTGTGTGGTGTGAGTGTTTGTTTCTAAATGTTAATCTGCTCCTACTGGGAAAGGGGCGGACAGGTGGGATGCATCTATACAAGATGCTGTACTATGTAGTAGTGTAGTTCACTATGCAGTAAGCGTGTGTCTGTATGTACCCATGCTTACTGTGCAGTACTTTATTTTCACGCATATACCCTGCCCGCGAGTATGTTGCACCCATGTATAACCCGCAGGAAATTGTATTTTTGTAAATAAATCCATGTATATGCCACACCTGTGTATATACAAGGAGGCAGTGCAGCCCGGTCTGCCCCAGCAGTGACAACACAGCCCGGCCTGCCCGGGCCCAGCAGGGAGGCTATGTAGCCTAGGCCTCCATGGCTGCAGCCCCTGCAGCAGCGCCAGTGCAACCTGGCCTGCCTGGGCCCAGCGGGGAGGCAGTGCAGCCTGCCCTGGCCCCCTCAGCGGCCCCAGCGGCAGGGGCAGCACAGCCGGCCTGCCTGGGGCCCAGCGGGCAGGCGGCGCAGATGGCCCCGGCTTCCGTGGCAGCGGCGGCACAGCCCAGCCTGCCTGGGCCCAGCAGGGAGTGGTGTGGTGCAGCCCGGTCCACCTTGGCCCTGGCCCTGGCCCCCGCAGCAGTGGCAACGGCAGTACAGCTGGCCCCAGCCCCTGTGGTGGTGTTGGCGCAGCCTGGCCCTGGCCCTGCAGGGGGAGAAAAGTTTGTGGATAGCCTGCACCCGTTTTGTTTTTTTTTTTTTGTAAAATCATATATACCCCGCAGGATATATGTGCGAAAATACAGTAAACCTTGCTAAACATAAGTTGCCTGTAAATACAAGTAGCAAATTTATTTGCAATTACTTACTGCACAGTAGCACTCATGTAGATGTCTGACCAGGAGCAAATTTTGCTATTGTTCAGCCAGCCACTATGGGTGCAAGAGATTGCTCCCTGCCCACAGGAGCTGCCTGCTGTTGGGGCAGGCACTGTCATCAGATCCCACGCATGGGGGACTATGTGCCTTTGCCCCAACATCAGGGAGCTGCTCGCCCCCCTCTCCAAGAATGCGTCAGAAAGTGGGGATGGGGAGATCCTTATCTCCTAACCCCCACTTCACCATTGCGATTGAGGGGCCAGGGAATCCTCATCTCCCAGCTCCACAATAGTGGGGCCAGTGCTAGCAGATCTTTATCTCCCAGCCAGAGCTGGGGCAGGAGATAAGGACCTCCCAGTACTGGCCCTGCGACTGGACCTGGCACTGGGAGCTCCCTGCTGGTTCGGGCTGGGGAGCCTGGTCCCCACTCAGCTCCTTGATCACCAAGCTGAGTGGGGAACAGGCTCCCCCGTCCCTGCCCAACTGTCATGCAGCAGGGTCTGGGAACTGTCTTGGTCAGGGGCAGTTTCCATCACTGTGCCCCTGTCAAGTGATCAAGCCATGGGTCTTGGAAAGAGCTGCAGGGGAGGGGCAGGTCCCAGCCATCTGCCCTGACCCAGTGGTGCGGTAGCTAGTTTGCAGCTAGCTACTAAGCTAGCTGCCCCACCAGTGGGTTAGGGCAGGGAGCTGGGACCTGCCCCGCCCTTGTAGTGTTTTCCAAGCCCCCTACCTCCAATCTGGGATCCAGGGCCAGGAGCTACCTGCTGCCTGAGCATAAGGACATAGTCCTGGCAGCAGGCAGCCCTTCCCCTCCTCCCTCCCCAGGGTGCAGTGCCCCAGCCAAGAGACAGTTGACTCCTGGCCCAGTGTTCTCTGCTAGACCCTAGGCTAGCACCCGGGGGGGCGTAGAGCTCCCACTGGTTGCAGCAGGCACCCATTGCAGGGCCCCAGGAAGTGTGAGCAGTTTGTTCCCATTTGCAGCAAATTGCTCCCTCTTCCAGGCCTGTGTGGATGCCTGCCTAGAACTGTTTACTCGCAAATAAATTGCTCCTAAATATAATGCACATGTAGACACACCCAGAGTGTATGTAAAGTCATTTCTGAGTACTGACACGTTGCTGTGTTATTTGGTATTTGTCATGAAATCATAGCTGATAATAAACATTTGGAATTTCTCACAAATGTGAAATGAAAAAGTGACATGGTGGTGATTTTTAAAAAAAAACTAACCAGGAGATTGCTATGAGTTTTATGACTCAATTTTTGTACTGGTATCATTCCTCAGTTCGTTTAAAAAATCTCATACTCTAACTTGGAGATTGTGAATTAAAAAGACTCCCTTGATCTCCTTGATTCTGTAGGCCTGCTACTCCCCTTCTTGGCACAGGGTAGTTTGAGGAGGGAAAACAATCAACTGTCCTAAAGTAGGTAGGATTATTAGACACATGAAATAACCTTGACTTGATAAAGCTGTATGCGAAGAGGGTATGTGTGCTATGTGACAGCTATACAAGTGAAAAAGGAATTTATAAGATGTTTGGGGACACAGTAGGGAAAACTTTAAACAATTGTATTTGAAAACTATTGTTCTTCTAGCACCTTGCATCTATTTTACAGACACCCACCTATAGTGTTTTGAAAATGCAAGTAAAAGGGTTTGTCCTCATTGCTTTTGGGGGGTATATGGAGATTTTTTTTTTTATGCACAAAGTTTAGAGCAGGTTTTCTTGATTGTTTTGTAGCTGATGCTGAAGGATTATATTGAGGAATGCAAGTTCCCTCCAGCCCCTGATGCAGTATGTCGTTATCAGGAGTGCAGTGGTCATTCTAAAATCCAGATTTATTTTACTGACCCGGACTTTAAGGTAAAGTAAGAAAAAAAGAAAGAAAAAGCTTTGAGAATTTAAACTTTTTTTGCTAGCAGTATCTGCCTTGCACAATTTTGAAGTCCCGTTGAGGCACAATTTTTGTTAAACTATTCCTTTTTCTATTCCTTCAATGTGTTTCTGTTTATATGCTCTCTATGTTTTAGGGTTTTATACGTCTCACGTGCTGTCAACAATGTAAAGTGGAGTTTCACATCGGCTGTTGGAAGAAGCTGAAAACTACAGTATACAATGACAGAAATGACAAGGTGAAACCCGTTTCTTCCTCCTAATGAAATATTTGGTTAACCTTTTATTTTCCAGGAATTTACTTTTTCTTTAAATCCTTAGGGTGAGTACTATCTTGGAGCCATACTATTTCAGCATTTGAATTGGTACTTAAGTTGGGCAGTTTGATTTTTTTTTTTTTTTTTTTTTCCCCCTTCCCAACAATCAATTTAATGGTACATTTGATACATGGATGTAAATACAGAGTAGAGGTTATTTTCTTAGTACGGGAATAAGCTATGCCAGTATCAATAGTCTTCATGTTCATAGAAGTATCATAGTATCATAGTGTCTAGAGTCGGAAGGGACCTGGGCAGATCATCTAGTCCGACCCCCTGCCTTGGCAGGAAAGAGCACCAGGGTCAGATGA
>JAGPOW010003316.1:38652400-38741195 GCA_030014935.1 Caiman crocodilus
TTGGTCACCTCACCTGAGCGCGGCCCTCTGGGTCGCGTAGTTTTCCCCCAGGTGAGGACAGCATCCTCTTCCGGGCTTCTGTCATGTGACCCGGGTTGACATCCCTGCCCTGAGGGATTCTCCAGCCGCCCCTCAGGCTGGCACAGAGAGACGCTTGTGGAGGAGGGCGCCCAGGGTGGCAATTCTGCCACAGCCAGTATGTCTGCTGGGGGTTGCCTCTCCCCAGATGCATCACCCTACTCTTGTCCACATTAAATCCCATCCTGTTTCTGTCCTCCAATTTGTTTTGTTTTCTTAATTGGATTCTTTTACATACCTTCACAACAGTTGACACAGATGTTTTGAAGTGGGTAGTACAAAAATGATATAACTTACAGGTCTCTCTTGTTTGCTTTTATATTTCAAAGCTACAGTCCCCATACCTCTCATCTCTGCACCTTTTATATTTAATTTTTGGAACAAAATATTTTGTGAAAAATGTCAGACTGCAAACCCAACACTAAAATGACCTGGAATACTTACTGATTATTTATTTATTTATTTATTTATTTATTTATTTATTTGGTTTTACCCAATATTCGTTTTCTATTTTAATTTCAGGTTTGAAAGCTGCAGAAAAGTTTTTTTCATCTTTTGGCCATCTTGTTGAAAAGCTTGACCTTAGCTTTATAACTGATCTCTGGAATGAAAAGTATGGTTGTAAGTTAGGGTGTGTTGTGACTAGCACTGAAGATGAAGAAATACTTGACTGTTTCCATGAAGCGTCATTGGAAGAAGCTCGTTGTGTAATATGGCTATTAGAAGATAATCGAGAAAAATTTCCATCTCTGCACCATGCTTTAGATGTATTCTTTGATATAATGGGTAAATGCATACAGCTTATCTTTTCTGCATGTCCTATTCTGCCTTCCTTTTTACACTCTGCATATGTTATCTTGAATTATCTTGGAAAAGTGGTGACGCTATCACTTAAGATAGAAACTCGACATAGGGTATTTTGTATTCCATGTTAAGGGCTGAACCAAAGTCTAAAGGCACAGAATCATGTATGAAAGATGCAACTAGTACAGTTGGGAATTAACTAAATAAAATGGAACCAGTATTGGGCATCATTTATGTTGTGCTGTTTTGGAGTATTTTTAAATTACGGCTTGATCACTTTTAATAGATTTCTTTAGATTGCTGGTGATAAGTTTGCTGATTATTTTTTAATGTGCATACATGTAAATTCCCCCAATGTATTTAAAAAATGGGTCTACAAAATGCAGTGTGCAGCTGGCTCCTCTGACACTGCACATATATTCAGTAAGGATAGGCTCATTGTTTTATTACCAGAACCATATCCCCCATGCAGTATAGTCCAGGAATGTGATTTAATTAGTTGAGAAACTGCAACTCTCACTTCTTGTAGTAACTTTAAAGGGCTTCATTTTATTCTGAAGATAAAATGTTATCACTCGTTTATTTTGAGAATTCAGCTGTCTTGAAGAAGAACACTTTGCTTAAAAACTTGTTTAAAATCTCTTCCAAATACACATTTGATCTAGTAAAAGATACCATCCCCCAAAATATCTTTGAATTTACTAAGCCTCTAAGGGATGTTGAATGGAAAGTTATACTATGTTCTTTTAATATGTCCCAATTCTTCAAAATGTAATGTTCACACTTGCCTTTTTAATCTTCCAACTAATCCCAGTGAGCATGTATGTCTCTTCTCAGATTTGACCATACAGAAAAACTTTCAGCAAATATTTAAAAAATGAAAATAAATTATCCCTTAAAACCTCAATATAAAACATGAATAATTTGGCTGCTGTTTTCCTTGAAAGTGATTTAATATATTCTTTCAACAGATTATCCTTGTGTTATAATAAAGAAACAGGAAAATGAAGATATTTCAGTAAGTTATTTTTACATCTTCTAATAAAAATTGAAATTTCAGTAAATATTTTATTTGTGGTCAATAGAAAACTTTTGAAGTAGAAGCAAATACGAAGAAAAATGCTTGTCCACTTTTGGGTTGTTTTTTTTAAAGGGACTTGCAAAGTAGGAAGTGAAATTTTTGTGGACGTTTTATTTCTTTGATTATATAAATAAAGGCAGTCCTAAAGTTTAAAAAAATACTTATTCAGGTCTTAATTGAAAAAGGTATAGAAAAATAATTCAGGACTGCTGTTGCATTTCTCATAATTCTGTTAAGCTTTTTTTTATCCATTACAAAATATGCAGCTTGGTATAATACATTTCGGGTTTTAGAAGAGAAAAATGTAACTTGGCAAACCTCTTGTTTTGGTAGACCAGAGGTTGAGAGAGAGCTTTAAATACAGTATTTGTTAATAGCGAGATATGGTTTTAATGCGAAAATCCCTCTGTTAATTTTTACTGACCAATTTAGGTGAGTGTGCTCAGCTTAGAAATAAAAATAAATTTTTTTTTTTCCGACTGCCAATTCTGCATACTTGAGCATCGGGTATTGAAGTCTTGCCTTTGCATGATGAATCCTAACATTGACCATGCCAGCAGTAACTGACAACTTTTCCTATTTTATTTCAAAATTATTAAGTGCTTGACTTTATGATCTCAAGTTGAGTTTGTAGGCCTACCATTAGGAAGGATTTCTTTCTGTTAAATTAAATGGGTGTGTTTTTGAATTCGGTAAGATGAGAAACTTGGAATTACACATTGAGATATTTACAGATGTTTTCTGAACAGAACTATGATTTGAAAAAACATTTATAGTAGCTGTAGTTGTCCATTATTTTTGAACCATATTTCACTTCTCTCTTGCTATTTTACAACTTCAGTAGTAACTTCTTTCTTTTACCTGGATTTATAGGATGCACATTTTGCTGAGTGCTCATGTGTTTGAAATTTTTGTGATTGATTGAAAATTCATGTATGTTGTATCTTAGTTTGTGTGTCAAACAGTTTACTTAATATAGACAATTCCCATTTTGAAGTAATTTAATGCATGGAGGGTGTGTGGAACCTTTTGATAGTTTTAAATTCTAGGGTAAACATTTTAAGAATAATGCAAAATTCATTGCAATAAAAATTTGTGGTTTTGGCATATTGTTCACATTGCAAAAAAATATATGGTACTCCAAAATTTGCCACAATTAGTTATGTTGATGGAAATTGGTCTTTCAAATAATACATATACTGAAAGAGCAAATTCTTGCATCAGACAAACATTGGAGCAAAAATAAGGTTTCAGGAAGTTGTGATAATATGATAAGTGAATATAAGACCTCAATGTTAGTGGAAATATTTTGTACCAAAAAAAAAATTCTCAACACTTGCTCTGTCTCTGCAGAAGTTGTTTGTAACATCACAACTTGTTCTTACAGAAGTCACAGGCGGTAGTGCTACTTCATTAGGGAATAAAGCAGTGGAAACAAACAAACAAAAAAGTTAAATCCTGGCCTCTGGCAGACATGAAATCCATGGCATGATTAGTATGCTAATTGCACCATTTCTATACTATGTATGTATAGGACAAACCACTCACAAAGCTGCTTTACATGACAGCTTAAATTAAGTTTGCCATGTTCCAGACTGTGGCAGTCCCAGAGATGTCAACAATCAGCTGATTGTCAGCATCAGCCCTATGTTACTAAACTGAGTATTAGACTTTAGGTAGTGGCACTGAATTCATGAATGTGTTTGAATAAGAATAGGCCACTCTCTGAAGAGAGCATTTACTGAGCACAGTAATTTGCAATTTCAAGTATGCAATGAAGAACAACAGAAAAACTGTGTTGGCTAAGACAGCCCAGTAAGGTGCAGTGACAGCACACACAACTTGGCCTAACTTAAAATGCAACATAATGACCCCAGAAGTCAATAAAAGCCACGCATAAATCTTAAGTAATCCTGAGGGCAGAGTGTCTCCTTGTAGCCAGGTGTTCAGAAAGTCTGTCTGGGGGATCTGCAGGTAGTCTTAGGTGATGAGGAGGAGATCCCACAGACCTCATCTTTGCCTGGGGTATTTACTTATAGGGATCTGTACCCCTGTCTATCCCTTAACCCTTGCATGTTCCATGCGTCTCATGTTGCAATCAGCCTCACATTCAGCATCTCAGTCTCTTGCCTCTTCTTTAGGTATTCCAGTCTCTCACCCCTTACAAGTTTTACTTTAGAAGTCAAATGTATCCACTGCCCCTGCTGCCTCAGGTCACCCAGTTAAGTGTCTGTCATGTACCTTCTGCCCACGCTTGTAACGACTCTTTTTGGTCTGCAGAACTCCGGGCTGGTGCACCTGGGGATAGGGTCCTGAACTGAGACTCTTGGGGCTGCTCATGTGTGATGCCAGTGCTCAGATGCTCTTTGGATTGGCTGCAGGACAGCACCAAGGTCCAGGGCAGATCTGCTCCTTGCCCAATCTGCAGCATCAGGCTAGGGGCAGTCCTGCACTGATGCAGTTAGGATATGGGGAATTGTATGCCTCATCTCAAACATCCTGCCATGCACAGCTGGCATGGCAGGCCATGGATCTTTTGGGATGCAGCACAAAACTCCTCAAATCCCAATCACACCATTATTTTAACACTTACCCCTATTTCAAAACCAGTGTTCCTTGGAGTGGAAGTAGAGGGTGAAGGAAACTTGAAACTTGTGAGTAGAGCTGTTGAAATGGGAAGTTCTACTTATGTGTTGCCACCCTCCCTCTTCCCCCCCCACCCCCAACAGTTTCCATCTGTGAAAAAGCATGGTACTTGCCATATCTTGCAAATCATGCTGTTATTCCAACCAAAAGGAGACTTTTTAAATTGAAGCACTACTTATTTATGTATACATATTGGAAACAGATTGTAATTGTAAATAGCATTAGTTGTTGACTTCTGTTTTTCTGTTTTAGACTAATGGTATCAAAGTTAAAAACAAAAACAAGAAGAAAAAGTCAAAAGAATCAAAGGTATGGAATATTTTAATGATATTTTCCTATAAAGAGATTTCTTAAGAAATGGAATTTGGGATATTTAAAAAAATGTATTTTCTAATGCACTTTTTCTGAAGCTTTCTTGAACTTGTTAGAAGAGTCCCTATAATAGAAAATGTTAAGGTACAGTTAGTATTGTAGATACTAAAAGTAAAATCTTGAAGGTAAATATGTTTATAGCATTTACAAACACTTTTGATTCTGTCCACATCACCTTCTACTCTCTACCTTTGTGCCAGCAACTTCTCCCCACCACATTCATATAGTCATCTGGATTCCAATATGCACAAAATCCCTTGTGGGTACAGTAGAATTGAAGAGAGAATCAAAGTGAATAACACTGAAATTGCATGATTTTTAAGTCTGAAGTGGTATCTTCAAGCATACACCCAGGGCTTGCCTAGGGATGGGCTTGTCCTTATTCTCCTGACCACAACTGAAAAAGCAAAAAATATCTCTGTATGCCAGCCTAAGCACTGTTTTCCCCACATTCACGTTTAGCTCAAAGAAAAAATACCCTGTGTTTTTTTAACTTTTGAAATATAACCCCCTGCTTTTCAGGACCTCAGTTTACTAATGATGCATAATGAATGGGGACCTACTGAAATGGCAATTGCATGATTTTCATGGAAACTGCGATTTTTTTTTTTTTTTTTTGGATGGCCTCCATGAAAAAGCACAGGCTCACTAAGGGGGGAAAAAGAAAAAAAACAAACTTACAGGTTTAACAGAGAAAAGTATGCAGGAAGCTCTGCAGTCTTGGAGCATGGGGAGGGAGGCAGGGGGCAGGAAGGAGGAGGGAGGCTGGTCACAGCCTTCCCTCCTTCCTCCTCTTGCTCCAAGACTGCATGGCTTCCCATGTGCTTTTCTCTGTTTGCCAGTTAGGTTTGGTTTGGTTTGGTTTGGTGTGGTGTGATTTTTTCATTTGTGGTTGGGTTTTTTTGTTTTGTTTTGTTGTGGTTTTTTTTTTTTTTTTTTTTAAGCGAACCCACCAAAAGTGCAGAGCCAGCTGCTTGGTGATGGCCCCAAACTGCAGCTTAATTACCCTAATTAAGGTAATTGAGCAATGTGGCAATCTGCAGGGAGGGGTGGGACTGCTGTTGCCCCTTGGCCAATCAGAAATGTAGGGGACCCATTGCACTCAGCCTGTAAAAATGGTGGCTGGCCCTGGGATCTGCTCGCAAAATCAGTTGGTCACTTCCTTGAGTTCAGTCAACCCCTAATTATGAAGTGCCCCAAAAGTAATCTTCTTGGGGTTTTCAGGTTATTTTAAAATTCAAGTAAAAAAAATAAATAAAACCCCTTTTCATTAACATTAGGTAGGCATGATGGTTAGTTCCATAATTTGATTCCTATTATGAAGTTATATATATACTTCAAGATGCATAAAAGTTGTATAAAATCAACAGCAATGATGCTGTTAAAGGTGGAGGAAATGCAGAGAAACTTTTGGTATGTGAGAAATTATGTACCTGAAAAGCTCCTAAATGTAAAAGAACTGTAAATAAATACTAAAAAGGTATGTAAACGCGCAGAAATAAATGGAATATGTACTTTGCAACCCTGCAAAAACTTCAGTGTGAAAATTGCTAATGCAGACATGTTAAATATGGAGTCCAAGTCTTTGTAGGAGTAAAGCTATAAGTTGCATCTCAGAGGGCATGTCTACATGAGATGCTACATTGCCATAGCTCATTGCTACGGTGACATAGTGATAGTGGGCACAAATTGTGACACTGACATGACTGTGCAGTCAAGTGCAAAAAGGCCCATGCAGCATTGAGTCTGTGCAGTAACAAATGCAGCCTGGGACACGTGTGGAGTTAATGACAAAGCAGGAAGTTACAGAATTCAGAACAAGAGTACAAACATATTTGAGGTCCTTTTTCTGTTTCTAAAACTAGTTTTGCAGAAGAAATTATTTGATTCCAGCAGGTCTTTTTGGAATGATTAATTCAAATTACCTGTTTGTATTGTAATCATCTGGTCAAGTTTCATAATTCATTTGTATGGCATCTGAATATGTCAGACTATAAAATAGGATTTGGTACTATTAAGTCTGATTGTAAAATGCTTGGTCTTGTAAAAATGTAAATGCTGTATACTGTGACTAAGTAAAACCTGTTTCTTTTCTAAACAGACTATTTTAGTACTGTCTGGTGGGGTTGGTGCACTAACACATGAAGAAGATGCTATATTTGCAGAAGAAAATACATTGTAAGTACTAATTGCCTAACAGACCATAAGTACTAGCTTTTTTGTGTAAACAAAACAAAACAAAACAAAAAAACCCACACACTCTAAACACTCTAAAAAGTGTAGTTTCTACCCTAAAGCGTTTATACTGTAAACGGGTACCACACCAAAAAGTAGTATACTGAGGTGAAAGCAGAAGTTGAAAAGATGCATCTGTACCTTATAAGCAAATGATTTATAAAGGTTTGTAGTTACCATGGTTTAAAACCCACCCCAAACCTGTTGCCAAGAAATCAAATTCTTGAAATATTGCTTAGAGATGGAAACCATTCTTAATCTTGTTGTTCTCAAGTCTTAATTAGTTAAACTTAGCCCAGTATGCAGGGTTGTCAGACATGTCCAGTATACCAAGATTTGGATGTTTTAAAAATATTTCTAACTTTTTTTTTTTTTGCTGTGCAGTATATATGGAGAGCTAAACTTTGAATACCTTATTTTTTCATGTGTGTTCAGGAAATCGGAACACTTCAGGTCTGATAAATTTATTTAATCTTTACCACAGATAATAATATATATTTTTGTCTATGGGTTACATGGAGTTGGGGATCAAAATCAGCTTTATAAGGGAACTCAGGTGGAACTCTAACCATGAATTTCTTTCTGATGTCCCATAATTTTTAAGTCAGAGTTTATGGGAGAGGGGTAAAAAAATATACATCAGGGCTGTCCACATGTGATGCAGCCAGGGGTCTTAAGCCTGCTGTACTGCGTGGATATTTCCCCCCCCCTTGTATACTGTACCCCTGTATGGCCCCAAACTCACCCTCTGCTCCCCATGGTCAAGCACAGAAAGCAGAAGGCAGAGAGGGTGGGAGGCATCTAGAGATTTTAGCTGCAGCCGGAGCAATTAAGGGATCTGTGGCCAGGCAGGAACCCAGGGGCTGCACGTTAACCCTTATGGGCCACAGGCTGGCAGTTGGACACCCTGACGTGAAGGCTTTGTTTTAGTTGATTATTACACAAGCCATGTAAAAAAAAAAAAAAAAAAAAAAAAAAAAAAGTAAAAAATGGTAGATTTTTGCCTAGGTTTTGCTTGTAACCCGAAACCCCGAACCTCTTCCCATAGTGAAATAGTGGGTTATTTAGTGTTAAATGCAGTCTGGTGTGGAAGATTTGTGGTCTCCATACTGATCAACAATTTCCTTTTGTAGTGGAGGAAGTGGCTACAATCAGGTTTATATGGCCAGATGAATGCGGCAGCCTTGCAACCCTTCTTCCACCACCTTCAAGCTGACTTAAATACATTAACCTCTCTTTGCCAAAACTGAGATCTCTACGAATGTCAGGCACCTTCCTCTTTTTGTAAATTATGTAATAGAATGAAATTAATTTTTGTTAATAATTCATTAATGAACTTCAGCTTAAATTGGGGAGACATTGCTGGTGAAAGGTATTGTCTGGTAAATGAAGTCTTCTCTATTTTATAAGGCAGCAGTTAGGCAGATTTCCCATCCACCTCACTGTAATACCTCAGTACTGACAGGGGGAGGGGGGAACTCTAAGGGTAGCTCGGTCTCCATGGCTCAGGCAGTTTACCTGGAGTTACTAGGGGTGAACTTGTAATGTCAGGGTTAGAACTGAGATTTGCCAAATTCATTTCAATGTCTGTCTGATGGAAAACTTCCTGGGCCGGCCTGACTTCAAGTTACTGTCCTGTAGAGTGAAGGACTTTGTAGCTCATTAGAAATGCTGTGATGTATCCAGTCTCTCAGTTCCTTTCAAGAATGATGCTTGGCTTCCTTATTTACTGTATTTCCTTGAATACAAGATGACCCTGATTACAAGGAACTCACCCCCAATAATTAGATTCTATATATGGACAATTTATAAATGTGTTGTAATTTTCCAGGTACAGAATCTAATTATTAGGGGTTTGTCTTGAATTTGCCCCCTTCCCACTGCTACAGCATGGAAAATAAATCTTGAGGATCTGGTAGACCCTTTGCCTCCCTCAGCGTATTCATTCCCCATCTTATTGGTGGACCCTGCTCTTCCGGAGTGCGTGGAAGTGAGGAGCAAGCTTAAAAAAAACAAACAAAAAAACCAAGACTTTGAAATTAAACATAGCTATACCTATTTGTGTATAGTGCCCATAAACTGGGTTCATCCAGAATTGAGGCAACTTACCTTTTTTGAGACTGCTTCAAGTTTTACCACAGGTGTCCCATTTACGCAGTTTTAAGTAGCACTGTTGCTCCTACTCCTATATAGTATAAACTATGCATGGTATTAGTCCAAAACCAAAAGGCTTGTGATTTTTTTCTGTATAGTTCAGTGGGCTCAGCCCCAACAGAGACAACAGCATGTCAAGCGGTAACCCCACATCTCAGCACTACTCAGTATGTGTGCGTACTCCAGATACCTGCCGGGTATCTGGCTGCAGCAACAGTACCGTGTGCTCTGACTGGGGGCTAGGGCAAGAGCTGGGGCAGTGCCGTAGGTGGTGCGGAGTGCTTGGCAGGGCTTGGCCCTCTAGAACACTACCGGGGCAGCCTGCAGTGGGGAGGTGAGGCAGATGGTGTGTGATGGGACTCTGTCATTGGTGCATAGCTACCTTGCTACATATGCAAATTAAAGATGGATAGAAATCAGCTATAAAGTTATTACCTATTTTCCAGCTCCAACTGTAGCTGGATGGAAGTTTTTTTTTTTTATGGCATGATATTTACTTTGCATACGTAGCTGGTCTAAATTAATTTTTCAATTAATCTGTTAACTGCTTAATATATATAACTTGTAGAGGGGACCTAAGAAACGCACATTGCCCAGTAGGTTATACTGTGGGATGGCAACTGAATACTAGGTTCCTAGCTTTGGAAGCAGAATATAGTCTTGTGGTTAAAGCAGTAGTTAAATTGTTCAATCAAGCCATACAGGTACTTCACATAATCATATTCTTTCTGAATTGTCGTATGCTTAGAGGGGGAGACTGGGGCTGTCTCATGTGTAGATCTAATTTCTCTTCCCATTTTGCTTTAATGTGACCTTTGCAGCCTTTATTATATATAAAATGGGATTTATTACTTCCCTGCCCTCTGGCTTAAACCGTTTAACCCCTGTCTCAAATCTTATCTGTAATGTGAGTATATTATGTATTTACCTTACTCTGAGTAGTTGAAGTTAAAACATTTTGGAGACAAAATCTGTTCCGGAGTGTTATTTTTATGATTTGCATTTTATATTGTGACAATAAATTTCAACCTCTGATTTAGCAGTTTAATTTTTGGCAATGATGTTTTTTTTCAGCCAGTGTTAAGGTCAGCAGTATTTATGGTTCTTAGATTGTTAGGGGCTGGAAGGGACCTCGGCAGATCATTGGGTCCAGCTCCCTACATCAGACAGGTGAGGTCAGTTGACCCCAGCAAGATTTCCATGGTAGGTGATTTCACCACCTCTGTAGGGAGCTTATTCCACATATTTAATATTAAAACTTACTCCATATTAAATGGTAATTTAATGCTTTCTAAAATTACATAATGCAACATGAAATATTTCTTTAAGTATGAATAATTAAGATTTTACAAACTATGGGTGAACTGATATTCATAACATTTCTCTTTCTATATATATATATATATATATATATATATATATTTTTTTTTTTTTTCCCCAACAGAAGTTTTATGAATCCTTATGAGCCATTCATAATTCCAGAATATCTTCGTGATCAAGTGGAAGAATTTGAGGCTTTGCATGATAATCATTGCTGTCAGAAATACTATCAGAGATTTTTGGATAATAACCCAGACCCAACATGTGAAAGTTTATATGAGTAGGTATTAAATTTTTGTGTTCATCAGTTCAAAATTGTTAGGTTTTCTCTGTGTGAGTAATTTTTCAATTACCAATGTAAACCTACCAATTTAAATGCAGGTAAGTTCTTAAGTTCTTCTGATCTTAGTTAAGATTCAATAGATTTCATTTCCATTATCCATATAACAAGAGAGGTTGAAGTGGTGATCAGAAATAAAACATCCTACTTGATACATTTTGAAATGGCTGACAGTAAATATAAGTGAACTTTTAAAAGATACAAATAAGTTGAGGGTATGATTGTATCCATATGAAGTCATGTAAGACATTCCATAAAGTGAATAGCTGGAAGCTTGTTCTGAAGGGCATCAGATTTCATGGTCTTGGTGACAGAATCCACTTTTTAATTTTGCTAATGCTTACCTGATTTAAGGTCACATCTCTTCTTATACACTTGAACTTTGAATTAAAAGGTCCCTGAGTGTAAATGATTGGCAGTATCTTGAGTTGCACAGCCACCTACTGGGAACTGAAAAGAGTTCACCCTTGATTCAGCTAGAATGAATGAACTTAGAGGTGAACAGCTGTGATCCAGATATCATGGGGTTTCTTCTTTCTTTTTGGCATTCAGACTTCCACTTAAAAATCTAATCTTAAAAGATCTAATTTGTTTTCCTAAACAATAATAGATGGGTGGGTCATCCAGGAATTTCACTAGGGCTAGGATAAATGCATGTCCCTTAAACAGTTTTCAACAGAAATTAAAATGATTTTGAGATGAATCAGCTATGTCTAACATTGGAGTTTGACAACTTGAGATGGAGCTATCATCAAAGGCCATAGTTTTAGGTATTGTACTTGTTCCTTAGGTTGGTTTGGCAATTTGAGTTCTCAGTAGCATTTCTTTATTATTTAAATACTGTTTTGTCTCCTCTGTCCCTGCAAAAAAGATCATCACAGATATGTGAAAGGGTGAACGTGATTTTATGTAGTACTGTCAAATAGCCAAAATAAAGATCTCCAAAAGGTTATATTTTTCTACAATATTTTCAGTAATCACAAATGTTGCAACTAATGGTTGTAGCTTAAAAACAGAGGGGGTGGATTTTGTTTGAGCAAGGAGTTTTCAATGATCTATTTTAAAGGTAACACGTGTATATACATACTATTATAGCAAACGAAGCGTTTTGAGGGGAACATGGGTAAAGTGGGTATCTTTGTCTTAACTAATTGCAATAAGCATTGGTTTTATATACAGTGTATAGAGTTAAGACCTCAAATGGAAAGATCATGTTAAATTGATCTAATTCATTGGACAGTCAGTGAGTTGGTCTACAGTTACAAAGTCCCTCTCTGTCTGGAGGGTTTACTTGCTGACTAAAGGTTTGTTTCTGTTTTTAATACCTCTTCTGGATAGTGGAACTATGCTTGCTGTGAGTAATTGCTATGCAGTTCACAGCAAGCTTAAAGGTTTAGATGTAAAAACCCAAACTCTTCCTTTGGCTATTATAAATAATTGCTTAGCTGTATTATTTCTAAAGAGTTAGGAATGTGGACCACTTTTTTTAATCTTTTTTTGTTTTTTTTTTCTAGTGAAAAACATAAATAGGAGATCATCTTTGGAGCTATTTCCAACTTACAAGCAGTCACATGACTGTTTTTTAATCAACACATTCCTTATCAAAGATTACAATATAGGTACAAAGGAGCTTTATCCTCTGAAAGCTCATAAATGGGTATATAGGGAACTAGTGAATACTACAGTGGATTTGTAAGGCACTCTATCAAGTCTTTAGGAATCATAATTTTCCTGCCTGTTTTATTTTTATAAAGTTTATTTTTATTCTTCTCCCTTTTATGTTTACTTAACTTTGCAGTGTTTAAAACAGCAACGCTGATTTCTGTTTAATCTCAGCTCAGTGTTTTCCGTAGTTACAGTCTGCCTACTTGATAGCTTTTGCTGTTTACATCTCCAGCTACTTGTTCTTAATATTGCAGCTAGCTAAAGTATGTTCTACTTTTTCTGTGTTAATGGTTGAAATAAAATGTATAATATTTGCTTCTCTTTGAAGAAATGAAATATTAGTTGCGAAATTCCACTTTGCAACTTAATACGTAGGTAAAAACTTCAGTTTGTAGTGCTAGCATTCTTATGATTTAGGAAAAGTTAATATGAATCATTGTGGTAACAAAGTAGAGATATAAAGAACAAATATCTAGGATAAAAAATTACTCAAAATAATTGCTAACGCTATTTCCTTTTATACAAATTATTTTTAGTAATGTAAATCTCAAGTATGACTTGAAAGTGAAATGAAAAATGTTTGATTAATGGGTGTAATTCCTAATTTTTTTTTTTTTAAAGCTATTTCTCTCAGATCTTGGAGGAACATGGACCCATGGAGATTGATGATAAATTATTAGTTGGAGAGTATGAACATTTCCCTGAAGAAGCTCGTAAGATTGTGGAGAATGTTGGAGGTTTAAAACCTTTCCTTCTGAGATCCGCTCATTTTGTTTTGATGGACAACTGTATTGGTTTGATGAAGCATGCCATTCTACTTAAAGAAAATGCAGACATCCTAGCTGAAACTAAAGAAGATACTAGAAATGAAGAAGAAAATTGCATAGCCTGGCTAAATATTCAAGGAAACTCTTCTAAAAGCAAACTACAGTTAAACCCAGCTGCTAAGGAGTTCAAACCAGTGTCTTATGTTAATAAACCGTATATGCCAGTTCCTACTGATGATACATTAGCAAGCTATGAGACTCTAGAATGTTCAGCCATAGGACTGAACCAATGTTCCTCACATATTTCTTATAGTTCGGTGCATTCTTTGCCAAATGGGAGCACTGATACCATAGAAGAAGCAGTATCTTTTTCAGATGTATTACTACCCTCAGTAATTCCTAATAACCGCAGCATACTTCTGACTGATTCCTCAGTTTATCAGAATGAAAAAATGTTGCCAGTCCTCTCTCAGCTGCCTTCTGTTCTAAATGTTGCTAGCCAACCTAGTTATATATATGCTGATTATGAAGCACATCATGATATTGATGAAACTACAGCATCAGACAGAAGGTGCAGTTCTGGCATTCTCATACCAGATCTAATGCAAACATACCAGGATACTCGGTATGTAGTGGAGAACTTAGATTTTGAGTTCTGCGGAAATAATATTGATGGAGTGAATAATACGAGTGAAGCTAAATATGATATATCTGCTATTAAAAAGAAAATAGAAAATAAAAATTCATCTGTAGTGAAAAACCATCCACACACAAGGATGATAGCTGTCCAGGTAAGAAATAAAAAAGAAGAGACTCTTTTGAGGGCTCTTAATCGATCATGACAATGTATGGGATCTTGTATTTGGTACTGATCCTTTACAGTGAGGTAATACAGGTGGTACAGGTCAATATTACCTTTATTTTAAATGTCAGGACAGTTCCTTTCCTCTTAATTTTACTTACTTCAGAAAGAATTAAATCTTAAATAAATTTTAAAGGGAAAAATTGCATCTAAATTGTGGTGAAGGGAAATGTTCAATTCAAAACATCTGTGTTTTCTTAGTCTTCTCATAAACAACATTAAATTTCACTTAAAGGGTGGGTTCATAAAACATTTGCAGGATTGGATGTTTTATAGTTCTCCCATATCAGTCAACTGACACTTACCATAGTTAAATTGATATCAGTTGGTTATGTTAATGGAAGAAGGCTGAAATGTTTGTATGGACATGAGAAGATATTTTGGAAGTTAACTAACTTACCTATTTTTCATCAACCTCTCGCCTCTTCCCCCCACCCCCAATAAACTTCTCTAACTTTATTCAAGCAAGAAAGTAGGGAATAGGAGTCTGCTTACAATACCCTTTTTTAGCAATTGGAAAACAAACGATGTTCTATTAATTTCATAAAATGTCCTGCAAACTATAGAATACTTAAGAATGCATTTTGCTTACCTAGTAATGAGAAGTATATTTTACATTTTAGTTAACATTTTAGTTTCATAGTTAAATCTACAAAATCAGCAAAAAATAAATTTGATCTAGCTCTTTTGATATAACAGAATATTAAAAATATATGGTGCTGGTGGCATTTTATTTCCTATCTTAGTTATTAGGGATTTCCTAGGGGTTATGAATTTTTAAAAAGTTGTTTGTATGATGATGACAGTAAAAAGAAAAGACCATCTTTGCACATAGTCCAGGAATCATAAAGTTCAGGGACATAGAAAAGTATTTCTTGCTGCAGATAAGCTTTTGACAGTACCTTCTAATTGTAGTTTGCATTTCTGAAGGTCCATTGCATGCATCTTAAGGGAACATAACATTGGCAATATAGGAGCCCAGTGTCAAAGTAATAAATTAGTATTCAAACAAGAATGAAGACCCTTTTGACTTTGATATTGTACAACCAAGCACAGGTGTCTTCCATGAAAACAGCTTTTCCAGCACATTCTTTTGGTCCTTTGGTGACAAGCTTGTGATGATGGGAGGAGGATTGTGAGGTCTGGAAGTTCCTAGTCCATGAACTGCCACAAAGATGGCAGTTACAAGAAGCTCATCTAACACTTGGAGCTAGGAGTGTGATCTGACAGCTGTGACTGAGCAGCCCTCTTGAGGATCCACTCTGCTCATCTCACATGGGGAGTAGGCTTGAAAAGCTGCCTTAAGCATAGTCTGGCTACCTTTTTTACCTGACTGGCTAACTGCATCCAGTGGGATCAACTTTACTATGGTCAAAATCAACAAAGAGACACCATCAGTTTGGGGACCTTGAATATCAGGGCACTCATGGACAATCCTAATAGCGAACACCCAGAGTGCTACACCACAATTGTTGCTTAAGAACTTGGGCAACACAACATGGATGTCACTGCACTGAGCAAGAACCCAGTGAGTGGGAGATAAGACAGATTAAACAAGGAGGCAGCTATACTTCAGGAAGGAGAATGCCAGCTTTGTGGAGTTGATTTTGCCATCAAAAATGAACTCAAACCAACTCAGCAAGTTCTCTATCAGAATTAATAAGTGCCTCTTCTCCTTAAACTGTCAGGGAGTCAATTACACTGTTGTCATCAGCACGTATGCCTTGACTCAACTCTGCTGATGAAACCAAGGAGAAATTCTACAGCAACTTTGACCGAGTTCTGTCTGGGGTCCCAGAGAGGCAGACTTGCTCTCCTTGTTGATTTCATCACCCGAGTTGGAAGCGACTCAAACCTCTGGAATGGAACCATTGGCAAGGAAGGAATGGGAAAGATCAACTCCAGTGGCATCCTCCTTTTGACCAGATGTTGGTGATGGTGAGTCCGTGTTCAGCACACCCTGTTCTGCCAGTTAAAAAGAAGCACAAGACATCATGGCAACACCCACAATTCAACCATTGGCACTTGATTGACTGCGTCATTGTTTGTGCCTGAGATTGCAAAGTAGTCCACATCACCTGAGCTATGCTAGGAGCTGATGATTGCTGGACTGATCACTGACTGATGCACTCAGTTATGTTGTTCAAACTGGCTCCCAAATGACAGCTGCAGCAGAAGTAATGCTGACAGAAAACTGGCAAATTCCTGTCAAAATTGATGGGAAAATGTCAGTAATGTTGGGCGTGCCTTCAAGTCTACTGGCAGCAGCACCTGCAAAGAGACTCTTGGATTATCTACCAGGAAAAATCAAGACTGGTTTGATGAGAGTGACTAGAATATTCAAGAGTTGATTGACTGCAAGTGCAAGGCCTTTTTGTGCTTGGCAGAGCAACATCAACTCCAAGCAAATGAAATTGAATCACCAATGAGCCAGCGCAGAGGGCCAGAGGAGGACCCACAATACGAAGAACAGATTATGAGAAGATGAGGTGAAAGTGATTGAACATCTTGCTGACTTCCATGTTATGTGCAGCTTTTTCAGTCCCACCAAAGCCATCTGTGGTCTGAGCACTCTGGGACCAACCCCTTTGAAGCCTAAGGATAGAGGAGAGCTGATCGTGAAAAGGAGTGCCATCAATGTCCTTTGGAAGGAGCATTTTGAAGACCTTTTCTGTCAAGACTGTTTTTGACAGGAGTGTTTTCCATTCTATTCCATAACTTCTAGTTAGAAGTAATCTTTGAATTTGTCCAGCCCTAGGCAGGGTGAGGAAAGCCATCAAACAGATAAAGAATACAGCATCTGGAGCTGATGGACTCCTGATGAAATCTTCAAGGGGTGGGAGGTGGAGGTGAGTTTGTGTCACAGCTCTACGCCCTCATATTAAGGATCTGGTATGAGGAGGAAATCCCAGATGACCTTATCCATGCCATCATTGTCACAATCTTCAAGAAAGGAGATGGATCTGACTATGGAAATAACAGAAGGATCACCTTGTTGTCCACCTCAGGAAAGATCATTCACTCACTCTGAAGCAGACCTTCAGGCAATCATTGATGTCTTTACCAAGGCATACAAGAAAGTAGAACTGACACTTATTTAGAAGATTAGGGTCCTCCACCAACCAGCGCTTAATGAGCAGTCCCCGACTCCAGTCATTCAAATTCCAGTGAGAATCTGTAGAGTGAGAGAGATGGCCATCTCTCACAGAAGGCTGACATCGACACAAAGAAATCCAGCATTGCTGTAAATGTGTACATGCAGCCTTCAGATGCCTGAGGAAATGGGTGTTTGAAGATTGTGACATCAGATGGAAAACCAAGCTCGTGGATTATTGAACAGTCATGATCTCCAGTATGGAGCTGAGATGTGGACAACATGCAGGAAAGCCTCAAATCTCTGGAGAAGTAGTACCATCATCACTACCTGCAGAAGGTATTTCAAATCCAGTGGGTAGACAGATGCAACAACATTAGTATCCTCTCGCAAGCAAGCACCATAAGCATAGAGGCAATGATCTTCTGACATCAGCTTCTTTTGGCGAGCCACATCATCCAGATGCCCAACTCTGGACTCCTGAAGCAAGTTTTATTCCCCCAGCTCAGTCAAGGTATACGCTCGAGAAGGACAGAGAAAGTGCTTCAAGGATGTCTTCAAAGCCAGCTTGAAAAAATGCAGCATTGATATCAACTTATGGGAGGCTATCACCCAGGACCACCCCAGATGGAGGGAGAGTCTGCTGCAAGGATCTCAGTACCTTGAAACCTTTCAATGACCACAGGAGATGAAAAAATGGGAGCAGCGGAAACGGCATGTCATGGACCAAACCAAGAACCCAGAGCCATCCACCCTGTGTGGAAATGTGTGCCCAAGCTGCAACTGTGTGTGTTGAACCTGGATAGGCCCCATCAGCCATTTTCAAAACCACAAATAAGACCGTTGTGAACGAGGATCATCCTTGACTGCAAGGGATTGCCAATGATACTTATTACCAGCAACTCCAAGAAGGCTAATTTTAATAGGACTGTCTGCTGCTATCTGTAGATAATTAATGTATAACTAATATGCATTTACAAACAATACTATTCTTGGGCTATTTTTGAATTGTAAGGATGCCATGTTGACAGTGTTGGCCTAACTCTTCTCATTGAAGTCCATATGAAATCTTCCACTGACTTCAATAGGAGCGGAGGATTTCCAGTCCTGCACTGCTTGCTCTGAAGTTTCAGATAGTCTGAGCAGAGTAAACACAGCTTTCTTTCTGAGGCTAGTGAGAGAAGGGCTCGTCTTAATGTGAATTCCTATGTGTTGGCTTGGGATTAGAGAATATTCAGTGAAAAGATCCTAACTTCACTCCAGGGGTGAAGCCACTTTAAGAAACTTACATTTTCTCAACGTGACTTCTTACGGTTTAGGCGAGATACAGCCATATGTTCTAAGAATGAACATTTTTTTTTAACAGTTAGGTCCTTTCCTCCTTACAGAATTGAATTGTTGGGGGATGGATACAAAATATAGGGGATATCATTTATTTTATTCTAAAATAATTTGTGCATTTTTGTACTCCAGGTACAGCGGGAATTAGCAGATAGGGAAGCCAATACTATGCCTTTTCATCCATTTGAAACTCAACAAGTAAGTAAATACATAATTTCTTCAGGCATTTTTAAAAAAATCTTTATATAATAATCAGTAGCCTAATGGAAAGCGAAGACTTCATTAATTCAGTACCTAACTGATAAAAACCCTTGCATTTGATTTAAAAAAAACACATTTGTTTTATTACTACTTTTAATATAGGATTCTACATATGTAGAGGGGAAATTTTAGAGCATCCAAACTATAATAAAATGTACCCAAAAACTTAAAATTGAGATAAAAGGGCTAACAAAGTGGAGTATTGAAAGGATAAGGATGAATATGAAATGGGTCCGAGCATGACTGGCAAAAAGACATGTCTCTAAAAAGTTAGTTCAGTCAGTTCTATCAATCAGATTCATACCGTGTGATGAAGGAGGAAGCTGCATTTTCAGAGTTCAAGTTCTTAAATAATTCAGCTATTGCAACCAGTAACCTTCATAATGCTTCATTTCCAACAATCCCAACTAAGCCTGACTAAATACTCCACTATCTGGTTGTGGGGGGCAGGGGTAGAAAGCTCAGGTTGGTAAAGACAAATGGCAACGCGTATCCACATCAGGAGGGGAACGGCTCTAATTTTTCATGGCTAGATCCATGCTCATCATCATAGTTGGTTTCTTGAATGGAGAGTCTTTTCTAGGTTTTTTTCTACAAAATTCTCAAACTTTGGATCATAGTTCATGTTAAATTTTGCTTTTAAAATGTTGTGAATTTACGTTGCTTTTTGAATGAGTGGCGTAACAAAATCTTTAACGTACTTTTTTCAGGGAGATATTTTACGTATGGCAAAAGAACATCAGGTATTACAAAAGCAACTAAAGGAAGCAAAAGAAAAATATGAGCAGCTGCAAAGCCGAAGCACAGAAGAAACCAGTGTTTTAAATGAGCAGTTAAAAAAAAATCTTGAAGAAAATAAGGTAATAGTTAAGCTCGGCTAATATGGGTACAAAGACCAATTGCAGTACAATAGCTTTAGGGAGGTGATTTGTTCAAAAGAGCTTTAGAGATGTAAGTGGTAGTCACCACTGCAAAGCCTACTTAAGTGGCTCCAAATTTTATTAGTTTCTGTATTGTCTTAACATTTTTATGAAGTCAGCATATGGAACAATAAATTTTTATACCCCAGTTTAGAAACTCGGCCCACAGTTCAACAGCAAGTACTTTTTGGGTGTTTATGCACCTACAGCAAGCTCCGTTGTGATGCAATTACAGAACATCAGAGTAGATTCTGTTCTGCTGAAGCATGGTAATTACCACGCTCCAGCAGACTCCAGCATGTTGTGTACCAGTGTCCCCACACTGAAAAATGGTGGCAGGAGTGCTTTAAAGCTAATTCAGTGAGCTTTAGTTAAAGTGCCCCACTGGCATTTTTCAGTATGGGGACACCAATACAAGTGAGGGTCCAGGTGCTTTAATTAAAAAGAGTATTGAAGCTGCTCCAGTTAAAGCCCCACCCCCAAGTATGTGTATAAACACCCTTTATGCCTAATCAGAAAAACTTAATTAATTTTTGTGAATGATAATGAAGACTCAAATACTGGCATGAACCAATGTTCTATTTTACATTCATCAACTAGGAAATATTTGTTCCTCGATGGGTACCTTTGCTGTACCGGATTATTTAGAAAGAAATGTTTCTCGTTCAAGAAACTACTTTTCTAAATATTTTCTGCCTTCAGATTTCAAAGAGAGAATTGGATTGGTTTCATCAAGATTTAGAAACAGAAGTAAAGAAGTGGCAACAAGAGAAAAAAGAAAATCAAGAGAGATTAAAAGCAATAAAGAGTGCAGCCAAAAAGCAGGCAGATACTAATGAAACGTGAGTATTCCTTTTGAAAACTGATGTTCTGCTTTTTGTTTGTATGACTTTATTATTAATGAGATTAATTCCTTCATAATATTGAAATTTACTGTATTAGTCTGCTAGAAATAAACCATCTTGGGATATTGATTCTGTAGACAAATGAATAACATAATTCATGTAAAAGTTCTGATTCTGAGATCTACCAAATCACTGATAATTACTAGCTTAGTAACAGGTATGGGGTGGAAATACATGGATATTATTTTCACTGTTTGTAGATGGACTCGTTTCTTAAAAGCTTGATTCTGCCAGTCTAAAGAAGTTGTACCTCATTTTGCAGTTAAACCTACTGATAGTGATGGGGATGGAAGAAAAGAAAATAATATTTTAATTTTGTTAGATACAGAATTATAACTTATCAAAGCTACATGCTATATATGTTATAGAAAAATATGCATTGTGCTTAAATAAAGACATCACTTCTCAAACCATACATATTTGTATTTGCTTGCTTGTAATGCCTGTAGGTATTTGAGGAATATTGAGGAGGAGGACAAACAGTATAAAGTTATTTTGGAGGAGTTCCTTGAGATCAGGTGAATTTGTTTTACTTATTTTGCATCACTAATATAGTGGTATTTGATTATCCTGTTAACTCATTTTATTCGGGTTGTTCTTATCTTAATGTTGGTGTCTGTTGCTCTAAATATACAAGAACAATTATGAGTATCACATTTTAATACAAGGTGCCTTATTCTTTGCCTTAATGCCTTTTTAAAATAAGGTATTAAATGCATTTAAAATGTAGTAAAATAGTATCATTTTTTATTTAAATTTAATACCAGTTGTGGAGGGGCCCCCTAGTGGTTATTGCTTTTTAAAAGGTCTGAAAAGAGCTTCTTGTACTTCACAACATCCAGCAGCATAGTTTATTAAGTATCTATCATCTCTGTTTTTACAAGAGTGTATCAGGCTTTGCATTAGGTTTTGAAGTTATATGCAAGTACTACTATACAAACTACGTTTAATACTAAATCAAAATGGAATGTACTTAATGTAAAATGACAACCTAGAACCAATTTTTTACACTTGTGCATACCATAATCTTGGCTTAATTTAGGATCACATATTTTAACTTTCCACATATGGAATAATACCAAGATATTTATTTTTGTTTGGTCTAAAGCTATGAGCACAGACCTTCAGTTTTCTACTGGGAGAAGCTCCACTCTCCTTTTAGTTCTCTCTGCCTCTTGTTTTCCAGCTGTAGTGTGGGTACAGCTTCCAGCCAGTGGGGAGCTGTAACCACATCAGGAAACTGAGTCTGCCCTATTGCTTCTCCACATGCCCCCAACTCTGGGCTGTAGCATGAGTGCAGCTGGAAACTGCCTGGCTCTAACGCAGCTTCACACAGACTGGAAGCTGTGCCTATGCCACAACCCAGGATGAAGGAGGTGAGGGAGAGAAGTGGCAGTGGCCTGGCTCCTGTGCAGCTTCTCACTTGCCAGTGCTGGCATGGGCACAGGCAAAGCCCTCTAGCTTGGTGGGCCAGATTTGAGCCATGGGCTATATGTTGCTGACCTCTGCTGAAGATTATCAGGTGCATGTCACTGAATCCACATACAGGTTTGTGTACATTGTTCCATTTCCTACTTTGCTTTTAGATCTTGGGATATGAATCTTCCTCTCTACAATTTCCCCAGTCTTGCCCATCTTTTTCATTTCCCAACCAGGTTTTCTTTTGGAACTGTCAGGAGATCATACAGTTTTGAGAAATGGGTTAAGTACTTCTGTGTAATAGAGAGACCACCTTCTATTTGGAGTTATAAGAAAAACCATGGCACTGAAAATTAAGAACAAGACTTTAGGTTTATTTTTTAAACATTTTAAATTAATTTATATTTGAGGACTCATTCACACTGTCATCTCCTCTGTAGAAAGTGATCAGTGATATGTATTTTAGTAAAAGAGAAAACATTTAAAAGTTTTTAGTTTTTAAAAAGAATTCGTAAATTGTAGTTTATTTGGAATATTGTTCAGTTGTAAATGATATTCCAATATATTATTTAAACTCTTTATTTTCCTTTAACTTCATAGTAATAAACTTGCAAATGAGAAAGTAAAACTGGAAGAGCTTATAAAAAAGAGCAAAGATCAATACCAAGAGTGTGTCAAAAGAACTGTCGTAGCAGAGGTAAGGAAAAAAATAGCTACGCTAGACTTTTTCATTTGCATTACACCTTGTTTGTGGGAATTGTTGAATCTGCTCACATCTCAGCATGAGTTTAATAGACACTTCTGGCGATTCCATTACAATTAGAAAATGACTTGCATGCCATTTTAAAGTATGCCTAAAAGCATTACCATAATTTAATTAAACAATAGCCTTGTTATATTTGGTATGTTAGCCAAAGCTTTAGTCTACTTAATTGCAAATTATCAAGATTGTTTTATGTAAGTATTATAGTAGTGGTTTATTACTTGGGCTAAACTAATGTTGTCAGAAAATTAAAATAGGGTCTAATGCTAAATGATAATTGCAACTTAAATATTTCCTGTGTCTTAAACTCCAAGGTCTGTGTACATTGTGTGTGTACACTGTTCCTGTTAGTGGGATTACACTATACTCTTTTTAAGTATGTCGGCTCAGAAGTGAAAAACTGTGGGCTATCTGAAATATGCACTTATTCAAACTTAAGGTGAGCATTTTTTAGTAAGCATACAGTCCTAGTAACACTGTACTAATGCCCTGAAACTGACTAGCTTCCCTAATTTTCAAGGCTTCTAGTAGTTTCATTGGCCTTGAAAATGAGAAGAGAAAGTAGCTGTGAAATTTAATAGCTTCCATCATTTTCAAGGTTTCTAGTATCAGCTGCTTCCATACACCTTCTGGTGCAGTTAAAGGTAGTAAAATTAGTTGCAAAAGAGATGGATGCAGTTACTATGCAATTAATCAGGGTGTACAGGGAAGTAGACAGTAGAGGCTGAAAGACGCTATGCACTTAAGCCAAGGGCAGGCTAAATATGGCCTGTTGGGTGGATGCGGCCCACCAGGTAATTCCATCCAGCCCGTGAGGCCCCTCCATAAGCCCAATGAAAGCCCTGGCCCTCACTGCCCCTCTACAAGCTGGTGCCACCATGCAGGAGGTGCAGTTCTGGTTGCTGAGCAACCACCCCACCTTATCTGTCCTAGCCCTGAACCAGGGGGCATTAGAGACAAGAAGCCTGTGCCTGGCAGAGGCTTTTGCCTGATCTCCCCCTGCCTGTTCCCAGGCTCCCTGCCTGCGAGAGTGGGAATTCAGGTAAGGGCCACACCCAACTGGGGCCAGGGACTACTGTTGGGGGAGAGAGGTGGGTGTGCAGGGAGCTGTGTGCTATAGGGCCAGGTTGGGCTGGCCCCGCACACAGCAGGAGCATGGGGAAATGCATGCTATGGAGCCAGGTGGAGCTGGCCCCACACCCTGCCACCATGTGGAGCCAGGGCTGAGGTGGGAGCGCAGGAACTGTCACAGGAGCTGGCTCTACATGCTGCCACTGCATATAGCTGGGGACTTAGTCAGGAGCACTGTTGGGCTGGATGGTGCTGGTCCCACATGTTGCCACCACCTGTGGCTTGGGACTGGGGTGGGAGCATGGGGAGCTGTGTGCTGGGGGGGTCAGTCAGGGCTGATTCTGCTGGCTGCCACTATGCACGGATCCAGGGACGCGTGCACTCCGGGGACTCTGAGAACCCACATCCTCCAAAACACCCCACCCCCATGATACCTCCAACACACCCGCACATTCCCACTGCAACCACACATCCCTATCCCACACCTACCACACAACCCACCCTCAACACACCAACACCTTGCCATACACCTTACCCCTCCACCATACCCCCAAAAACACCCACTCCCCCCTACCATTCCCCTTCACACATCCCTACTCCACAGCCACATCCCTCCACACCCACTCCCCAGCCAAACCCTGTGACACACATTCCCTTCCCCCCTGCTTCCCCTCTCCCAAATATACAAGAGTGAGACTATTTCCCCAGGCAAGGGTCAGGGCTGTGCTTGGGCTGGGTGGCAGCAGTGCAGGGATGTGGGCTATGGGGTGGGCTACAGCTATAGTGGCAGACCACCCTCAACCCACGCAGATCTGGGGTCATGTGCCCCATGCCTCCCTTAGGGGTGCGCACAGCAATGGGAGCCACCCCTCCCTCCCACAACGCTTCCCCTGGATGAGTTGCTCATGGCTGTTGTGTACCTTCCCTATCCCCCCCCTCACTGCGTGGGGCCTCAATCTGCCCCCCCCCCCTTTCTTTCCCAGTCCTCCCTACCGGCCAGACTCTGCTTTCGAAGCTGCTGGGCTGCGCTGCTAGCCTCATGCATGCTGCGGCTGCGTGCGTGCACACCACATTTATTGGCAACATTACTGTGCACACCAGGCAAAAAAAGTCGATTGCCAATGATGCCAATTTTCTTTTTATCAGTGCCAATACAATATGGATTGGTGCACCTCTAATTGGCAAGACTGTTAAAAGCCTTTGTTTTCTTATACAATACCTCACTTAGTACTGCAGTATTCTACAGCTAACCTTTCTTGATTAGAAATCTACTTCAGTGCATTATAAAAAAAGTACAGGTCAGTGCATTGACTAGAGACCAGATTGAGGTTGAAATGAGATGAATAATTTGGTTTTATTGCTTATGCTAGGAAAGCACTTGCAGTGTATATTTTTACAGTCATAACATTTTAATTGTAGGTGTCAGTACTTGAAAACTGGAAGACTGCTGAGGTATACAAGTTATGCAGCATAGTTGCAAATGCAGAAGCAAATCTTAAATGGCTAAAGGTAATTAGCAGGTAAGTGGCATGTAATGTGACTAGAATTTCTGCAGCAGTTACTAAATAAAAACAAGATTGTTGACTTTAAATAAGTATGATAACTATGTAACAGACACAGCACTGCATCTAGGATGTTACGTATATCTTAGATTTAATTTGCAAATGTCAACGTTCAGTAATTAGATCTTGTTTCCTTTAAGACTCTTTTGGTTTGTTTTGATTAATGGAGTTATACATTAACATTACAACAAACTAACAAGTGTTCATATTACCATACATTCTCATAATAAATGTCATTTGTAACTTTCACACACTCTTGCATTCAAAAACTGGACAGATGCATTAGACTGTCACTGAAGCCATCATCAGATAAAACTCTGCTAAAGTTTTAGTTTTAACTTGCCTGGGAGGAGAAAAGAAGGCTTAGAAAATATACCGATTTATCTGTTTTAAAAAATCTCATTCAAACGTAAGTTGATAGTGTATTTAATGGCAGATTTGAAATCTCTCAGCAGCTCTGTTTCACTATCACCTCAACTGAAGTCACAGATAGATGATTGGGAAACATTTCATTCAGATATCAAGAAAGAAATTGAGAAAGTAGAGGTAAGTTTACTCTTCAGTTTTCCTATATGGGGGGGTTCCTAATTTTTCTCCTTACTAAAATGCAGAACTGAGTTGTTAAGTGGTGCTTAAGTTAAGCAAAACAGTATATACTTGGTAGGGAGTGGGGACCAATTTTGTTTGCAAATCATTGGATAGTCTTAAATATGTCCTTTACAATTTAATATTTCTGTTCTTTGTGTGTTGGTTGAAGGGAAGAGTTCTTGTTGCAAACAGATCTCAAATAGGTAATGTTTTGATGCATTTACTTAAATAAAAGAACATAAAGGGCTCAGATCTGTAAGTGCCATGCCAGCCATGCAGGCAGCCATGTCCACTAACACTCATTGATTTCAGGGAGGCATGAATGTTCTCATGCCTCGCTGAGATTCAGGCATGAGTGTTCTCTCATGCAGACTTTAATGCTTCATTGGCAACTTTTGCAGGCCAAAAGTTTTAACCATCTTTTCACATTAACTTACCAACTAACTTGTGGGGAGTTTTCTACTTGGAGGCAAGAGGGTATAGGCTGCAAATGGGTAAATTGTTTGTGGAAAAAAACAATATGAAGCAGTTGGGGTGCACAGAGAAAATATTTTCAGTAGTCCTAAATCTTTAATGACTTACCCTTTTTAACCTATTAGCATATCAAATAGAAAATCAGTTTTTTCTGTAACATAGGACATATTTTGTCTCCCACAAAATCTGGTAGCATTTATTGATCTTTTTTAATTGTTCATGTTTCTTCTTTAGACCCAGTATGAAGAGAGAATCCATATGGTAAAAAATGGTGCTGTGCTAAATGATCTCTCTAAAGTGCAAATTGCAGACCTTCAGCCACCTCCTAGTGTCTCAGTAAGCATCTTGTAGCCATTGATAATTTCCTTTTTCTGTGTCAAAGTAATAAATTAAACAATTAACTTTCTTCCTTGAGTATGTACCAGTAAGCCCTGTGATAACAGCTGGAGGTGTGCATGCATGTGAGAGCAGGGGAATTTGAATATATGTACAACAAGGCAATGTGTATATTGTGTTCCTCTTTATACCATCACATGAGAGTGGGAAGAAGTTGGTTGTAAGGTAAGACTGAATTGAATATTTGGTTTCTCCCTTCAGAGACCTGAGTAAAACTGAGTCTTCAACCAGCTTTGTAAGGGAATGTTTATCTCAACTCTTCCAGCAGGGACTGCAGGCAAGGCAAGAAAGGCTGCTGGGCTCAAGAATTGCCAGGTTCCCAGCGGCTAGAGACCTTCATCTTTCCCTGCTAGGGAACTTTTGCAACGCACTTTTCTGCCAACCAGGCTTCACTATCAGAGCAGTCCTGGTCCTGATGCCGATCCCCCGCAACCCTAAGCCAGGCATCAGCTGAGGCATAAACCTCCGTAGTGTGCTCGGCTCCAAAACCTTTTTAGTGGACAGACATTATGGATTTTTAAAATATTCCTTCCTTTCATGCGAATACGAAGTGGTTCCTTTCGACAATGTTTTTATTACGCACTTAAATCTGGCTCCAGCTTTTTTTATTAAGTGGTGATTTGTGTGCTATTAGATAACATTACCAGAGTTATAACAATCTGCAGGATGGGTACATTTTGAAATTTGGTTACTAGTAAAACAACTTGCTGAAGAATTGGGTAAGAAGTCCATGACTAGCAATTTGACAGTGTTTCATTTTATGAAGGCTTGTTACTACTAAAGTTTCATTTAAACTTTGTTTAACCTACATGAAAAAATTAAAATTATCCAGAGTATACCAGCTGTACAGAAGTTTACACTGGGCACAAACCAAATTGATTTACATTTCCACACAAATATTAAATCTAATCCTCTCTTTCAGAAAGCAATAATTTATACTAAAAACTTCAATTGACTTTGCTGAGTCCATATGAGTTAAGGGGTGTTAATGTTATGCTTTTTAGCATAACATTAGCATAACACTAGCATGTTTAGCTATTCAAAATGGATTCTTTCTGAGAGAGAGGATAAACTGTCCATGAATAAATTTAGGGTGGAAATCAGAGAGGTTTTTAAAACTAATAGAGTAGGAGGGGCAAGGAACCTATTTGTTTGAGAGAGTTTGATCAGTTTATGAAAGGAATTATACATAGCCTGTAGAGACTGTAGTGGCCATTTATTCCTTAATGTACGCACATTCAAAGTTTTAAAATACTTATTTAAAAAAAATTAAACTCACTTTTACCTACCTCCAGTCAGAAGACCTAAATGCCATTTATTGGGCTCCTGATGCACACCACCAATTTCAAAATATTCTTCTTTAAAACCCAGTAAGTGTCCAGAGCCACCCCTATTGCTAACCCATGAGAGTGCTCCAGTCTCATATGTGTGTATGCTGTTTGGAGCAATTCTTGGCCATGTGTATTGTGGGTTTTGTATTTGTGCTGTGAAGATGACCTGGGTAAAACTGGGTAGTATAAAATGGTACCTTATTGTCACTTACTATGAAGACTTAAGTAGAGGACAGTTCATGTTGTTAACTGCCTTAACATTTTCAGAAATAGTTTGACTAATTTCCTACTTATCCTTGAAAAAAATGTTTTTCCTTTAGGTCTTGCAAGGCTGGCCCCCTATTAATGATCCAGCCATCGTATTGTGTTCATCTACATCTGTGCACCCAAACTTACTGCCTCCATTTTCAAACCCTAAAGACCAAAGTCCAATGCATTCTGCACCGCATGAGCAGAGCAGAAGTAAAACAGCACATAAAAGTTCCAATTATTCTACAAATAATGGATCAGTAAAAATACTCTCTGAAACTTTGGGAAGATCGTCCTCTGATCAAGTGCTAGTAGGTCAGCCATCTGAGATTTCTGGACATGCTGCTCAAAATACCCAGCTGAGCCACGAAAATGATCCACCACCAGCACTGGCACAGTTGGACTATACTAGAAGTTCAAACAAGAAAGCAGTTCCAAAAGCATTTGATAATATCATTTCACATCTAATGACTATATTTCCACATTATACCAGGTATCTTTCTTTTAAGTCCTTTCTACTCTTGTGGGTTTTGATGGTTGTGGTGTCACAAATCCGTGGAGAAAATGTTTTGGGTTTCCTGGCAAGGAGACTCCTGTTTCAGCAAGAGACAAGATGAATTTCAGGGAAGCTTCTCTCCCTACTTGGTAGGGCTGAAGTAATGCTGCATCTGTGATGGTTCAGGAATTATGAAAGGGGCAAGAGTTATCATGGGTGATACCTTTTATTGGTCCAACTGCCAATAAAGACAAGGCATTCTTCATCAGATTTCTCTGAATGAAGAATACCTTTCATTTGAAAGCTTGTCTAACTTTATCCCAACCAGGCCTCATGGTAGAAGTGATATCTTTCATTAGACCAACAGGATTTTTGCAAAAAAATGTACTTAATTGCAAGCTTTTGGGCACAAACACCCTTCACCGGGCATCAGAGAAAAGACTTTTTAAAAGTTCCCCTGAGTAGAAATGAAAGTTCATATTTAATTGCTTTATCCCAGCCAGGCATTTCATCCAATAAAAGATATCATCCACAAAATTCTTTGCCTCTCTTCCTCACTTTCCCAAGAATATTTTACAAGAATATCTAGTTGCTTTAGTTTCCTTATTTCAGATTGGCTTTAAGATCCAAGCAGAGATGCCTGGACATGTGTGCAGAGCTATTACTATCAATCTAATGTCTGAAAGCTGAGGGTTTTTACATGCTGTGACCAGTTTGTAGTATTACTTTTTCAGTATGCTGTAGAATTGTCACCAAATACAATTTAATTTCTCCCTCTTAAGGTTTGACCTTACTAATTTCATAAAAGAGGTACGAATTAAGAAAGGAAACATGCTTTCAGGGCTGAGCCAAGATGAAATCCTTAGCAGTGTGACAGAACTCATTTTGGATCAGCAAATGAAGAAAAAGGTACACTTTTTTTTTTCCAGTTGAACTGTTTGTTTCACTATCAGAGTTGCCAATGAAAAAATGTTCTCAATTCTTTTGTCATAGCTAAAAACTGAAATAAGTCCAAAAGGACACAAGTTTTTGGTCAATCCATTGCTTTCTGCTTTAAATTAACAACAGCTTCCTAATGACACCTGCCTAGGTTCTGATCTCAGCAGGGAGAACTGAAAAGTCAGCATCCTCTGCTTCATCAGAACAGACACAGAAGCTATCCAAGCCTGCAGAAGGAAGTGTGTCCAGCCCATCCAAGGCAAGGCCTGCCTATAAAACTGCCCAAACCAAAATGTCTTGTCCCTTACAGCCAGCTGAGCATCCCTGGAGATTGGTTGGAGAAACTTCAAAATCAACATGGAAAAAATCAAGAGATTCTAGTGTAAGGTTTTCTCTGCTCCTTAAAAGTTCAAATGATAATAAAATGCAAAGAGTTCCCTGACACGTTTGCCCCTGGGTTTATAATTAAATCAAAGTGTACTATATCTTAATTCAGATAGATAGAAGCTTTTCTTGTTTTTTTTTAAAGTCTTGATTCCTTATTTTTATGCAGAAGAGGATAGATTTTTATAACATCTGGTTAGTAAGATTAGATCTTTGTGTACAGCAGTAATTACTGACACATCCTGTAAATACTTGATAATAACTGCAGGACAATAATTTATCTGATATAGGCACAACTATGAAGGACAGCTTTTTTTTTCCCCCGTTACTTTATTGCTATAACAAATATTTTAGGTGAGAGCTTTTAAAATGTGAATCTAGCTTTTGGAGAAAAAGGGTAAGTGTCTATATACTGTGCTTCTGGCATTGCTGCTAGATTTAACAGGTCCCTTGCTTTGTTTTGCATCAGTTATAGTCCAGGGGTCAGCAACCCCACAGCATGCGTGCCAGACCATGGCACATGAAGCCATTTTGTTTGGTGTGCCACATCTGGCCCCAGTGCTTGATAGGCCCCTGCCAATCATAAAGCCTGAGCTGCTCACAGCAGGCAGTGGGAAGGCTGTAAGCCCTGCTGTGAGCAGCCTGGGCTCTGTGGGGTGTCAGGGTTCTGTCCAATGGCCAGGCTGCTTGCAGCAGGAAACCACTAGGCTGCCACTGGCTGCACTGAGGTCCAAAACCCTGGTATTTTTGGTCTGGCTGCACACGTGCCTTGGAGCAGGTGGCACTCAAGGGGCTGGGACTGCTGCCACAACAAAGAGCAGGCCCTCATGGCTTCCCTGCCATCCATCCTTGGCACGCCCAATTTCTTCCGTGTCAAGGTTGCAGGGTTTTTTGGCACTCAGCCCAAAAACATTGGTAACCCCTGACACAGTCATCTTTAAAATGGTGAGAGATATCAGGGTGAGGTATATTGGTGATAAAAATTAAAGAACGTGTCTTAAGTGACTCAACTGAAGAGTTATTATGCTCCTAGACTCTATTTTAGAAGCATATACAATTTATGTAGCAGCATTATTTAGATGGTACAGTATAAAGATGTATTTGAGGCGAGACAAGCAAACAGATCTACAGGTATTTAAGGCACTTGGAAAAGCCCGTTACTGAAGTATGTAACAATCAGAATACAAGAGATGTATAGATTCTCAAAGCCTAAATTTTACCTCTTTTTAAGGATCTTGTTACTGCATTCGGTAATAATATTCCTTTCTTAGTTTCACAAAATTGACTGCATAATCTGCAGTCTGTAAACTCAGAAATGCTGTTCTTACTTGCTGTTGAGCTTTTACATCTCTAAGTGAATTGGGTTTGTTATCCATACATTTTCAGGGAAGAGTCTGTGATTCAATGTCACAAAACTATGGGGAAAAAATAAGATTTTAATTTGGTTGTTCCATTCCAGTCTGTATAGTGGGTTAAAAATGAGTAGTCAGCTAACTGACAACTTTTCTAGTAATTTTTAAATGTTATGTCTGTATCTATAGGCCTCTGAGGAAGATCCATGCATAATATGTCATGAGGACTTAAGCAAGGAAGCTGTGTGTGTTCTAAAATGTGGACACAGTTTTCACAGAGAGGTAAGGGCAATTTTTTAATCCATAAGAAACATACTTGTAAGCAATTTATAACTGCATATCAGTTGTAAAACTTTTCAGTTGAACAAAAAAGCATTATTTTTTCCGAAGAGCCTTTTGTTCTGTAGACTTTTAGCATCAATACAAAAATGGCAATTTCATCATGCCTTGAGCAAAGTTGATAATTGAAAAGGTCAGTATGTTCTCCCCATGTGTTTAAGTGGCAGGCCCTTGGTAGCTGGGGTATTAACAATAGCATTAGTACACAGCAGCAGATTGATTTTTAGATGATCATGTGTATTATCATGAAAGCAAATCCCAGATTTTCCCAGCGCCATGTCTGTAGACCAGCCATCCAGCTTCAAAGCAGCTGGGGGCCAAATGCCCTGGATTGCACCAGGGTGAGGCATAGGCCTCCCTATGCCACGCATTACATGGATGCCCCCTGAACACATGCACACTGTGCCCTCCCACACAACTCCAACACTGCTCAGTCTGAGGGGTCACCCTTAGCTCTCTGGCCTGCACCATGCTGTATTGCCCTCCAGTCCTGGGGTGGGGACAAGCGGCTAAAGCCAGAGGAGGTGGGGAATGGGGGCTGGAAACTCCAGCTGCTGTTGTAGCCAGTGCAGTGTGAGTGGTGGCCCAGCAGAAGCCCTGGGCCCACAATGTTACCCTTGTAGGCCATGTGTGGACAGCTCTATCAGAGTACTTCAGAAACTACCTACCTATCTTTGAAGAAACAATTTATGTTAGCATTTCTTATCATATGTTTGCCAACTAGAAAGTTGAGATTTAACAAATTTTCCAAACTATTTTTCTTCCACCTTTTTACAGTGTATAGAACCCTGGCTTAAAACACAGAGGACGTGCCCAACCTGTCGAGTTCACGTCCTTTCATCTGAAGAGTTCCCTGAACTTCCTGGAAAAAACAGAAATGCTTGAACCTTGTTATTACATCTTTTTATTAATCTGAATATTAATCATGTTAGTTGCTGCAAACAGGTAGAGAGTGGTTCTGTGACATGTACCGCTGAGAAGTATGAGCAAAAAGCCTGGTTCTGTGAAATCAGTGGAGCCAGATTTTGTCTCAGTTAAAATTAGTTCAAAATTTTACTTCTAACAAGTCAAACCAGTAAACTTTTAATACTGAAAACTTTCATCTTGCACAGTTACTGGCCAAACGGGCGTGAGAGTTGACATAACTCATTTCTGTCATTATCTGGTTTATAAATTTAAACTGATTGTATTCAAACAGTGGAGCAGGATTGTTTGTTTGTTTATAGGGGGCACTTAAGCCACCACATTTGCCTTCCTCAAAGTAAGATAATACTCAGTTGCTGCCTCTTTGGAGGAAACTGAAAATTGATTTAACACTCTGAAAACTCTCAAGAATGGTAGATCTCACTGATCTTTGCATAAATTGGATCTGTCGACTGCATTCAGGAGTGCCATTGTGAAATGTAAATTTTTATGGTATAAACAGGCTGAGCGCATGCCTTTGCATGCAAGTCCCTAATGGATAATATTTGACCTTGAATGCTAACATTTGTTATATGAAAAAACAGTCAGTCCTACCAAGATGTCTAGAGATGCTTATGTGGAAGCTTATTTGAATTCCCATAGAATATTTCCCTACAGTGTTGTTCTAGTGTTTTAAAAAAAAAAAGAGAGACTAGGACTCTTTTCTCTGCTTGGTCAGTGAAAACTAAGAAAAATATTAATGTGGTTTTAATTAGCTACACTATAATCCATAAAAATATTTTTAAATGGACAGCCACGTAAAATAGTTTCCCAGGCATAAGCCAAATAGTGGCTATAATGAAAGAGTTCAGATCACAAACTCGTACCTATCTATTATAATGATATTCTTAATATAATCACTGCTTCTCCTTTCACAGATATTGTTTCTAAATACACCCCCAATAGCTTTTGTATTAATTTTTTGAAGACTAAAGTATTTTGTATTCCAATAAGTACTTTTATTATGTGTTGTTTTGTAATGGTAGAGCTCAAAATGAATAGTAGTTAAAGGTTTTTTTTACTGTACTTCTATTGGGTTTATTTTTATCAGTAATACAGTATATGGTTTAAGCCTCCTTTCATGTTCAGACTTTTTTTTTTGCTTAAACTAATAAAACAGCTTTTTTAGCTAATTTTTCTAATGATGCAGTGTTATTACTATTTCATTTGTATTCTCTGCATAGACTGGCTTGCCTTGTGTTCCCTGCCACAGAGGGCATAAGCATCTGAAAAATGAGGTGTGGTAAATTTATTTTTTTATTAAAACAGTCAATGTTCTTATTTGAAGTAGAATATACAAGTATCTTGTGATTGAGAGAAACTCATTGTGGGCACTTTCGAAATCTGCTTCAAGCTGCCTCTGACCTAATTTTCTGCATCTAGTCATGTAACTTTTTCTACAACTCTTAAAGTACTGATTAAGCCATCCTAATGGTCAAATAAGTTGTGAGATGAAACCCAAAGATTACCCACGTTAAGTACAGCTAAACATTTTGGGCTCTAAAAATGCATAAAAGCAGTGGTCCCCAATCTTCAGCAGCCCTTTAACTACAGTACTTGACCTAATTATGTTCAGCAGGGAACATCACATTTTGGCTCTCTTGTCACTCTGAAGAAACAATCTGTGCAAGTCAACATGCTACCTATAAGTCCCAGGTTGGGGACCACCTCTTGAAAGTGTTAAAATTTAACTGGTTACACAAGACGCAGTTATCTGATTTACAACATTCTTGTCCACAAAACACTTTCTCAGCATCTGAAGTATTAAACTGCTTTGTAATCGCTTCAATATATTCCATGTTAACTTAGGTTTTGTGATCAAGTAAACTAATTGCTGCATCTAAAATGCGTGGCTTCTTTATGTACTGAGGACACTTTACCTATATAAATGCTTTAAAAGTTACTACTTCAATTGATTAGGAAACCACTCAATCACCCAAATCTTCCAGTGTATTGGACTGGGAGCCTAATATGAACTATGTGAATTTGACGAAGTGGTTTGATTAGGTGTCTAAAATTAGAGACCACGCTGTTCAGAATTGCAATGCTCAAGTCCTCTTAAGGTAGTGTTTCCCAAAGCAATGGGGCACTGAAAATCCCAAAAGCTTGTTGGCAGCAGGGAAGTTGAGTGTTGGTTGACCCTGTTACAGTGGCTGACCCTGCAAATTTTGAGCAAGGCTTTTAAGGGATAAACTTATTTTCTCATTCTAAAAGAACAGTGATTCTAGTCTCCAATATCTTCTCAGTAGCTGCTTAAGACCAGTTCACATATCTCTACCTATAGGATGTACCTATCGTAACATGTCCGAAGATTGAGCCCACAGGAAATGCCCAGATCCCTGACAGGAATGTCACACACACAACAATTTGTCTTTCTATGGCACTGAGCAAGTTCTTCATTTGCATGGCAGTTGAGGTAACTCATTTAAGGATGCAGGATATTAAAGTACATTTGCATTCCAGTCCAGGAAAGATCACCCAAGAAGTGATGGATTCTGTTCAAGTAGTTTTACAACTGCCTCAGTGTTCCCCCTGCCCTTTCCCCACACTGAACCTAGTGCTAAACTTTGTTGCCAGCACTGAACACAACTATCTTCACGTGTGAATTGGCAGAGTTTGCCTTCCAGAGGAAAAGTTCCAGACTCTGATCAACTTTATTTCTGCTATCCTTCCAGGGATCTGCAGTCCAGGTACAAATGCAAATACTACACCTCTGCACAGTGGGTCAGGGAAGGGCCAGATCAGCTGACTTCTAGGGTGGGCAACTGCCCAGGGCACTGTGGTCAAGAGGGCCATGCATGTGCACAGACATGCCGCACGTAGCAGTGCTGGCCTGGGGTCTTGCTTGGGGCCTTGTGTGACTCTAGGCCTGGGGGAGGGGGCTGGGGTGGAGCAGGCCACCTGGGAGTCTGCAGGAGCAGCAGTGGGGCAGGGTGGTGCACGCAGGGACCCTGAGGCTGCAGATAGGAGCAATGAAGGGCTGCAGCTGAGTCTCGCCTAGATGTGGCTGGTTGCATGTCAGGCCCTGGAGAAGCCCTGTGGCACGCACAGGGCACTGGAGCCCACATGCCAGCACTCACCAGCTGCTCAGCGCAGGCTCCTGCTCCCTCTACTTTGACTCCATGGGGCTGTGGCCAGCAGTCCCTGCCACAGATGCCCAACCCACTCCCTGGCCCATCAGATGGAGTACTTCTGTGGCAGGACAGCAGTCAGTGACTTAGTGGCTGTGAAAGGCACCAAAATACAAGTTTGTCCACAGCACCACTTTCCCTCAGGCTGGCTCATGTGTAATCTATCAAGAAGCTTCTCTTCCAGACTGGTCTTGCTCCCAAATTATGCCACAGACCATACTTCCTAGAGGAGTTCAGAACTTGCTAGCAGATCACTGAAGAGAATTTTTTGACAATCAGGGCTAGGCTGTTGCTGACTTGCCTCCAGGCCTTTTGGGGATCCCCAACAGTAGATTAGTTTGTCAGGGTCCTGAACAAGAACTGTCATTCAGCTTGAAGATTTGGCAAGACTTAGACCTCTGGAGGTTAAGCCCCTCTTGCAATATTTTGTTTATAAGATGACTCTTAAGTTTCTTCCTCAGTTTGTGTTCAAGATTTTCTTAATTTCCTTTGAATCACTTAATATTCCTGGTTTTCATATTCAAGGGCCCTTCAAGTCCAGGAAAACTAAGCTTTATACATTTTAAGTAGTAAGGGTACTTTACCATCATTGTACCAGGATTAGGCCCACTAGGAACTGGCCTACTTTGTTGTGCCCTTTTCAAACAGGGTTATGGATCAGGCCATTTCTACACAGAGGCTGTCAGAAGGAGTTTCTAAATATAGCGTATTTCAAGTTAACTAGATTTGATTTTCCTGTAGACCTCACTCCACTCAAGCAGAGGCAACCTGTAGTCTATTTTAATGAGCTCACTTTTAAAATGTAATGTGTTTGTTTACAGGGAGTTCAGTTGACATCAGCATTTCTTAGAGCTTCCAGATTTGATGCTTATCTTTAAGGATTAGTTTAAATTGCCCTTCTAGAAGAGGGGGGATAATGTGGCCTGCTAACAGATTCAATCTGGCTTGCAGATGGATGGCCACCAGTTCACTCACTCTCACCTGCAGGTGGCTGGCATCTCCAACTGTTGTGTTGGTGGGTAGCTGGGTAGGCAGGTAGGCCTGCTTTCACCTAGCAGCATCAGCTGTGGCTTTCAACACAGCCATCTCAGTGCAGTGGAAGCACCCACCCAAAATCTGCTGGCAGCATCATCCATGGACTTAAGCAGGAGCTCTTGGTGTGGTGGGCAGCACCACCAGCTGTGATACTGCAGGCAGGTTCTGCTTTGGGGCTCCAAAACCTGCTGGCTGTATCCACAGCTGATGTCAGTGCTGCCTGCCACAGCAGAAGTCCTGGTCTGGGTGCAGAGCTGAGCTTCAGGGCTCTTGGTTTTGGAGGGAGGGATTAGGAGAGCCAGAGAAAGAAGAGATGATATGGAAGACAGGGAGATGCGGCCCTCTAGCTGAAATAATTGCCCACCCGTTCTAGAATCTCCCTTCAAACCAAGTAGTGGCTGCTAGCTATTCAAAAAAGGTAGTTTTGAATAAGTGAATGGCAGAGAAGGCCAGAAGGTGGTTTGTGGGCTGCATCTGGATTGTAGATGTTTTCCTGCCACCTTTATATTACTGTATGCTTTTAGAGGCTACAGCTGAATTGTAGCCCAATCTTTCTATGCAGTGGTGTGAAAGCTGACAATAAGAATGAGAAATCTCTTACCTGATTGTTACCAACAAGGAGAAAATGCAAAGGTGCTCAGCCTTACCTGCAGAACTGGGAAACAGGCCAGTTTTTCTGTTCAGTGTTCTAGGAATAATGTGCTTTTGCTGCTTCCACCTAACCTCAAGCCACCCTCCCAAAGGCAATTAACAGTAAGACAGGGACTTAACTGTTTGCTGCCCTAGGGAGGCAAACTCTATGCATTACAATCACCCCAGTAGTGTTTTCTAACTAAATGATGCAGCCTTTGCAGAGCACTAGAAATCAATTCTGGAAATCACATTCAGATATGCTCCTCCTAGAATACAAGTAGAGGTTGTATAGCAGAAGTACTTTAGAAGTGTTTGCTTAGGCCTTTCTCCTCAGTCTGCCACCTGCTCTTTTTCAAGCACTTTACCCCTCCCTGAAGCAGCAGTGTGGACATGCAGAGATGCTGGCTAGTCCTGTGAAGCAGGCTGCAGTGTCTGTCTGGCTTGTTTTTAAAAAAAAAAATTATTAGACAACCAGACTATAACAAAAGACTCAAAATGACCCAAAACAGAGGCCTTACAAAAGGGTCTGTCTGGCTAGCAGCTCAAAAACCCTTGCTCTGCCAGAGAAAGGGTTCACATTTCAAGCAGCAGCAAACTGGACATTGGGCCTTCAGATCATAGGGTTAGGGTCAGGGACAGTGGCTTATAGCCTGAAAAGCAGCATGTCTCCTCTTCCTCTCTTCTGCTGTTCCCTGCTGCCCCAGCTACTGCACAGCGAATTGGTTCACACATTCCAGAGCTAGATGAGCACTGCACTGCCCCTGAAGCTGCACCCTTACAAGGTAACTCCATAGTAATAAGAAATTCTTTCCCCTGTTCAGAAGTATTTCTGATTCACGTGCAGAGAAGTAGTGAGTTGTCCCTACAAGCATATATCCTCACACATAGTGGGTCCTAGGAAGTAGGCACACAGGTAAACTTAAATGTTCCAGGGACATCTATAGCAAGCTAATTCTACAGTGAAGGCATGTGTCAGTATCCTCTGGCTACAATGAATAATATTGCTACCTTCCAGCTGTATACAGCACCATCAAAAAGCACGTGCATGACTTTTCTAGACCAAGATGCCAGTGACTTCCAATAAAAACAAGATATTTTTCCCTCTTAAGCATTTAATAATTGTTTCCTTTGGATATCTCCTTTAAGAGCAAGATCCAAATGAGGTCTTCTGATTAAAACCAACTTTATTCTCAGATTGTAGCAACATCTCCAGTTCTTCCTGGACAAACTCTTCACCTGATTTGTGACCACTCAGTACATAAACGTGCATCTGTGTAGCATCCATAAAGAGTAACTCGTGATCCTAAACAATGTGTTTGCCATTCAAGATTACAGTGGAAGAGGTAGTTGGAGGAATGCTGAGGAAATAATGAGATTACAAAGCCCTCAAACCCTTAGATAACATTTGTGTCTGTAGCAGCTAAGAAGGAACTGTCAGAAGGAAAACCTGGGACAAGTTTCCAAAGAAACCTAGGTAAAGTTTCTTCCAAGCTCAAGTCCTCAGTATGACAAAAACAGAGCTCACAATTCCTGTTCAGAGGCGGGGCTCCATTTTCCTTTCTCAATCTGACATTGCCAGTAGTAGTCACAGCCAGGCCCAGGTCACAAGTTATCCATCTAGACAACATGCCTTCTTGCCCTGAGAACATATGCATTCAGCTTGAAAGGATTCATACCCACCATCTGTTCAAAAGAGAAAGGAAAAAAAATATACGTACACTCAAGAAGGGCTTTTGAACCCAAGGCAGATTACTGTCCAATATCAAACTAAGCATGGCTCCAAATTGTAATTCTACTATAGAGATCTGCAAAGCTCTGAAAGAGTGTCATCTCAACCAGTCCTTGGCAGCAGTTGCATGTAGCCAATTATCTCCAGCAGCTAGAACAGCTAGTGCCATGCAGTGGTTTCAATTCCAGAGTCAGTTTATCAAAATTTGTCAACAGAAATTTCTTCTCAGGACTTAGATCCATTCACCATGCTCCAGTGGAGGACAGGCTCTCTGAAGATTCATTTCCCTATCTGCTGGTTTCCCTGACCACCACATCTAGCTGCCTCTTCCTTCTTGTGGCTCCAGTGCTGGAGCACATGTGCAGCATGTGTGCAGTTCTTCTTCCTGCAGTTCTCCTGCTGCTAACTCCCAAGGTGACTAACAAATTGTGCAGAGGTCATTCACTTAAGTCTTGACCAATCTTTCCTCACTGCTTCCCAGTGAACCTGATCACAGCCTGGCTGGGACCTCCTGCCACTGGTATAGAGCAGTCCAGATTCAGGCTAACACTGGAGAATAGTGGGAGTTCAAGTACACCTGTGTCCTCTGCATTTCCAAATTACTTGTTCAGCTTACTTGCTAGTTTAAATCCCTCTCTGAGGCATTTAACTCTTCCCATGAACTGCATATGTAGCCTAAGCATCTGATGTGGGACTGTGGCTCTCTCTCTCTTGGGGGGGTCAGTCACCTTCTTGGAGTTTAGGGGTCAGTGCACTGAAGGTATGCACTTTTTAGCGCAATGCTGCTAGGTAGAAGGCACTTTGTCAAACTCCAGCAGGTCTGAGTTTGAGAAACTGGGTCCATCTTTCCCCCACCCCACTTCCTTTCCACCACTCATTTCATGACCCACCCCCATCCAATTAACTCATCCCCCCAGCCCCACCTCTCACCATCTAAGAACAGGGATAGAAGCCTATCCTGTTTTCACCAGGCCTGTAGTGGCAACTCACAGCTTCAGCTTCTAGTTAAGCTCCTGTTCACCAACCCTCTTGTGGCAAGTCACAGCTGTGCAGGTGAAGGACAGTGAAGGTTTTTAGCCTTAGAGTGTAACTACTCCAAACTCAAACTACCACTAACACCAATCAATGTCTGATCAGGTCTAAGGCTCTTACGCTAAGGACAGTGTACAGAACGTTTTATGTATAATCATGCTTCTCCAGCAAAGGTCCTGGGATTAAAAAAAGGGGGGGGCAGGGGGAGAAGACCACTCATATTACCTAGGGATTAAAAAAAACTGATGAATACTAATAGAAGATTGATATACTGTTAACCTGAAAAGGTGCTTTCATTGTAGCAATCAGGTACAATTTTTGGTATACTTCTGTTTATCCTGCATGAGCCTACTGACATAAGTATGGTGATCTTTGTAGTTTGTGTCTCAGCTTCCTGGAAGGGTCAAAAGCAGTACAAAGGAACAATCCAGACTGGTGTAGTAGCATACTGTCAGCAGCAGCTCAGCTACTTATACAGTGGCCAGCAGAAGGACACAGTACCAGTAGTCCTAAATGAGGCGGCAGGATTCACAGCCATTTTTTTTAGATCTTCATTAACCAGTGAATTCACACAGTAATGTTGGCTTTTGGCAGTAGATGGCACCGTAGGATGAGCCTGTTCTAAAGCCTAAGCGCACACAAATGTGTTCTCTGAATTACTAAAGGGAGGTTGATACAATTTTTTTACAGCATCAGCAGAATACCACTCTGAAAGCATCACATTAGGTATTTACAATTTTAGGTGTTTTTTCGTAAAATACAGGAGTTAATGACAGTTTTGCAATTAGAAGCAGTAAGCCATGTCAGTCTTGGAGACAAGCAAACAGTAGGGTAGATGAATAAGCTCTCTCTCAAGCAGCAGCTTACTTTGTCACATGCCAGAATTTCCCATCTTTTGGCATTTTCCTTTTGTTTGAAGGGACGGGTAAAACTAGATGTTTTTGTCAAATATCTTTACTTCAAGAAGAAAACAACTAGATACCCAATTTTCTTGTTGTGTGCAATAGAGCCTGCTCCCCTGGGAGCTTTATTTGAATTCACAAAAAGAACATGTTGCTGCTTTTCACTCTTTTTAACACCATCAAAATAGTGAGACTCTCACATCAAACCCTTCCCCCCACCACACACACACACACACACACACACACACTTTTCCTAGTCACTGATCCCTGCCCCCACACAATGTTGTCTTGACATTTTCAGTAAAACTTTGCCATTATATCTTCCAATGAAAAAACAGGGGGAACCTGGAAACTCTGCCCCTAACGAGTTTGAAGTACCCATAATGTGCCATATTGCACCCAAAAGGGAGCTATGTCAGCCGCTGAAGCGTAAGCACGTGCATTCAGTCGTTCATACAGTGGTTTTATTGCAAAGCAAAGAGAATAGTCACAGGAAGGAATTACTTTTGAGTGTAGCAGCCAAGGGTAGCACCCACCAGCTTTCATTTGATGTGGTTGTTCACATGACAGCAGATTACAGGTCATAATTCTGCACCAAAACTACAGTGTACATAAAGCAGTTAGGTGGATCGGGGCAGGAAATAAAACATGAAATAGATAATCAAGGGCAAGAATTCTACTCTAAATCTGTACCAGAAACTTTCTTTGATAACATGGTTCTCTTCATGCAGTGGAGCTTACATAAAAGAAGTGACCCAGCTAATTAGAGTGAAACAGCTGTAGCAGAGCTATTTAGTTTTGGAGGCAGTTTCCAGACTAACACTCACTTCTTAATCCCACTCAACTGCACTTGACCCTGTCATGATTTGTACTCCTTGCAAAATACTCATCCTGTAACACCATCTTGTAGTTATGTAGCACTATTTATTAGGTCTCAAAACATTTTATGCACATTCATTTTGCCCACATCCATATGATGGAATGTTTAGAAAACTCCAAGCATCTCTCTCTCTCCACCCAGAATCAATATACAAGCAGACTTTAGTGGCAAAAATCCTTAAAAAGGAAACATTTAGCACAAGTGCTAAATTGTGAAATAAGCCGAGAAACTTCCTGCGCTATGCACCTATGAATGTGCAAAACCATCCCTTATGGGTGCCTGGAAGAGAAGAGGGGTAAGGCTGTTGAATTCAAACAGCTGTACCTGGGCATGAATCTGAGCAGAAAGTCACAAATAGTACTGTCAAAGGGTTAGGTAAGGCTTACAGAGAATCAGATGCCTCCTGACAGATGTCAGAAGTACCACAAGGAAACACTTTCTCCTGCAGTCAGAACACAGTTTAAAGATGTGAACCAGATTCCATTTGATCTCTGCAGAATTTCCTCCTGCCTCAGTTAATCCTTAAGTGAATCTCTTCGGAGAATTTACATCCGGCAGAGCTTCAGTGGGAAATTCTCTGTGATGAGATGATCGTCATGCAGGAGGACAACAATATTAACTTCAAATTCTGGGAGGGAGTGGAAAAACAAGACATAGGAGCTCTAAATTAGCTCAAATTATACAGCAGAATCAATGACAGCATGATGCTATAAGTTCCTGCACTCAACTGTTACATCTCATAAGACTTATTCCATCAGTTTTTACTATTCTGGATTTGTCTGTCACTGGGCAATTTGATAATGCGTGAAAGAACAGGGTGAGATTAAATGACCAATTACTTGCATCTAAAGGCTCCAAATGGCCTCTAAAGAGAAACAGCTTCCTTTGGGAAAAGGACTCCTGTTCACAACACTGAAGAATGTCTTGCACTTTACCATGGAAGTCATGTGGTGATGTTTAGACCTCTAAATGAGCTCTCTCTCAGGGCAGTCTCTCTCAAAGCAATAAATGCTGCTCTAACATATCACAGGTGAAGACAGGTGAGAATGGATAAAACAGTCTCCATGCAAGGTAATTCTGTAAGACATTTCTGAGAAGGGCGAAAACTTAACTTGGCTGAGTTAAAGGAGCTTAATATGTGCTTAAATGCATGAGGGAGGCAGGGGGATTTTAAATCTCTACATATTGTATATTGAGATCAATACAGAAATCAGTTTAAGATGCCTGGGGCAGTTCTACTCCAGTTGAGAGTCACAGCTTCCATGCTCTTGGAAGCTAGGTGGGAAGAGATCTGCTTTGAAACAACATATATTTGAAATATGTTCAGTGATTGTGAATCACTGCCACCTACAGCAACTGCTTTGGATTTATCATTTATCTGTTGTTTTATGGACACATATTAAGTGACTCGAGGCTGATCAAAGCTTCACTAGGTTGGCAACGTGTAAGAGAGGAGCTAGCAAACCTCTCTCTCTCTCTCTCTCTCCAGTTTTACCCCAGTTTCCCTACTACTTGTGCATGCTGTGAGCATTAAACACATTTAGACCCACCTGAAACACATTATTTGGTATCAAAAATCTATCCTCTGAAGAATGTGACTGGTAAGAATTAGCCCGTATCATTATGAAGCCATTTAGAGTACAAAAGTGGGGCCTAAATCCTCTTTTATCCATAAGAGAGGTGCATTGTGTACACTTCATGCTACTCCTGTAATGTACTACAACCTTATTTGTGGCTCATTATGGCTAGTGGTGGTCATCTGTATCATGGCCTCCTTAAGCAGAAGAAATTACAGTGAAGCCAACAAGTTGTTTGAAAAGGCCACTGAAGGTGCAAATATTTAAGAACAGCTCCCTACTTACCAACTTTGAAGTTTGTTGTTTCTAGAGTAGGGCACGTGAACAGCCTGGGGAATACCATGTATATAGGAATAGGCAGACCTCTGCAGACATCACCATCAGCAATTTGAATATTCTGAATCTCTGTGGCATCTCTGGCATAACCTTCTGCACAACCTGGAGAAAACAGAAAGCATTTTGGTGAAGAATTACAAGACATCTGAACACTGAACAATTTTCCAGATTTTCCTAAATAGAACAAATTCTTCCCCTTCACCCCACAAATTTCAACCTTAGAAAATTCAGTTTAAAAATGTTCATGTCAGGGTTGTCTAAATGGTGGCCTGTCAGCTGTATGCAACCCCCAGGCTCCCACCCAACCACTGCTTCCCAATAATTCAAGCTGAAGCAGCAGCCAGGGGCTCCAGGCTCCCTCTGCCCTCTCCAGTTTCCACATCCAGCTCCTGCCCCAGAGGGTGAGGCCAGGGCACCTGTGAATGTGGTGGAGCAGGCAGGTGACCCCTTGCTGGTGTGTCCTGCCACGCAGCTTCTGGTCACTCAGAAACTGGACAGCCCTGATTTAGATTATGAAAATGAATTCTTAAAAGGGATCCTTTCAAGTTACAAAACAATGCTTCCAAATACCTTTTCAACTGCTCTTTATAAATGTACTATGTTGCTTTTAAAGTAAAGTACAGTAAGTATTCAGATCAATATTGCAGCCTATTCAAGTTGGTCTACATAAGGCAACCTACCACAAGTTTCCACACGTACTAACTGCAATTCAATACTTTTGATGGCTGCTTCTGCATTCTCCACCACCAGTTCCCCCATTAATGGCTGCATAATGATACAGTTAGTAGAGTTGAGATGACCTCTGATAAGAAATTTTGGAAGCAAGGCTCTCTAAAGGTGAGGTAGAAAGGAAAGAAAAAAAAAACCCCCACACAGTTAATCAAATAAACAGAGAATGCTGGCTTGACAAAGTCACCTATATAGCAAGAACAGATGAAAATTATCAAGGTAAATAATTATCTCTTTAGTAATTTTCTTGTTTTCTAAAAAAGCAAAACCAGGAAAAACAAATTCAGCTGTACATGGGAGAAACATATTCTGCTGGTGGATTTCACAGCTATTTGCTGACAGCAGAGAAATGCAGAGACTCCAGAAGCCTGGGTTTCATTCAAGGCTCTGGCAGGGATTGGGCTCTCATTGTCACAGACCCACCGGTCCCATCAACACAACCTTTTTCAGCTTCATATTCCCACCTTCTCTTCCAGATATTTTGGCCCAGCAACCCTCTACTAGTTTCCCCCCACCCCACAGTCTACACTCACCTACCACTTCTCTCCCTACTCCATTCCAAACCCTCAATGGCTTCAAGTCCCATCTCCCAACAACTTCAAGTTCCTGCCCCTAAGTTTCTTGTTGCCACTTGTTTCCTCCAACACCCAGCCAGTTCATGACTCCCTGACTGCTAGAATGAGCAAGTATAGGGAAAGTCCTACTCAGCCACTGTAGCCCTCAGCTAAAAGTCATGTAGCCATGCTCAGGGTCTAAATTAAGCAGCTATTTCTACGAACAAAATGTTTACAGACATACAAAAACTGCATTGTTATGGATGTTTTAATGCATATATGGACAAATTTGAGCATTTACCCAAAACTGGAGCAGAAAAATATCCTGGACTCTACATATGCTCACACAACCCCATTCTCCAGTATTAGTCTCAGAAATGAGTAAACTATTTTGGCTGAAAAATTCAAAGCACACAGAATGAGGCAAGCCCCATACTACGAACAATTTAAACACAAAGTTACAGCTTGGCAAAGTTATAAGCAACTGGGTGAACTTAAAAGAAAATGCTGGACAACTTTTATTGGCAGCAGCAACCTTCTGCATGAAATCCTGAAGACAAAGCCACTATACCACTTCCAAAATAGAAGAGCATTTTATACGCAAGCACAGAGTAAATTTATCTTTGCAAATAAAAAAAAAAAAAAATAGAACTATTTGATTATTTATATATTCCAGTGTCTCCAGTCCCTGGTCCCCTTCCTCCAATTATCTCAGCATCTGAGAGATGATAATGAAGCCACCCTTCTAACAACTCAGTGAGGCCAGGAAGTATTAATATCCCCTATACTGTTACAGGTGGGGAACTGAGGCACTGGGGGGGTGGGGGAGGGGGAAAAGAGGCAGCAGACACTCAGAAGGGACTTGGTCTCTGGTAAGAGACCTGAACTCAAGTTTCCAGCTCTAAGTCCCAATCCAGTGCCTTTACCACCAAATTAATATTATCATATCTAGATAAAAGCCAGATTTTTTTTTTCTTTAGCAGCTGGGGAGAAAAATAAAAAAAATCAGCTGTTAAAATACATAAATATAAAACAGCAGAAGGAATTGTCTTTCACTGAACTGCTGCTTACAGAAACAGGAGTCACAAATAGGCAAAAAAGGGGGAAAGAACAAAGGAAAGAACTATGACTAGCCACAGAGCACTGTAACAGCAGCTGCCTCACTTCTTATACCAGCTCATACTGGAGGTACAGGAGTCATTCAGAACTACCTAGTACATTATAAAACAGAAGACTTACCTCTTTAACATTCTGTAAGGTTTCAGGTGTAATTGTGAAGTCCACTGGGCTTGGCATCAGCTTCCCCTTCTGAGGCTGCAGCATAACAAGTAGCACTCGTACCATAAACTATTTATACAACACTTAGAATCTTAGAAAGAAAGCAACAACTGCACACAATTGTTTGAGAGCCTAAATGCCTCAACATCTAACTGTGAAAGATGCTGAACAAAACTATACCAAGCTCTCTACATAAAAAGGAACGTGTGCATTTCCTGCATTCTTTATTTCAAAAAGTACAATAAACTAGAACCCAAATTTTGATATGATCCAGATACAAATCCCCGGATATTACAAAATAACTATGATTTGATGGAATCCCATGCAAGTGGAGCTGTAGTATCCATTATTGCAATACAGCATTCATCAGTTACTGGTGCAAGCACTGGTTATGCTGAGAACCCAAAGGATTCTGACAAGTACACCAATAGCTTATTGATACAAAGCTGGGTGTGCCAAGAATCTGGCTCTTTCATTTTATATTTAAAATTACAGAAAGTTTTATGGGTCAAATGATACATGCTCCTTTAGTCTTAGTTGCTAGAAAAAATTGGAGATAGATCACGCATTTCCTCTACTATTCTCAATATACTCTTTCCCCCCCCCCCCAACTCCCCTCCCTCACCTTCCAAGGTTCCCAGAACTTTCTGAATTCCTCTCATTTTACCAGACGCCCTTGCAACTTGTGGCCCAAAAGCCATGTACTGGAAGCAATCTATAGGTGCTAAATTTGGTGCACCCTCATTGATTTTGCCAGGTGAAATTAGGGCCTTCTAACAGCGCAGTTTGACATAATGAACTCCACCAAGTTGGCTTTTGCAGTCACTGCAGCAAGATCCCAACCTTGGTCCCTACCCAACCCCCCCAACCTGCCAGTGCTGCTGGGGCCACTCTCCATGGAAACCTTGATCCCGCACTGTCAGTGCCACTGGTACTGGAGTCTCCATGGAAACTGGCCACAGCAACACAGGCAGGGGCTGCTGGGAAATGGCTGCTGAGCAACACTAACACTTAGCAGGTCCATTCAGGGTATCATGCAGATGCAGCTACACTGCTTCCATTGGACAGGCTTGAGGGAACTGGTGTCAAGCATGCTAAAATTTACCGGGTAGACAAGCTAAAATGAGTTTCAAGTGACCAAAAGGTCCCTGCAGTTTTCCTGAAATGGCAGCCTTGCGCTTTCCTGGGAGAGGACAGTTTAAAGCAGTCATATTACAATTCAGCATCTGCAGTCCCTTTACCCTTGTTCCCCAAAAGAGATGTCTTGTCACTTTTTGCCTTGATTCATATTACACCGAAAATCATGAACATCAGGACTGCTGAAGCATGTCATTCAGTGCTCAGGGTTCCAGCTGTGCACTGCTGGGATGAGTCACAGTGCTATAATGACATCAAAAGACCTAACTGGAACTTTGCAATTAGTTTTAATAATCCCCATTACTTAAGCCTAATAGAAGTTCCTCATAATTCCAAAACAGGTAAGTGCTACCTAAAAAAGTATTTTTACTTATGGAGAAATAGAGTTCAACAAATTCTGCCACGAGAAATAAGGTTGAGGGAAATAGCACAACGTGTATCAGTAAATCCGAGAATTACATGGACAATAAAACCTCATTAATTCACTCTGACTGGGATACTTGTGGTAATTTATTGAATCATGAACTAGTGAGTGCTGAACTGGGAAATGGCTATAAAGCAAGGATACTATACAGCACATAATTTGTTCATTATTTTGACAACCGTGACTTATTTATAATGCTGCATAATATGCCAATAAGTATAGTGTAATATATTTTGTAAAATAATGAAAGCTTAGAAATAAGAGACCTCCCCATAGTAGCTTGCTATTAAATCTTTGCTGAAAGATGGGCGTTTCTTGTACTTGTTAATGAAGTTCTACTATATTTATTTTCTCCATTATCACAACAGGAATGAAAAGTATTTAAGTGTATTAATGTCTTATTAACATCCTGTTAAAGAACTCATTGTGGGAGCCAAGTATGTTCTAGAACCTTTTGGAGAAGGAAATTTATTTTTGTTAATTTTGCACGGCTTGTATCAACTATAGATGCTCTGGACATGTCTACATTTCAGTGATACTCCTTTTGATGAAAGTTCACAGGATGAAACCAAAGGCAGCTCCTGCTCCAGATTCTGTAATGAGTTCCAACCAGAAGCAGCAGGCATGCATGCATGCACAGCTAATTGCAGGATTGTGCATTAAGTTACAACTGAGATGTTTGGAGTGACTTGCCATCTGTAAACACCTGGCTGAAAACAAAACTTATTTGAGACATTGGTCTTGTGGAGTCTGTGGTATTTGCTCACTTGTTTCCAAGCTGATGCACTCTTATCTCAACACTTGGACCTAGGGACTTGAATCTCTAATTAGGCATCTAAAGTAAAAGAAAATGTAAGTGATCTTTTTAAAATGGTGAGGACCCAAAGCTCTCAGTATTTGCAATCAAAGCTCTGGAGCCTTGACACTTCCAAGGAAAAGAAATCAGTTCAACACTTTAATAGTCAGACACAGACTAGATCAGCATATAGCTAGGAAATGAAGTGAACAAGCAGTAGAATGAGTCTAAGAATTGGATGGCAAAGTGGGAGGAGCTCACCACAGTGAGTTCAACATTTAAACCATGTCTGTACCACTTAAAAAGGCACCTTTAAATAAAATTAAGGCACAGAGGTTGCATAAATATAACTCAAAGTGATTGCAACCTCTAATCTTTGTTCCCTTTAACTTGGGAACAAAGACGAGTTTGAGGCCAACTACACTCCTAACTCATGTGTTATGCTTTGTTCATAAAGTGTCACAAAACATATAAAAGTTTTAATACTGCATGACAGGACTGGTGCCAAGTACCACTACACAGGGCAAAACTGCCAATGTGAAAATGCCAACTTACCTGTGAATGGACAATGAATTCACAAGTCTTAGTTAGGTCCTTAGCCAATAGAGAGCGTCGCATGTCACATCGGAGAGTATACTGTGTGGAGGAAATAAATAAAAGGTGAGTGGGGGAAGAGCACAAAAAACTTTAACCTTAGCCTTTCCCTCTCTATCTCTAGTATGAATACAGAGACATAAGCACAGAGTGCCATTTACTGTTAATATTAAGGTTCCATTTGTAAGCAGTTTATAAAAAGATTAGCAGGCAATTTATGTTTTGATTAATAAATACTCTTACAGCAGTTACTAACCATTGATTAGAATCCAGCTCATGTCTGTAATAAGCTTTACATTGATTAATCATTTGACAATTTTCACATGCTCAATCTGATTATCAATTATAACTAATGAACATCTGCATTGCTATTCACACTCAGAGGCATTAGTAAAAAAAAAAAAAATCATCTACGCCCCATTACACTAAATGCTGAATACATGTGTAGAAAGATATGGCCCCTGCCCAGGAAAGCTTACAATCTAATCATGTTTCTTTACTAATGAACAATAAGTGGAATAGTTGCAGCTACTCCTGGTTGAAAAATAGCCTTTACTTTTTTTAGTCCAATCATTACTAGCAGAATTCTTACCAAGACTTCTATACTAGATTAATGAAGAAACTGTGCAAGAGACTCTAATACTAATTCCATCAAGATAGTATTTCTGTAGAAACCAGAGGAATGCTGTATGCTCCAGTCTGCCTTACAAAGGTGTAGGCTCTCTCAACCCTTGCAGGTTGGTAACTTTTTATTCAAAGTCAAAAAACTTTACAGCAAATGCAAAAGTGCTCTGAATGGTAACAATAAGCCTATAAAATGGGTGTTCTTTGAAATAAAGAGCACCCCAACTCAAAAGGATAAATGTGAGACAAGCTTTGCGGCACAACGTGCCCTTTTTAGGTCTGGGGCTTGCTTCTTCCCTAGACCTGAAGAAAAGCACTTTGTGCCCAAGAGGTTGTCTAAACTTCTCTCACAACTTATAAACAGTTGGTCCAATAAAAGATATCACTAAAACTAATAAACAAAACTTATTTCTTGCATATCAACTGGACTACCACAGCTCCAACCACACGCTAACTATAGAACTTGAGGGATAAGAGTGTGCAGGGAGTGGGAATATAAGGACTTTTTTGGTATTGTCCAAAATAAAGTTCAATGACTACCACAATATCTGAACCCCTTGCCCTATCTAATATATTTACCCTCACATCACCTCAGGGAGGGGTCATTATCCTTAATTTTCAGAGAGGGAGTAGAAGTGTGGGAGAGACCACGTGCTGAAGTCATACTCCAGAACTGAATTTTGCTGTTGAATTCCAGGCTAGTAGCAGTCAGGCAACATTTTAATTTCCAGGAGGAAGGAGTTGTGAGGGGGGAGGGGAAGAGAAGGAGACCAAGGGAAGGGGAACAGGAAATAAATAACTCTTCATTAAAATTCCTCTTTTTCTTTTTTTTTTTTTTTCTTTTGGGGGAGCAGAGAGGAGGGGGGCGAGTGAAGAAGCTGGGTATGTGACGAGACGGGAACAGCCAAAAGGTACCGCTAACTTCTGGTGCCTGTTGTCCAAAAACATATGCCAGTAAAAATCATGTCTGGCAAAATTATCAATATTTATTATAAACAAATCATATGGTTTATAGCACTGCACTCAGGCTACCTGTGATGCCTACCTCAGGGCACTAAATGGCTGCAGGCTTTTATAGCCTACAACCACGGGCTGCCAGAGAGAGTTAGCCCAGTGCTGGAACAAGAAAGGCTCCCAGCCACTAGCCCTGGGGCTGGCCTCACCTGGCAGCAAATCTGCTGCCAGATCCCATCCACACGAGTTATTGTGCAGTTACTAATTGCACTTAAATTCGCTACCTGCGTTTACATATCTTATATTATAAAATCCTTAGTCTGTCTATCTGTCCACGTCACTTTATTTGAATTCTGATTGGGTGTCTTGGCAGTCCATTAAAGTGCTCTACACAGACAGCAACAGACGGTGGAGGGCTGCTATGACAGTGGGGACTGAGGGGATGGCCTCGCCCCACTCCCCTGCTCCTTGGAGGCAGAGGGGGATGGCAGGGACCAGTGCTGCCATAACGGAGGGAATGGAATAACGGAGAGACCCCTGGGTCTGCTTCTTGGAGCCAGGGGCCTGCGCCACCTCCCCCCTCACAACAACAGCCAGCAGGGAGGGGAGGCAGAGGGGAACAAGGGAAGTGGAGGTATGGTTACTGGTGGCTGTGCCCTGCTGTAGCCACGACTGCTGCCAGGGTTGTGGGCCCCAAGCCTAAGTGGTGGGGGGGGGGAGGAAAGGGGGGAAATGGCCAAGGCCCTGGCCCAAAGGAGCAGGGAGCAGCCCCAGCCCCGGCCCAAAGGGCAGGGTGCAGAGGCAGGGAGCAGCCACAGCTACAGCTTCGGCCCAAGGCAGGAGGGGGGCCAGACGCAGGTCTCTGTCTTTGCCTGCCACAGCCTCCCCGCTTCATTCTTGATGGGCAATTTCCTAGTAAATGTATGTAGAGATCTACCAGAAGTGCTCTACCTTGCTTGCTTCCTGTGGTCTAGCATAAGAGAGTAAGACATGTGAGAGCATGCCTAGAATGGGAGGGTGCAGGACTGGACCATTGATGTTGGTCTGTTTTGCAGCTCGCAGACAACTCAGACTATCAAACAGGGTAGAAGAGAAGCAGTTCTAGTGCATACTATGATACTGCAGACTGAGCAAGCCCCAAGAAAACATAAGACAAAAAGAAACCACATTAACATAGGAATGAGTAACTGTAGTAAAAAAGGGGGGGGGGGAGGGGAAGGGGAGGCAGAGGCATCCTTTCAAGAACTACTTCTGACCAGATGCTAACTACACATTAAGTCTGAATCTCATTACCTGAAATAACATAATTTTATATGTATAATTTCAATATTCTTGAAATCACCTTTGACAGGTTAATAGATTAATAATTTCATCTGAAAAAGTGCTTGGTACAATCTTTCAGTTCAGCTGTAGAAGCTGGAGTTTTATTGGTGTTGTCTGTGCTATGTACTCTCTCCAATGGCTGGAGAATTAAAATAGGGCTTGAATATTCCAATGATTCACCACCAATACAAACAGGACTGAAAGCTGTTTCTTTTAATGGCTTACCCTGAGCATTATCTTGATAAAATGTAAAACACTTTCCTATAAGTCTCCCACTAATACAACATTCATGTTTGAGACCAGATTTTTAAAATATAAACATTCACTCTTCATTCTATTAGCCAAGAGAAAACTTCCAATTAAATGCACATTTACTATTATTGTAACATTACAGTAAAGAGCCTTCTTGGCTTTAGCTCCACCCATCTCTGGCTGCCGGTTTCTAGTCTTGACCCACTGATTTGGACTTGGCGCTCTCAGCCATCTCTGGGTATCTGGTCTCTGGGCCCATCAGTCCTGCCTTACGGCTTGCCTCTGCCCCCCTGGCATCCCTAACCCTGGGGCAAATCTGCTCTTGGTTCGGCATCTTACTAAAGTATTTGGGGCTCCTGCCATACACAGCACTAGGTCTCCAACCCTGTTAGGGCTCTACCACTGAGTACCCTTGCAGCACCTTTGTAGACTCCAATCCAACCCTTATAGCCACATTTTACCCTCCAGGACTAGAACAAAAATCCAAACAACTGCTTCAAACTCAAACCTATATTAGCACAACTACACTCTATACACCACCTTCACAGCACTCACCTCCCATAAACTAACTGGGCACTATTTCCTGCAGTCTGCTTCTTTGTGGAAGTTCTTCTCCCTGCAGCATAAAGGGACCATTTTCCCCACACAGGCTCAGGGATGATGCTTATGTACTTCGTTGTCCCGCCTCCTTTCAATCACCTCCCCCCTTCCCCCCCTCAACATTTTTAATTCCTTAATTAAGGGTTATCCAGCACTCCTGCCACTCCATCCCATAAAGTGACAGAAGCCCTTGGCTCCCTGGTTTGGGTTCCTTCTGTTTGTATTGGCCACTTCAACCGCCACTCCCCTCACAAATGTTTCTCACAGTAGAGCATAGTTGTGCTAATATAGGTTTGAGTTTGAAGTAGTTGGATGGATTTTTGTTCTAGTCCTGGGGGCCATCTGTCAGAGCTCCCACCTTCCTGGGGATGGACTGGACACTAGCTCCGGGTGTGCCAATGGAGTCTTCCCTCCCCTTGTGTCCAAGTAACAGGGTTTGGGTCCCCTGTTACACCTACTTATAAGGTTGCTCAATAAGATGTAAACCTCCAAAATACAAAGGAAGGAAGATCTCTCTCTGTAAGAAGTTAACATTTCTAAAATAGAACAAAGAAAAACCTGTTCCTGAGCCAGTGGAAAAGGAGACACCACATCATGCTACTACCTGCCACTGGATTAGGCACAGACACCGCTGACAGCTGAACAGAAGGTAGCATATTCTAGAACAGTGCGTGCAACTTTGTCCTGGGCCCCTGGCACATGTTCTTTTAAAAGGTGCAATGGGATCTGATTTCCAATCCCACCAACTGCACCTCTTGCCATGTTATATGTGCCATGCCCTTCAGCCCCTTATGACCCAGAACTGGAACGTGCATTGTTCCTCAGCCCCCACAGGAGCTGAAGGGTACAGCAAGCACCATGTTGCCCTAGTTGATCAGCTCCCTTTCACTCAGCAGCCTGAAAATACCAAGCCTTGCCATGCAGCTGGTGGACTGTATGGTAGGGCTACCCTGCCATGTTTTCAATTTAAGGAGCGACAGAAACCAGCCACAAAAGTTTTACACATTTTGCAAAATATTTTTATGGCTGGTTTCCCATGTTGTCATGCCATTAATTGCCTTAATGTGTGGCTGAGTTACTATTTATGGCACAATTAACAGGTTAGTCTGACCCCAAGTGTAACGTGTGCCAGGTTGGATTTGTACTTGCTTCTGAAAGACATAACAGGTTGGCTTTTTTTTTTTTTTTTTTTATGTACTTTTATTTTTAATGGTTCTGACAACATTTATGTAGGCAGCCATGCTGATAAAGCTACACTGACATTAAATCAAATCGTTTGACTACTTTTTCTTTTGTTTACTATAGCACTAGAAAATAGACATGAGAAGAACCAGATTAAGAATATGTAAAAAAAACTGATAACAGCACCAACATGAGTGCAATAACTACAGGTAAGAATTTTAAATAAGGTGATTAATACATCTTAGGACAGAAGGATCCAAAAGAAAGTTGTGGCTGGATATGTCACTGTTCTTACCCTCACAATTCACCTATTAGAAGTAGGTGAAATCTCAGTGCAAGACAAAACTCCTGGGATATTATACATTTAGAAAACCACTTTATATATATTTTTTTATAATGTATATCTGGATTTTAAAGGATGAGAAACATATTATGGCATTTAAATAATATCTCCCCCACCACATCAAAACACCTTCATTTAGTATTTTTATTCCTTTCTTGCAATTTTTACATCTCTTACTGATGTCAGCTGCAAAAAACGAACTGGAAAGTGCTTCTTTTTACATCAGCTTTCCGTCATCTGTAAACTACTACTCCTTGAAGATTTAATGAGCCGGTCCCTTCCCATTGTCTTAGTAGCTATGGAATAAAGAAGATTGCAATTTCTTTTTTACTCAATTTCAGCCACATAGAGGGCATCCATACACCGTGGAGATGGATGTTTAAAAATGTTTGTACTAACTACAAGTATGATCTTGCTGGGGGAAAAAAAAAAAAAAAAAGAATAGAAAGCTTAAAAAAACCCAACTGTAACATGGATCTGAAATCTTACAGCGTGTTCACTGATTGCATAAAATTGGTAAAATCAAGAAGACCAAAGTCCTATAAATGTGATGCCATCTGATAGAGCTACTTTCCCCTGGTACAATTTGCTGTATTCCACAGAATTAAAGATGTTTCAAAGTGCATTTCCTGCAGACAATGCAAGTTCACCACATTTTCCCTATAAAGAAAGCCGTCTTACCTGAATATTGACAAATACGCCATGATACGTCTCATACAGAACTTTATTTCCCTTTACAAGCAATGGAAACTCAAAAGGAATTTCTGTTTTGCCACTGGGAAGTTTTCCAGGCTTCACCATTTCTAGGGTACTGTTTATAATTTGAATGGGCTGCAGAAACAAATATTGAGATGTTTAAAATAAATTTTAATAAAAACACAATAAAAAAGAATCAATCAACAACAGCGTTATGTGGCTCTATCAGCCTTTCTGAAAATTCAGAGTGCAAATGACTTGTATATATAATTCTTCACTACTTTTCACTAGTTTATCTTATTCAATGTTTCTCAGCAAGAAAGTCTACAATGTCCTGCAGATAAGACTGGTAGGTTAAGTATGTTAAAAATCTAAAAAGGAGGCCTCAAGCACTTTGAAAAGCAGAGCTCCATTTTCAAAATCATAAACCTCAATAGCAGCAGGACACATCTGCACGTGTATGTGCCAGTTGTGCTGTTAGCTCTTGGAAACAATGGCAAGTTCTGATTTGGCACGGGAAGCCTGCAAATAGTCATGAAGAATGCCTACACCATGTAAAAAGGCAACAGAGTTAAAGCAGCAAGATGAATATGTCAGAGAAATGAATTTAATGAGTTCAGTATTGCTACAAAACATTATTTTCTACTACGTTATTCACATTACTCTTCTCCATTTTTTTTTTTTTAAAACTGCTGCAAATACCAATGGAAATATAAGGAAATGCCCTCCCCAATTCTTGTTCCAAGATCATTTGTATAATGAAGGTTCTTACATTTACAGAATGTAAGATTTGATTCAATTCAGTTTGATTCTATAAATAATAAAATTAAGGCATTCTATAAAGAAGATTATGGTCTAGTCTATGAATAAGATTAAGGTAAAGCTGAAATAGACAGCTTTACATTTTTGGCACTGGTTGTTAAACACTGCCTAGCCAGGGGAGATCAAAAATCTTCCTTGAGTTTGGGATGTTCTGGCATGCAGGAGCACTGACTAATGGAGATTTCCCTCTCTCAAAAAAAGTTCATAAGTTGCTCAGATCTCACGTTTGGAAGAGGGATTTAAGTTAAAAATAGGCTTCTCAATTAGCTTCCACTTCTGCCTTACTTACAAGTGTCCATTCCTAAAACAGACGTACTCTTTACCTTCTTCTTGCTTTGGAATAAAAAACACAAATGTATCAGCATACTAAGGTTCATATCCTAAACATCTTAACAATTTTTCTTTAAATAAACTTGGTGATCAGTGAGGTCAAGTAAGTCTTAGCACTCTTCTGCTTCTGAAAAAAAGTGGTAATGGAATTCTAGGCAACAGCCTAAAGTGGGAAGATGTGACTACCTATCTACAGTGGAGTAGCAGAAAACAGAATTAAAGAAAGATTCAGCTTGGAAAACAGATACAACTTTTTTCTTCCCAAAAAATCAGTCTGCACTGTTCTTACCTTAACAGAGTTATAGAAAGCTTCAAACATGCCAACGCTTTTAGCACTGAGTTGAAGATTTACCGCTCCTTCCATTGTTAAGGAGATACCCTGGTGTTGGACAGTGTCCTTACTCGTTACGACCACCACTCCAGAAAGAACTTCCTAACCAGACAAAAGCAATAAGGAAACATTTGTTTAAATTAATTTTTCTTTTTGCTATCACTGATCATACAGGAACCCACAATATGCTACTTGTTGCCCAAATCATGAGACATCTATTCCTGCCCCAATAAGCATACAACCTGAACAAACACTGATGAAGTGAAGGAGTCAGGATGGAACATACAAGGTAAGTAAGTGGTCAGGGAACAGCAAACAAGTCTTTTACTTACAAGCTTGCCTTTTAACAATACTCAACTTTCCACCCACTCACACACCCTCTTTCACAGCTCAAATCTCTCTTCTCCTTATCCTGACTCACAGATTGAGATCCATTATCTTTGTTTCAATATTCTCCCTCATAAAATTTAAATATTTCCTTTTACATAAAATGAGAAATCTATTCAAAAACAAAATGCGTACGCAATTGATTTGGTCAGTCAGTTCTGTGCAGCTGCTGCCGAAGTGAGAGTGGAGGAGTGGCTGTGGAAGCTTACTCAAGGAAGTTGTCCCACACAGCAGCATGGCTAAGCAGGACAAAGCTGATGGAGTAGAAGTGAAAAAGAGGTTGCTTTCTCACTGTATAAAGAGATGAGGGGAGATAAAGTGAAAGTGCGGCCATTACAAGAAGGCTGAACATGATGCACTAAGGAAGGCAGAGTCTGTGGAACTATTAAGGTGAGAAGGAGGCAGGTTGATGTGATCAGAATGATGGTCAAGGTCTTGGCAGCTGTGTTTGGAATTGATTGGAAAGGGCAGAAGCAGAACTTAGAAAGAGCACAATATAGTAAATCAAGAAAGAAAAAAAAAAAAAAAAGTGATGAGGATGAAAGCAAAGGTGAGGAAAAACCAGCAAAATCTCAAAGTAACAAACAGTGGGACCAGTGGTAGTAAAAAGATGCAAGAGATTCTTAGATTGTGGACCAGAGCACTAGGGAACATAACAGTGTTATCAGATACAGAGAATCTGAGGCAGCAGAGAAAAATATGACATAAGATCGGGGTAACCTGCTCACATATTCAACATGAAGTGATTTAGAAGATCTCAGAGACAGCACTCCAGAATGGAGGAAGACATGCCATGAGCTACAAGGCAAAGTTGTGGATTGTCAGTATAAAGGTAAAGGTATTTAAGTGGAGAATTTCCTGTAAGGAGAAAGATTTACAACTCAAAATGGGAGAAGAACCCACCAGAAAGATTCTACAAGTATTGCCAGGAAGACAGGAAAACCAGGAGTGGAGACAGTGGTTTAAGGCAGCATTTCTCAACCTACACGTCACAAGAACATATGAAAAGGTTGCAAACAAACTTTAAAAAATGGATTCTCCTTTAAAGAAGAAAAACATGGGAAACTGGCTTTTCCCTTGCAGGCTGGCAGAGTTCCCCCCAACCCCAGTGGGGGACTGGGGCCCAGGGAACAGGGCAACAGGTTGGAAGTGAGGGGCACTGAGTCAAGACTGGCTATCAATGTTTACAAATGGGTCCTGGTACAAAAAAAAAAAAAAAACAAACCAAAAAAAAAAAAAACGTTAAGAACCACTTGTTCAAGCTACCTTAACCGAACACAGAATACCATCATATTAGGGCCAGCAAGGCACATACATAAAAAATTGTTGTCATCAGTATTAACCATTATCCACAAGAAGAAAAATACTTCCCTTTCCCTTATTCCTCAGTGTCAAATCTAGGGGTTTTGTAACAACCAGGGAACTCTTGAGAAGTATCAGAAAAGATAAAGTTCTTTTTTTGGCAGCTATACCATGGTAAGTGATATATAGTTATTCAGAACCTGTGAACTGCTCCCTTACAAGGCTGCTAAACAGCTTCTCATTTAAACTTTAACCCTAATACAAATGAACACAAATTCCAATAAACTCTTGGTATACATTTTTGGCTTTTTATTGGTTAATTTTACTTCCAGACAACCCATAACAACTATTCTGTTCAAACAAGATCCAAATGTTTTCACCGAAGTAAAAGCACATTTTATAGATTTCTATTCAAGGGTTTTTTGCCATAAATTTATGCCCTTCCACTTTCAGTGTTCATGCTTCCGAAACATTTTCTATACTTGACAGGATCCTTTCCATCCTCAATTCTTCAGAAATATATTGGCTTTTCCTCTCTCTGTTTTTAAAAATAGCTAGAAATAAATACAGTTTTTTGTATGCATGTATCACTAATAGATAAGCAAAGATGTTTGTTGGCTACACTGCTATCAAGTCAACAGAAAAACCACAAAGACTGTAATGCTCAACAGAAGCTCTGCCCTCTTTAAAAAATGTCTTCTAAAATTCTTTATCTGAGCAAACTGTATTCTGGAAAAATAAGTTATTTTTTAAAAAGTCTAAACTACATGCCATGTAATCCAAGGAAAGCACATGGATCACAAACTTGAAAAAGTTATTCAAAAACCTATAAAGAAATTTTCTTGGGCCTTGCCTTTGTTGATTAGTGTTCTTTGCTCCACTGTTTACACATCTTAGAAGAGGCAAAATTATACTCTAAATTTAAAAGATCTACTTTATAATCATGTTTCACACATGCCACCCTTTAAAACTACCATATTTACTTGAATCTAAGATGACTATGAATTTAAGACAGACCCCCTCCCCCCCAATAATTGGATTTCATACAGGAAACATTTTAATTTGGCATTATTTTTATAAACAGACCTACTGACAAAAACTATAGCAATATCAGTAAGTCACAAATTCAACATCAGCTTCACTTCAATTCAAACATTAACTTCACTTACATTAGGTTCTGTCTACAACCTGGTGAGTGCTACTTCTACAATTTAGGACTGATCATGTCCACATGCGTTCTCACTCTCACACTCTTCCTAAAAAATATCATCTTCAGTTCCATCCATAGCATTGGATATATAGCACTTCTTGAAGATTTTAATAATAGATTCTGAAGATACACTTTCCTAAAAAAAGTCAGAATCCATTGGCAAAGCAGTGCTATGCTTTGCTTCTTAATCCTTCCACCACGTGCAAGCGCATGGTTCCCTGCCAAGAGCCATTCCGAGTACTGACACCGTAAACGGTCCTTAAGGGGCTTGACTTCCAGTACTTGGGAGCTGAGATGTCGTACTGGCAGATAGGATTACAAGAGCACAATTAACTGACTTAATTTTTGCTTTCATACCTGGCATTAAATGCCTTTTGAATGACTAACACTAGTATTCCTCTTTTCTTTAGCAGTGCCCTAGGCCTCCATATCCACACAACATCTAACCAGTCATTCATCAGTTCATCCGATATCCATCCTTGTTCCTGGCATCTAACCACTATTCTTGGTGGCAACATTTATTTTGACGGTTTTGTGTTTCAAAAAAAAATCACAGTGTGGCAATTTTCTCCCATCTGCCAATATTACTAACATCACTGTAATTCATGACTATTTCCTGTATTTCTCATAATTATGGATCTTGCACCTCTCTCATGGATGATATTTCTCAGCACATCAAAATGGACTGGAGTCTCATCAGCATTACTTATCTGGCCCAGCAGGTAATCATGAGTTTTGCACAGCCCAATAATGTACTGCTGGAATGCAACACGTTTTTTGCTGCAGTCTGATGGTAACACTTGTGCAAATTATGTTCTTTGTCTCAGGATTAAGCCACTACACTGCATCATTCAAAAACACCATCCACTACTTGTCATTTTTAAGGGGAATACTCAATTCTTTCACTATTTCTTGCCTTAAGTCAAAGCTCCTCATGGGTGACTGGCACTCCCTTCTTTCTCTTTTATTGAACATAACTGAGAACTTGCTGATCAATTTCAGGAAAGTGACCTTGTTTTGGACTCCCAAATGTTTTCCATGTGAACTCAGCATTCTTGCATTTTCCTTTCGTCTCCATCAACCCATATTTGCATCAGTAACAATATACTTCCTTTCCCTCTCACAACTGTTTGTTTTTTTCAGCATAATTTATAGCTTTCATTTTAAAGTTTGTATTGTAGCTGCACCTCATTCCTTTTGATGTCTTCACATGTACACTGCCAATTCCTTTTTCATACACGGTTTGTCATAGAGGTTTCCCTGCCACTGCTCACCCAACAGAATTTACCATTGGTTTCTATGGTTTTAAATTTTGGCCAGTCGGGGGTGATCAGGCCTGTAATGGGCTGCTTTCTGTACTACCTCCACCAGGTGCTCCTCTCCCACCTGTCCCTCCACTGGGTACCTTGCTGCCACTTGCCTTGCTGCTGTCAGGTGCTTCATTGTAAGCTGGCTCCCTCGCTGTGTGCTAGATCCCTCGCTGGCATGCTCAAGCTGGGTCCCTCATCACCACTTCTGGGTTCCTTATCTAGTGCTAAATCTCTCATCAGCATGCACATCCTGGGCTCCTTGTCACAGCTGCCAGGATTCTCATAACCACATGCTGGGTACCTCACCTCCTGCTAGGTCTCTTGCCACCACTACTGGGAGCCTTGTCACGTGCTAGATTACTTGCTCTTCCTGCTTGGAGTGTCACTGCATGTGGATCCCACCTTATTGCTGCCTGGTGCCTCACCATACATTGGGACTTTTGCCATTTGCTGGGTCCCTCATCCCTACAGTCAGATCCCTCCCTGCAGCATGCAAGGTGCCTGGCTGTTTCCTGGGGTCTCTTCTTTCCCGAGTGCTGGCAGCCCTTGCAGGGTCCCTCCCTGCTGCGCGCTAGCCAGGGTTCTCCTCCCTGTGTGCTACCTGGCCCCTGCAAGCTGCCTACTTGCTCCATTCCTTTTTCTGCCTCTCCCCATAGCATGCTACATGTCTGGCAGGGAGGTGACCAGGTCACTCCCAGGTGCTGTCTGACAGGCGAGTGCTGAAGCAACTCAGCAAGCTCTGCCCAGATTCCTTGCACACAGCTCAAAACGATCTGGCAAGCACTGACCAGGGACCATCCCCGCAGCATGCATATTTCTAGCCAGCATGTATTGCATTGCTTTCAGCTGCTGCTCAACCTGGAGGGTGCCGGAGTAACCGGGCATACAGAAAGAGACCCACCCAGGCTGCCAGCATGTGACAAATTGCTCTAGCACCGACTACTGAAACAGAAGCTCAGAGCAACTCAGCGTGTGCTGGACAGAAACCTAGCACACTGTAGGGACATTGCCTGACCAACACCCACTGGGTCATTTCAAGCTGCATGTAGGGTTTCCAGCCAGAGGGTGCTGAAGCAACCTGGCACACACTAGAAAGCAGCAGCAGCTTGGAGTGACCCTGCCAAGAACCCTTCACAATGAAGAGCGCTCGAGAGCCCTCTGCTGGCTGGCCATGTGCATTTTCTGATTTCAGGTAACTCATATCTGAACACAAGATGAGGTTTGATTTTCCTCATGTTGAATAGAGAAAAAAATCTCATCTTCTAATCAAGTAAATACAGTAGTCATTCAAGGATCAAATGATAGCTGTCCAGTGCAAGTCATTACCCTTTTGCCTTTCCCAGGCGTGAAGAGCACCAGAATATTACAGAAGGTAGGTCTGAAGTAATGAAAGTACAGCAAGGCAGAAAAAAGGAGATGAAGCAACTAAGAAATGCTGCTCTAGCGGGAACAGCAAGCATGAAGGGGTTGGCAAAAAGAAAATGACCTAAATACTGCAGTACTTTGCTAACAGGCATTAATTATTAGGAGATCCACTTTAAATTACTGCTTTTGAGAGGCCTATAATTGAACAATAAGCAACAAGGTTAATTCAGAACATAGGAAATGCCAGACTGAATGAGACCAGTGACCCTTCTAGTCCAACTGCCATGCACCAAGAGCAGTCTGCACCAGCGCAAGCACCCAAACAGCTTCACACAAGAAAAAAGGAGTTTGAGTCCCTCTGGCCTGAAGCTAAGCAGAAGAAATTTCAGGCTAAAAAGGAGCTTTCTAAAAAAAGTTAGAGGGGGAATCAAAACAGAATCTCTCAAAGTTGTAATGACAAGGCTCACTACCACGACTCCAAAATTTTTCCTCTAACAGTTTCTATTGCAAGATGTGGCTATATTTCAATTTAAAAAAGGAAAAAAAAAAAAGTGGTCTGTACAAAACCAAAAATGCTTGCTCTTGCAGAGCTGTTGAACTAGTTATTGTCATGTTTTGTGCATCACATTTATGACCACTCTTCGTTTATTTTGCCATAGGATGAAGTCATTCAGCACTGATTACGTTTTTTCTCTTCACATCAAGAGTGTTTCATTTATCTTTAAGTGTTACAAATATCAAAAGGAAAGCCATAACCAATTCCCTGCCTATAATAATGTAGCAAGGTGAGCAATACCCCCAAGGAGAGCGTAGCAGTAGGGCTTCTATCCCACAAATTAACATTTCCTTACTTTTAAGGATTTATAATCTCAATCTTTCAAATTCCTTTAACTAAATCAGATTGAATACATGCCAGGCATACTCCAGTAGCCTCAAAAAAAAAAAAAGAGTCACATGACATTCTCAAAGGGATCTGGGGCTAAAAATCTATGGTAATATGAAAAAGTTTAAAAATCTTCCATCTTACTCATTAAGAACAATTTTTTAAAAATGGATTATTTAAATACATCCAAGCAAATGTTACACACAAATATGTCATTTCACTGTGGCAGCAGTGGATCTCTCCCACACACTTCAAGGATATTATATTATGTCATTTGAACTGACAAGATTAGTTCAATGCAAACAACACAGGTGCTGTGTATAGTCACATTGCATGCTCATTGTAGTAAACTGTACAGTTTAACATAGTTAAAAGGAACAACACTTTCAGAATCACAGGTGGTTACCTATTCCAGAGCAGGTCCCTATGATATGGAGGGGTGAGTGTGGGGATCTCCCTTCACAACAGACCACCATTACCAGTGGCAGAGCTACAGTGAAGTAGCAAGCATGTATTTTCTCAGATGGCCCCTTCCAAATGAATCCTCTTGCATAATTAGCTTTTCTGCCATCTAAGAGCTCTAGGTAGACCCATACAGTTGAGACTAACTGCATAAATGCTCTAAACTGACCTCCCTCACTACTGGGCGATGCAAAAAAGGTGGTGAGGAGCATTATGAAAAAGTCGAGACTTTGATGAAGAAAGCTGGCTGGTGCTGGCAATAGATAAGAAAAACTCCAAGTCTCAACTTACCACTTATTCTCTTCTTCCTTCCAACCTCCACTCTGATCAGTAAGTCAACATGCCACAATCATGTTAGGTCTCCTCCACAACATGAAATGCAGACATGAGGCATAGCAGTACAAAGCAATTCAGAGGGAAAACTAAGTCTGCAGCACTACATACTGCACAGCTGTGCTCATCTGGACACGGCCAGATTCACACTAGAGACTCTCTTGAATAGTATACCAGAATCCTCAACCATCAAGGCCAGATTAAGGAGTACTTTCTCAGCCCATTCACCCAAAAGATCATTCACAATGGTCAAGAGATCAGTAACCTTAAGTAGGAAAGAAGCCTCATCAGTAACTTCTGGGTTTGTCATCTCTACAAAAAACACAAACTATTTCTGCACACTCATCCGTCACTAGCCATTTTAAGCATATAAAGCTCTATTAAAATACTTGCTTTTTTGCTCCAAACTGTATTTTAAAACCAAGTTCTTTACTCTTTGCTCTCTGACCTTTGGCTACATTACAAACCCTCATCTCTCCCTCTGTGCTCCTTCTCAACTACAGAGGTAAGGTCAAAATATGTGACTGCTAGTACCTGTTCAAGCTTGGAGACTAAGTCAAAGATTAAGACCAAAAAAGACAATTATCATAATCTACTTTGATGTCTTGCATGACACAGAACACAATTTCACCTTGAAATTCTCACATCACACCTACAATTTCTGGTTGAAGTACAACATCTTTTAGGATGATCTTCAGCCTTAATGTAAAGATTACAAGTTGTAGAGAATCTATTGCAGCTCTAAGCAAGCTGTTCCACTGATAAGGCAGCCCCACTTAAAAATGTGTTTCTTATTTCCAATCCAAATGTGTATATTTTTTACTTTCCAGTCACTAAATGTTTTTATACTGTGGGGGCCAAGAAACGCCGGCAGAATGGGGCCGCCAGTAGAGTAGAATTAGGTACAGGAGGCATAGTGGTTGCATCAGAAAAACTTTACTTAAAGGCTGCGATACAGCAAGGTATGTAGTGTAGGCTCACTCCGTAGACAGCAACAAAACAAAAACCGTAAACAAGCACACCAAAGCAGGGTATGGGGTACATCATGATAACCGCAACGGGGAGTCATTGGTGGTTGATCAGGCCCCTCCGTGGCTCCAAGATACACATGGGTATCTCTCCCTACGTGCATCTGAGCTCTCCTCCAGCTTGGGTGGAAACAAGCCTTTTGTATGGCTAGCAAGCCAATTGCTAGCTGTCACGTGTGAATAATTTACACGGAGCCAATCAAAAGCATGCACTCAGTGGTGCAGCTGCAAGCTTTTGGTGGGAGCTTTTTTTGCCCCAAGGACTCCCCCCCCCCCCCCCAAGGGAAAATCCCTACACCGGGGACTCGCAATGTGCTAACACACAGCTGTGCCAAGGCATCTCTTAACCATTTAACTCTGACATACACTACCTTACTGAATTTTACTATTAGATTGAAAAAGGTTCTCTACTATGAAGCATTTTCTTCCCAGGTGCTTCTAGACTGTGATCAAGATACTTCTTCTCACTCTCTGATAAAAAAAATATATATTTTTAATTGAGTTTAAGCTCCACTGTAAGCTTTGAGTTGTTCTTACCATGCTCTCTAAACCTTTTCATAATTTATGAATATGCTTTTTTGAAAGGACATCAAAATGTACACAGTATTTCAATAAGTGTCTTGCTACAGCCATATACTACAGTGGTACCTCCTCCTACTTCTATTTGATAGTCCTCTGTTTCTACATCCCAGGACTGTATTTTCTCTATTGGGTAGTGCAGAGAAGTAGGAGCTCACATCCATCTAGTTATCAAATATGCCCTCAAAATCCCTTTTAGAGGTTCTCTTTCCCAAAGCATAGATCATTTTTCTTAAACACATGACTTTGCATTAGGCAATTTTAAAATACATATTGTTTGGCCCAGTCTAGTTTATCACTGTCTACTTTGGAGCTGCTCTTTGTATTACTCCGCCAGTTTGAGTCATCCACACCCTTTAAACCTGATACCATTATATATTTTTCCATATTATTGATCAAGATGCTAGAAGTCACTGGCCTAGGAAAAGATCCCTGTGAGACAGCAATAAGAACACTTCAATTGGATACTTATTCCCTATTTAAAACTGCTTTTTAAGATTACAGCTAGCTGAGTGATCCGGCTCAAGATGGGATATCATTGCTGCAAGACAATAATGCTCCCATAAGCCATATTGATAAGCATTAATTACAGTACTGTTCTTTGCAGATTGCCTCCTACATCAACCTTTCGAGAATACTTCCCACAGTTGGTGTCAGGCTAGTTACTCAAGTCATCACTTCTAAGTATGGGCACGTTAATTTTTCCATCAGTCTGGAATTTCTTCAGTCCTCTAAGCTTCATTAAATATCAAAATTGTTGGCTGAGAAAACTCCTTCAACAATTGTTTTACTTCTAGAATTTTTTTTCAAGTCCAGGTTCCCTCACCTTGAGCAGGAAGTTGCATTAGACAGCCCTTCTAACATCCTTTCCGACCCAATTTTCTATGATTTGTGACTGCCTAAAGTGAGCAAGATTTTGATGGTTTTGTCCAAAATTAACACAAAGAAAACAGAAAGATCCCACAGGAAGAAAAACAAGCAAGTACACAAAAAGTATTTAGCTCTTTAGGCCTCTACTGTTTTTAAAACCTAGTCACTTAGGCTGTGCCTGGTGAAGGGCTTCCAAGTCCTACTGCTTTGGTCCAATTTCTTGATTTAGGGGTCATACATCAAGACTATTAAACTGTACCATTTTCTCCCTTTAGTTTACATTTGGGAAGTTTACTGAACTTAAGCCCTTCCCAAATGGAAGTGGGATGCTAGAATGAAGAGTCCCCACCAGAAAGATAAAGTAGGGGGCATTAGTGCACACCTCCCTGCTCAGCTGGAGAAGACAGCTTGGGCCAAGGCTAGCCTGACCAACCTATGGGGGGTGCAAAGCATCCTGGGATGCTGGGGGACTACGAGTTAACTTGAATCTGGAGGGGATCTGGGACAGAAGTACAAAAACTGATTTAATCTAAATCAGTTAAGTCTGCTACTATGTCCACAAACACAAACCACTTTCAAAACGATTGAAACCATTTCAAAAGTGGTTTATGTGTATTTAACTTTTGTTGTGTTACGGATCTGAACTGGTTTCCAATCACTTATACCTGTTTGTGTGTAATTTCTGTCCATAGCCCAGGAGTCTCAGGTTTTCCACTAACAAAAAGCTTAAACTTCACAGCTTTCTCTACATAAACAAGGCTTCCTTCCCCTACCTTAGGCTGATAACTGCCTGGCTCCTATCAGACGTAGGACAGCAAATCTTCTTACAAAGTCAGTAACGGAATCCAGGAACCAGATTCCGTCATGCATATCAAAGCACTGGTCACATCCTGAAGAAGTAGATTTAAGCCATCCAGATTCTAGACTGGTCGGAAGGCTATCACAGTGCGTGCAGCGTAAGTAAGAACAGAACCAAGGCAGTTCAAAAGACAGCACACTGTAAATCCACATTCTAGTTTACAGCACAGTAACTTCCCAGACAAACCCTTAGGCATCTGAAGAAAACTGCTTTATGGATTTCCCTGCAGACCAAAACTGCCAGAACACTGCTGCTTTGCTACATGTACTTCCATCTCCAAAACTTAATTACGTGATCATGCATTCTTTGTTCTACAGGATCACATACTGCCTCTTAGGGTACAGGAGGGACTCAGTGAGGGCCTGATGTTTTAGCACATCAGTCTATAACAGGAGCATTCTGTACATAGGTCTGCCACAAAATCCCTAGGTGACATAAGTCTGTCATAAAACATGTGTTAGAACACCCAGTTCAGGTGACAGAGTACCTTAATTTTGGCATTTCCTATTTTTTTGAGTATTTGACTTCTACCCTTGATTGTTATTTTAACTATATTTGTGTGTCAATTACACTGAGAAAAACATGCATTAAACTGTTTCCTATGGTTTTAGTTACCAAGTACATTTTCTCCGTCTAAAGCCCTTGCACAGTTTCTATCGGATTAAATGTCATCTCTCCACCTTAACTACTACATAGTACTGCTGGCCGCTAAATAGCTAGAGTGCCACTGTGGGGTGGAGCACGGTCTTTGGGATCCATGAACAAGTAACATTTATGACAGTGTATTTTTGGATGAACGATGATATAAATGGAAATAATTAATTCTGGCTCATATCAGCATGGTGTATGGTGGCAGATGACTTGCTAAAAATGTAAGCCAAAGCTACTCAGCAAAAGCAAGTTTCATGATTAATTAAAATAGATTTGTTTGAAAATGTTTGACTGACTGCCTAGGGAGTCCTTATTAAAGATTCACACTGTATTTCTACTGTGTTACTGACTACAATCAATAGCTCTTTCAACATTATGTTCTCAGATCATTCAGATCTCCTGTCTAGTTAATGTGCTAGAGGTAGCTTTAAAGGAAATATTTTCACCATTCCTTTTGTAATGACAGAATACAAGCATCATATATCATCCCCTACTTTAAAAATTATCTTATTTGATTCTTTCTTTATAATCTAGAAGGAATCTCCATATTGTGTTTGTCTTTAGTTCTGAACTAAGACTAAAGCGAGTCAAGTAAAAAATGCTGAATAAGGATGGACACAAGCCTTATGGTATTGAATCAAGTGACTAAAATCCATCTAGTGAGAAAAAAAGACATTAATTGAACAATGAGTGCTTGAGAGACAGAAAATAACTATTATTAAAGTGATGCTATTTGCACCACTATACTTAAAAGCCTGTCTGCATTTCCAATGTCAGCCACATTGTTCTGGAGTTTATAACTCAGCTTTAAAAAAGAAGAGCTCTCTTTACTCAAGTTTGACAGTTTTAGAGGCCAAATGTTTTCTAAAACTTTTTTCCCCCAATTGGTTAAAGCTATTTGTCAGAGGAATAGGAATAGCCACTAAATTGAATCAAGTTTATATATTTACTACAAGACCCAACTCACTAAAGTCTATAAAGATTTATGCATACATAGACAGGATCCCACACAGAACCAGAATTATGTGGCTTTAAGTTTAAGTTTTTCAAACTTCGAAGTCACCTGGTTATAGAAAATGACCTTGAAAACATGCAACCAAGCATGTAAGCCAGGGGTTGGCAACCTATGGCCCCTAGGCTGAATCCAGCCTGAAAAGAGGTCTGATTTGGCACAGGGCAGCATGCAAGTGCATCATGGTGCCCAATACCTCCACACAAAGCTCCCATAAAAATCTGTTGTGCCAGTGCTTACCCTTCATGCAAAGGCACCATGTATCTGCAGTGAGAGGAAATACAGGCAAGGCAGCTTAAGCTTTTTCAGCTCAGAGCCAAGAAGTTGCTAATCCCTAGTGTAAGCAGAGTGATTTCAGACTGGTTGCCAGGTCTGAACTGCCCCACCACTCAGCTTACTGGTTTGTTTGTTTGTTTTTTTAATGTAAAGCACAACCATTAGCTTCTTCTGCTAAGGACAGTGTCAACGGGACACCAATCTTAAACTCAAAAGCAGCATGCACACTGAGAGTAGCTGGGTACAGCTATGTGGGATCCGGCCCTCAAGAACCACAGAGGAGAACCAAGGAGAGGTATGGATGAAGCCAGTCCTTGGGCTGGAGGTGAAAGGCAGATAGGACCCCCAAAACTATCACTTGGTTTGAGTACAAGGGTTTGTAGACTGACTATTTTTATTAACTGGGACTTAATAAAAAGCACAGTTCCCCAGAGAATCATAGAAAATTAGGGTTGGAAGGGACCTCAAGAGGTCATCTAGTCCAGGAGTTTCCAACCTTTTCAGATTGCGGACTGGAAGTGACCGCGGACCAGCAAACTGAGGACCGGCAAAGCGCAGTCCGGAAGTCACCGGCATACTGCAAACTGGCAACCAAACCTTTTTCATACAGAGTATAAAAAAGGGTTGGCTGCCAGCAGGTAACCCTTCACAGACCAGGGGTTGGGAACCTCTGATCTAGTCCAAGCCCTTGCTCACAGCAGGACCATTCACAGCTGGACCATCCCAGCCAGGGCTTTGTCAAGCCAGACTTTAAAAACTTTCAAGGATGGAGACTCCACCACCTCTCTAGGTAACTTATACCAGTGCTTCATCACCCACCTAGTGAGAAAGTTTTTCCCTAATACCCACCCTAAATTTCCCTTGTTGCAACTTGAGACAATTGCTCCTTGTCCTGGCACCTGTCATGACCAAGAATACCCCAGCTCCATCCTCTTTGATATCCCTTCAGGCAGTTAAAGGCTGCTATCAAATCCCCTCAAGTCTTCTCTTCTGCAAACTAAAAAAGCCCAGTCTCTCCTCATAAGACATGTCCCCCTGAGCCCTCACCATTTTCACTGCCCCCTGCTGAACTCCCTCAGACTTGTCCACCTCCTCTCTATAGACCCAAAATGAAGATTACTGTGGGCAGACTGAACTCAAGACCCATGCAAAGGAGACAGCAATGGGAGAAGGGTTGTTGTGATGCTTTTCCTTGTGCCTTTCAAAGACACTGTGGCCCCTTATCATCTGTGATTGACCTTAACCGCACACACCTCACCAGAGCACAGAGCAGCTGTGCAAAGAGATCTGCAGCCCTCCATGCAGAATTCAGAGCCAGAGGCGGGACCCATTCCACATAGGGCCTTCAGCTGGGACACCAGGCTCCAACCAGGCAGTCAAGTTTCTTTGGGTCAACCTGATATCTTTCATTAGACCAACTCAAACAGTTGGAAAGATTTTAACTGGTCTAATAAAAGATATACTGGATTGCCCCAAAGAACCTTGTCTGCCTGTGTCCCGAGACAAACGTGGCTCCAAGCAAGACGCGCTGCCAGGTGGCCTGGAGGCTTCTGCTCGTGGGGCGCTTTACAAAGCAGTTCTGGGCTGACCCGGGATTCCTGCAAGGCTGCTGCTTTTCCACAATGCCGATTCAGAGCAGGGTGCGGGGAGGGGGCTGTGACACAGACACCCGAGGAGACAGCGGGGCCGCCTACGGGGAGCTGGGTCCCCGCCAGCCGGAGGCAGCGCCCGGGCTTGCGGCAGTTAACGGTCGTTAATTGGCCCCGGAAGGACCAGGCAGGCGCGGGGGGGCTGCGGGGGCCTCGGGGCAGCCCGAGCCCCTCCCCGCACTCACCCCACAGTGATACACCTTGTTGGCCCGCTTGATCTTGATGTCCACCGCGGTGCCCATCGCGCCGCCCGGCCCTGCCGCTCACGTGGCCGAGGTCACGGGGCACCTGAGCTCATAGAGCACCCCCCCCCCCCACTTTCTGCGCAGGCCTGGCCTAGCCCCATCCCGCCATTTCCGAGCCCGCCTCCAGCGGCGCGGCCTTACATAACATGGCTCTGCCCTTGGTTACCGTGGCAACGTGTAGGCCTACTCTGCGTTGCTGAGCCAGGAAAGGGGCAGGAGTTGGGTACTTGGGACAACCTCCTCCTCTCGGTGCACTGCATGTCGGGAGCTGCCAACGGGTGCTTGGGCGGTGGTTAGAGCTGGGAAGAGGGCGGGCTGGTGGGAGAGGATACCGCGGAGGTCTCGGCGGGCAGCAGCCTTCGGGGACGCCGCGGAGCCGGATAGGGGTGCCTCATACGCGCTCCTGGGCTCCGCCGCTTCAGCAAAGATAGGCGGATCCTGTCAGCGCTGCCTCAGGCGAGCGGGAAGCCCCGGGTGGACTCCTCCGTCGTGGAATCCCAGCGGAACCGCTCGTTTTAACCGTGAGGGCGCGCAGGTCTGCCCCCCGGGAATGGGCCCGAGATAGTAACGGCCGAGATTGGAGACCGTTAACGGCCGGGCGGAGATGAGCTGAGCCTGGAGAGAGCGTCCGAGGGTGGCTGGCCTTCGTAAAGAAACCTCTGACCAAGTAGCTCCTGCCTCAGTGAACTGACCCCACCCCTACCCTAACAGAGCAACAGCTTCTCCCCCCACCAACAAAAAACATTGATGGACAACGCGGCTGAATGCAGAGCTGTTCAAAACCCAGATAAAAGCCTCAGAACATGTGAAAATGCTGGTCGTTTACAGGGCTTTATAATAATATAAGTACAACCTTGGGAAGGAGTACAGGACCAACGCCTGTGTTGTCTGGGGCATCCCTGTTTTCAACGAATGATTATTAGTCAACCAGGGATCCTGGTTTTCTCTGATAAAGAAACCCCACCGTTTTCAGATTAAAAGTAACCCAAAATATCCACATTTTTCTGTAATCAAAATGAAACAGAAAAAGAGAGTTGTGTATATTAGTAGTGTTTCATTTTAATCACAGGAAAATGTGGATTTTGGGTTACTTTCTTAACCCCAAAATTGGGGATTTTTTTAATCAGAAAAAAAGAGGATCCTAAGTATAGGCATATGTACTGAAAACTGCTTTCTCTACTTTCCTTGTCATTCAGAAGAGCACTTCTGTCACAGGGTGAACTGTGGCAAGTTAGAGTTGTCCTTAAAAATCCTCTTTCACCTTCCAAATCTAGAAAAGCATGGGTGGCTTTTTTGTTTTAATTTAAGAATACAAAGTATTTTGCCCACTCCTATGAAAGAAGGTTGTTAGTTAGCTGCCGAAAAACTTTTGTGTTGAGAGCAAGCATTAGAAATTTCACTCTAAAGGATAGTTCACTGTTTGGTTTGGGGACACCATTTGTGATAGCTTCTTCTCTGGAAAGTGCCCCTAACCTGAGGGACACCTCCCAAGAAACTAGTGAGGACCCAGGGAGTGATAATACTGAGTCAATGTGGCACTTGGTGACCAGTGGCAGACCTCAGGGTTCAGTACTTGAATTGATGCTTTTTAACATATTCATGTTAACGTCTGTTTTCTGTCTAACTTCAAACTAACGTAGCTAACTACAGTACCTGAATGGAGAGGATCACATGGAAGAACCTGCATAGAAAAGAGTACAGCTATACTAAAAATTGGATCTGGGTGTTAAAAGCAGCCTGGCAAAAGTTAATAGATGACAGCAGATTATGGGGGATGGTGGTCATGCTGGAGGATAGACTAGGGTTAAAGGCTGACCTGGACAGGCTTGCAAAGTGGTTGGATCAAAACCTGATGATGTTCAACACCAAGAAGTGTAAGGTGCTCCACCTGGGGAGAAACAACCCACAACTTGCTTACAAACTTGGCTGTGCTACCCTTACTAGCACCACAACTGAAAGAGACCTGGGAGTCTTGATAAACCATAGAATGAATATGAGCCACCAATGCAATGCCATAGCTGGCAAAGCAAACAAAACACTAGCATGCATCTACCAATTCATTTCAAACAAGACTAAGGATGTTATCTTTCTGCTTTACTCAACCTTGGTAAAACCACAGCTGGAGTACTGCATCCAGTTCTGGGTACCACACTTCAGGAAGGATGTGGAGAGGTTTGAGAGAGTCCAAAAGAGGGCTACGTGTATGGTTAGAAGTATGGAGAGCAGACCACCATGCGATGAGCAGTTGAGAGACATGGGTCTATTCAGCCTAGAGAAGAGAAGACTCAGAGGACTTGGTGGCAGCCTATAAGTATATAAGAGGTGCACATCAGGGACTGGGAGAACACCTGTTCACCAGGGCTCCCCAGGGGGAGACTAGACCTAACAGCCATAAATTGCTAGAAAACTGCTTTAGATTAGACATAAGGAAAAACTTCTTTACAACTCGAGTGTCCAGGGTCTGGAGCAGACTCCCCCCAGAGGTGGCACAATCACCTACTCTGATATCTTCAAAGAACGTCTGTTTTCTGTCTAACTTCAAACTAACATAGCTAACTACTTCTCACAATACCTGAATGGAGAGGATCATATGGAAGAGGATCACATGGAAGAGCCTGCATAGAAAAGAGTACAGCTGTACTAAAAAGTTATATTATCAGTCTTCTGATCAAGAAAAGGGATGTGTGCATAATGCTAAAGGAGATTAAAAACCCAATAAAATCTAATTAAACAATACCTTCAAATACTTGCACATTTATTGGTCAACAGTCACATCAGACACTGGTTTAGATTGGGCAAATACTTGAAGCCTTATATGATTGTGCTTTTAAACAGCTTAAGGGCACACAAGCATTCAACTATGTCCTAAATAATGCAAAAGAGTTAGCTGAACAGGTAACTATATTATAACCACAGGGATAGGATCCACAATATAATTAGAAAGAAAAAGGAAATGAATATAAGAAAATATAACAATATCATTAAATAGCAAGGTTCAAGTGGTTAGGTAAGTCAAAAAGATATTTTTTAGCAATCAAGGTACAACCCAAACAAAGATTGTATAAAAAAAAATATGAGCTAATGTGGGGTAAATGTAAAATGGAGATTAGGGAGTAAAAAAAAGGAAGACGATGGAGGAAAAGGCCAAAGACATAAAAACAAGTGTGGGGGGGGAAGATACTACGTATAACCAAAGGAACCTGGACCTGTTTTTCAGGAAGTAAAAGCACTGTCAGAGATTGAGACATTAAACATGAAGGAAGCAAGTGACAGAAAGGAATAAATTAAGTGCATGTAATCTCCCAAACCAGATGGTATTCCTCCAGGAATATTTAAATAATTTAAGAATAAAGTAGCTAAATTACTAAAAAGGGTACACAATTTCTCTTTTTTTTTTTACTCCACCAAAGAACCAGAGGATGATAAATGCTGTGCCTATGGTTGTAAAAGTGCTGGATTTGATTCCAATAAGGTTTTCTTACATATCAAAAAAATTAGCAGAAATAGAAATCAGAAGTAGAAAATATGATTGCATAAGAAGACATAAACATGGTTTCTCAAAAAAAAAAGTTCTATTGTAAAATTCTTTCAGTGTATCATCTAGATTATAAAAGGCGATCTGGTTTTATATACTTCCTTTGGACTTTCAAAAAACCTTTAAAGAGTTCTAAACCAGAGGGTAGAATAGATACTAAATAGTTCAAAAGTGACAGAGTACTATTGTGAATTACAAACTGGCTGAGACAAAAACAAAACTTAGAAAAAAACAGTATATTTTTTTCACGGCAAAATGTTTACAATGGGGTTTTGCAAGGTTCCACAGGACGCCATGTATTGGTTTATATCTTTGTAAATGATCTAGAAAAAAAGATGTACAATTAAATTGAAAAAGGACAGACTTTCATTTGAGAAGAGATTGAAAAGACTCGGATTGTATGGAGAGTTGATAGAAGTATATTGAATGAAAGTGATATCAAATATATAAGTACAAATAAATGCAAATGCAGTAAGTTTAAAATGGCTTTATATAAACATTTATTCACAGGGGTGTAGGTTGTAGCCGTGTTGGTCTAAGGACGTAGGCAGACAAGGTTCCTTGGGTGAATTTGATATTTTATTAGACCAACCCAAATGGTTGGAGAATAGTTATTAAGCAAGCTTTCATTTTCAAAAACCCTTCATCAGGCTAAGGAAGTTAGCCCTTCATCAGGAAGTTTCAGCAGTTGATGTGTGCTCTTGCTGGATGGAATGAAAAGTAAAGAAGCCAGGCAAGTGACTCCTCAGCCTAGCCTCTGGCTTCTTTACTTTTCATTCCATCCAGGAAGAGCACATACCAACTGCTGAAACTTCCTTAGCCTGACGAAGGGTTTTTGAACCCGAAAGCTTGCTTAATAGGAACCTTGTCTGCCATTTATTCACAGGTAATTAACATGTAGGAATCATTACTCAAGCATGCAACTGAGCCCAAGAATTACCAGGATTAAAAAATAAGTTGATATTTATATAGATAATGAGACCATCCATAACTAACAATACAGAGAATAAAAATATTTTCTAAATAAGGAACAGAAACCCTGATATATCGAGGCATCCTAACTATTAATACGTGGCAACATTAAGAATACATTTCCCTGTGGACAGTTATTTTATAACTGTTCTCTCTGGGGTTTGTTGCACCTTCCTCCAAAGCTTCAGGCCAGAGTAACAAATACAACAGAAGACTGCGCTAGAGGCAAAATACCAGTCTGACCTAATATAATATGTCAGTCCTTTTGACCAGGGATTCTTTGAATGGACATCAGAAGTTATTAAAATTTCCCAAGAAAAAGGAAAACAATAGTTTGTTGATATTTCAGTATTAATTTTGCATCTTAAATCAGCTCTTCTTATAATTAACAAGCTCTTCATGATAAAGTTATGGACTGGCATCACAAGACACTTCTTATGCATCATAAGAATATCAGTTTTGTTCTTGATTTGAATCTGAGCCAGGGAAAGAAATAAAAATTCCAGCAATGAAATTGATACATTCATGCACAATTGTCTGCATTTTTTAATCAGCTAAAAATAATTTCTGATACCCTATATCTAAAATTAAATGGCACAGATTAGGTTTTTTTATGTTTGGTTGTTTCTTTCTGCTATTCTTGGGAATGCATAAATAGGCATGTAATTTAAGGTATGTGAGGGATTAGATATTTGCAATCTGTCTCATCTGATTGGTGGACTCTGGAGCTGGATGAGATAGCACCCACATCTCTGGCTCTCGTTGTTGGACAAAAATAAAACTAAATAACTGGAACCCCAAAATAGCTTTTTCCTTCGGCATATTATCCAAATATGGGAGGAAGTGATTAGATATCACATTCAAATTTTGACTGATGTTACTAGTTTATAAATGTGTGTGTGTGTGTATAAATGACACTTCTGTTTAGACTGGAATGATGGTATCTTAAATATGGGGTGAGATATTGAACTAATTGCTGATTATGCATGGATACATACCCCCTACAGTGCAGCGGATGGAATGAAGGTTCTGGTGCAGCTTGCTACTAGACTCCACTATTACTAATAGCAGTTGCAGAGAGAGTATCACTGGTTAGACTGAGTGGAGGAAACAGAAAGAATGGGGAAACAACTTCTAGAGGGGAGGAAGAGGTTATTTGATAGGAAAGGTAACTTTTACAAAGTTCTTCCCAATGAAAACAGATTTACTAGAGCAGAATTCTCACTATTCAAAATGTTTTGTTCTTTTTGCTATTTAATGAAAGGGAAGTTAGTCTACCAATGTGAGAAAAAAGACAAGGCTGTAGTAACTACTTTTCCAAACAGCGAAAAGGATACTTGTTTTTCCTTTTCACAGGTCTTATGCACTCACTTACTTCCGGCCTCATTACATTTTGGGGTTTGGATCTATATTGCAACTTAGAAAGGGTAGTGATGATGCTGCATTAAAATTCCTTTAATTTACTCATCAAGGTACATTTAAATTAAATTATACACTAATTTAATGCTCTTCTTTTTTGCTATTTGGCTATTTACCATATTAGAGATGCTTTGACATCCTTTCATCTATGGGAGATGGTGGATATTGCAGCCTATAGCGTAGATGGTTTGCAGTGTCTCATGACTGAATAGTGCAATCCAAGATTTGTATGATCTGTGGCAGTGGTTACAAATATATATGTCATGGTTGAGTGGTTTGGGGGCTGCTTGCTTCCTACAGTCTGTTCTCAAGGTGTTGGAGCCAATTTCTGTCATGTACTTTGATGCCCTGGTGGAGACTATGATGCCACTTACTACAGTCACTTGCCAGGGTTTCCCATTGGTCAAGATTAATTCCAGATGCCTTCATATCTCACTTGCATGTGTCTTGGTAGTGAAGCATGGGACATCCTGTTGTTTTTGTTCCTTCCTATCATTCCTCATATAGCACGTCCTTGGGTAGGTGTCCATTTTCCAATCTGCTCAGATGGCCTAGCATAGCCAGCGCAGTCATCTGTGTTTAAGCAGGGCTGTTACATTTGCCCTTTGAAGAACCTCTGCATTGGTAACTTTATCTTGCCATTTAATGGTGAGTATGTGGTGTAAACAGTGCAGGTGGAAGCTGTTTAACGTTTTCTCTTGATAAGCTGTCCATGTTTGCCCACCATACATGAAAGTGCTGAGTATGCAAGCTTTGAACACTAGCATTTTGGTCTTGATGGTAAGCTTTGAGTTGTTCCATGCTCTTTTCATCTGTTGAAGGTAGTGGCAGTCTTTCAGATGCAAACATTAAATTCTTCATCCAGTGAGGGATTGGTGGTCACCGTAGAACCTAGGTAGCTGAATTTTCAGACTCCTTCTAACTAGTTCTCATTAAGGATGATTGATGGATCTTTTGGAACTCTGTCCTAGTACAACTGTTTTCTTTATGCTGACAGTGAGAGAAAATGCCTGGCAAGTTCTTGAGAGGTGATCCATGAGTTTTTGTAGTTGGTCTTCATCGTGAGTTATAAAGGGCAGCATAATCAGTGAATAGAAGCTCCCTGATAAGCACCTTTCTAACTTTAGGTTTTGCCTTAAGTTGTAACAGGTTGAAGAGTTTCATGTCCGATCTCATGTAGCGGTACACTCCACCTTCCATGTCTTTAAATGTGCAGTTCAGGAATACCAACAAAAAGATTCCAAAGAGTGTGGGGGAAAGCATGCATCCTTGCTTCACTCCGCTTTTCACCTTGAAGCTGTCCAAAGTGGACCCATCAAACTGAACAGTTGCTTTCATGTTGTGGAAGGAATGTATAAGACTTAACAGGATTGGTGGTCATCCTATCTTTTCTAGGACTGCAAATAGGCCTGCTCTACTGACAGTATCAAATACTTTGGTTAGATCCACAAAGGCGATGTACAATGGTTGGTTTTGCTCTCTTCACTTTTCTTGATGTTGACACAGGGAGAATATCACATCTGTGGTTGATCTTCCAGCCCTGAATCCACACTGAGACTCAGGGTAGATACAACTCGCCAGTTGTTGTCGGGTCACCAAGATAACCCTTGCAAAAGCTTTTCCTGTTATGCTTAGTAGCGAGATGCGTCTGTAATTGTTGTATTCACCCTTATTTCCTTTATACAGTGACAGTGTTTGCGTCACACATATCTTGTGGTACCTCACCCTCTTTTCAGCATTTGAGTACCAGCTAATGAAGATACGGTAGTAGGCTTTCTTTCCCGCACTTGAGAATTTCCACTGGGATGCCATCTTTTCCAGGAGCCTTGCTACTTGATAATGAATCAATGGCCTTTCTTAGTTCTTCTATAGTGGGCTCCACATCTAACTCTGGCATGGCCTGTAGAGGTGGTATTTGGTCCAGTGATTCACTGGTGATGTTTCTTTCTTGTGAATATAGCTCTGAGTAGTGTTCAAACCAATGGGACATCTGCTTGCTTCTATCTGTAATGGTTTCACTACTGCACAACTTGAGAGGGGCTACCTTGTTGACAGTAGGGCCTAGAGCTTTCTTCAGCCATTGTGCATGACTTTTAGGTTTCCTGTGTCTGAGGTTGTGTGTATCTTATTATCACAAAGCTCATCATATTAGAGTATGGACAGTATTAATACTCGCCATATTAGAGTGTGGATAGTGAATGCAATAACATTGATAACCTCCCTTTTCCATAAATTCAAATAAATCCTTTTGTATTGGAACTTTCTAAGACTGGTCTCACCCCAAAGTCATTGGAAAAATTGTACAAAATAGTTGTTATACAAAAATAGAAAAATATATATTTCACATTTCAGTTCCAATTGAAATGTATCTCTCATAACACAATTTAGCCTGATGGTTCACTAAGGAAGGAAAAACATGTTTACAGAAAATCAGCTGAATTTAAGTTACAGACATGTATCTTGAAATTTTATCCTGAGGCAGCAAAATAAGTCTATTAACTTTTACAGGTTTCCCTCACCAACCACACTTTTGCCAACCATGGTTTTGAGTATCCATGATTAATATTCTGTTTACCATTTCAGTTACCATGGTATACAGTTTTGAGTAAGCACAGTTTTCTGTGGCCACACATCAGCTCACCAACCCTCAGTCCTGTTCATGCCTCTCCTTTCCCTCCCCCCTCCCCACAATCCCTGCTCCCCAGCCATAGGTGGCACCCAGCCCTGCCAGAGGTGTGCACAGTGGTAGAGTGGCTCTACCCTCCCCTTCTCTTCTCCCTCCCCCTATCCCTCCCCAAGATAAGAGGTGAATGCACTGGGGGAGACAGTGCCCTGCTCCCTGGGTGTGCTTCATCCCTGCCCACTGGTGCATACCCCCTAGAACCTGTCTAAGTACTCCTGGGGTATGCCTATGCCTGGTTGACCACCCCATGTATTAAAGGTAAATAAAAGTGATATAAATGATTTTTATATACTATACAGTATCTAAGTCCCTAATTCCATTTTCCCCATAAGCCTTTAGTTTTACCTACTATGGGAACTTTCCAGAACTTAACCCCAGCGGTTGGTGAGGGAAACCTGTATGTGCTATGTAACTCATATTGTTTAGGAATCTAGATGAATACCAAATCCCTTCAATTCTGAATTATCCTGAACCATTTATTTTTCTTTAAACCTGTATCAATAGTGTTAAGTAAAGAGCTTCTGATATGAACTATCCAAAAATAGTTTATTGGCATCAACATTCCTGCTTCCCAAGCACTGTGTCACTATCAGAGCATCACAGTAGCTGATACCACAGGCTTCTTGGTCCAAACTCCCACCTTCTCAACCATAGGTGGGAGGAGGAGGAAGGGATGGAAGAGAAATGAGAAAGATTAGATTATTTAGAACGAAAAAGTACACGTCTGAATGCCTGCCTCTAGAATAGAAATTACAGGATTTATTTCTGCACTTTCTGTTAACAAGACACGTAAACACAAGGGTCCATGCTAGACAAAAGAAATAAGATAACCTTATGGAAAGGGTTTTGTTTTTTAAAATTTACAGCTCAATAATGGATCATTTAAAAGTGCATATATAATTTTGTGTAGATTATAGTAAAACAAAATACATGTTGTTTCTTTTGACCTTGAAGAATCAGTTCAGTAACAATTTTTTCCCCTCAGAATTGACTGCTGGAGTAATCAATGATACAGTTTAAAGATACTTCATAAGGCTCTTATCTTGCCTATGATACTTTATAATCTAATACAAAACAAAACATTGAATCGAGATACATTATACTCATTCTTATCCCAAAGGTCATTCTTAAGTGATTTTATTTTTTTTGTTATTTTTCTATAGATAACATCTACCACACATACTGAATAAAAACAACTTTTATGAGTGTGTCTTTTTGGCTGAAAGGCAAATAACATGCATTGCACAGAATCAGGTTATTATCTTATTATAATTAGTTTATAAAATATACTCCAATCCTGTTTTCTTGAAAAGCAGCAGGAACAAAGTGTGAAACGGCAGTCCTCTTGTGGAAATCCCAAATAAAGAATTGTTATTTGTTTTTAAAAGCATGCTGTTTGACTTTGAGTTATTTTTATTTGTTTGTCTATTTTCAATTGTTCATAATTTTGCTCAACAGTAACTGTTTGGGCTGAAATGTTTTATGCTACACATCTGCCTAAGACTGGATTTTTCTGGGAAAGTTCCAGGAAAGAAAAGTTTAATCTTAGCTCAGAAACAGCTCAGAGCAAAGTTAGGGCATGTTTTGTCATCTTAAAATTTTTAATCTTTAATTGAAAAGCTCTAGCATAGTGGTCCTCAGCTCAGGTTTCACAAGTTTCCCTCAAGAGTGCCATGACATAGGTGCTGCCACAGTGGCAGCCAAGAAAACAGTCCTGTGTGCACACCTGCTGCGTTAGAGCTCTGATAAGCCTAAAGCAAACCAAGCTGGCTCAGCTTTGGCCTTTTCCTGTTCAGCACCTAATGTATCAGGAACATGCACACATGCCACAGCCCTTCCTAGGCTGACTGTGCAGCAGGGAAATTTATCTGCAGCCAGCAAGCACCTGTTGAGAAGCACTGAAAAAAGCTGGGGCAGTACCAGCCGTGGTTCTTACCATGGTGCTGTCACATTCAAAAAGTCATGGAGGGTGCCCTGACTGAAAAGATTTAAACCCATTGTTCCAGCACTTCCACACTGCAGAACCAGAAGTTCAGAATTACTATATAAGCTACCCTAGTGTCAGGGCTGTATATTTTAATGTCCTAATGAAAATGTCCCATTTTGGCCAGTTTAAATATCCCTGGGGGATCACAGGTTGTGCATGCTCATTATAGACTTATTAAAAGGTGGTTACCAAATAGTAGCATAACCAGGGTGAGGCAAGTAGGGCAGCTGTCCTAGGTACCAACTTAAGGGTGTGGAGGGGCAGAAAAAGACACTGCCACTGCAGCCACACCATTGTGATGACAGAATGGTGCTAGCTAGAAGTCGCTGCTGGCCTCAGGTGTCACAGCTGCCCTGGGTGCCTGGCTGTGTTATCGCATTATCGCACCTCTACTTCTAAATTTTCCAGATTGTGTTTCTGTAATGTTCAATCCAGGATGGTAGGGGCTAAGCAGAACCTTTTCTGTGTTTGTTTCATCTGGCAGTTGGAGGCCACTAGGATATCTGGCACCAGAACTCAGGCCAGGTACAATGTCCCTCCTGTGTTTTCATTGCTCTTACTACTGGGATCCTGGAGAAGTATAAAAGCCTTATTGGAATGCATGGGCATGAAGAACAGGCGAAAATAAAGAACTGCATTTAGGGATGAAGGGCTGACAGAAGTTAAGCTTGCTGGGGGGACAGGACAGGTACAGAATGAGGATGAAGAAAGACTGTGGGTGCAAGGATGATGGACAATTAACATTCTCTAGCCCCATAGCCCTTTCCCATCCCACGTTAGTTTGCTGTATCTCAACATTCCTCAGCTGTAAAACAAATGGGTAACATGTATGTCATATCATACTCTAGCGGCAAGTGCAACTAATAAGTAATATGCAAGTCTTAGAGGATAACAGCTTTCTATTGCTCTTGGTCAGTAGCATAGCTAGGGCTGGATGACTGCAGCAGCAGCCTCAGGCATGACTTAGCAGGGGTGCAAAACTAACATCTGCTGCTGAATCCATGCTGCCTGCCAAAAGTCACTGCTGCTCCAATGTGTCCCACTTCCCCAGACACTCAGCCTTATTATACCTCTGGTATTGGTAACTCCATTTAACCATGTGGCAAAAATGTGTGTGCTGTGGATTTAGATGTTCCAATCCTGATGTTGATCCACATTGTAGATGGATAATCGTTTTATAAGGTAGAATTTGATTTGCATATTCCTTAAGAACAGGAAATTGAATATCAAAAACTAAATTTAAATAATGTTAAGATTATCAGCTCAAACACACAGATATTAGAAAATACTAGTTAAGGTTACTTATGCAACTGGTTGCACAAAATTAGTGGGTACTTAGGACAGTTTTGGCCTACCTCACTCTGTATCTTGGTTCCTTGCCTATAAAATAAGGATAGTAATTCTTCCTTCCATCACAGGAGTATTGTGAAGGTAAGTGCTTTAGAGGCTATGATGCACTAAAATATTAGTACTATGCATGGCAAAAAAAACCCTATGCAGATATGATTAATTCTGTATTAACTACAAGGTTTGGTGATGTACAGAAATGGCATAAGCAACATATTGAATAATGAGTATTAAAAGAAATATGGACTAGTTACCCAGTACGTACCACCAATCCTACAACTGAAATTTTCTTGTGGAAATCATAACATATGAAAATTAGATTAAAAACTGTCATAATTAAATAATCTAAATTTAAATTAGATTAAATACAGTCAACAGAGAGCAAATTCAAGTTGTCAAAACAATATGAAATATAGCATTTCCTAAAATGTTAGTGCTTAATTCTGTAACTTCCTTGTAATATATTTTAGTTTATTTAGTGTTCTGTTATATTTTACAAATGATAAAGGACTTTTAAATGATAAATGAAGGGTTAATAACAATAAAATAGTTGATCTTAATAATACAAGATTTCACACATGGAAGAAAATTTTACATTTTGCCTATGGCAAATATAAAAAGTTTGTCCCATTGTAGGTCTCTTTTTTATATTATGTATGCAGTTAGATACTGGGTAGTCCTTGCTTATGTAAAGCAGTGATTCTCACCTATCATGATGGGGTACCTGCAGTGCCCCAAGAGCCTTTCAAGGATATTGAATGACGCCATGTAATATTAGCTCTGTTAGATACACAAACATCTACATGAGTCACAAGATAAACCCAGATATTTCTAATATGAATTGATAGTGTCAAAAACATTTTGACTTGTGGTGGTTTCTGAATTTTTTTGTAATGGAAGAATTCCTGTGCTATTTTTCAGAAGTCAAAAAATCAGTGAAAGTCAAGAGCCAGCACTTTCCAGGGGGTACCCTGAGTCTAAAACAGTTGAGAACTACTGATGTAAAGAATATTGATACAATCTAATCCTTAAGTTTCAGGTAATCTAAACAAGTGAACTTTGTTGTACAATATTTGTGCTATAGTTCTTATAGGTAGTTTGTCATCTTCACTGGTTTAAGATAAGTCATATTTTAAGTTTCTAGGTATCAGATCTGGGATATATACATTAAATAGAAAGCTAAAATAAGTGTTTGTCTGTAATTGGCACAAGTATGTTGATACCCTCAATTCTGTACCACTTGCATCTGGTTGCAGTTCCATAGTTAGGGTACTGTTCTAAAATGTGTTTCCAGAAAAGCATACATCCTCTTTCTCTTCTAAAAGTGAAGGACTTCTGGTATGAACTGTCTCACTCTTAGTTTTTAGACCCTTTAATTTTTCTATACATTTTGGTCAAGCTTCTTTTGATAAAATTTTCATTAGAAATCTTTAAAAATCAATTCCTAACTGAAATTTGCCCTTGCCAGTCCAATCACACATTATAGACTAATGTTTTTAAATGCTGCCTGTCTACCCAACATCTCATAGATGTGGTAGATGAACGTTTGTATATGTCTTTTGCATGGCAAAAAATGGGAAATCAGGAAATATTTTAGCTTTTCTCTGTCATAATTGGAATGTTATGTACCAGCTGATAAACAGTATGTGCTGTGCGTAGAAACGTGATGATGCAGGCACTGGTAAGTGTCACAGTTTGTGCATGCATAAGGTTGATCGGATCACATATAAAAAAACACTTGTCAAAAGGGAAGAGATTTATGTCCAGTGTGCTTAACAGAGAAGTGGTTTTGTGCAGTTACTGGTATTCAGTGTTTCATATACAGCTGCTGTTCTCTGTCAGAAGCTGAACTTCTAGCTTTCAATGGGACTACCCCCTCCTGTCCCATCCCTACTCCCCCTGCTTAAGTATTCAAAAGCCTTGGGAAATAATATACACATGAAGCACATCCAACACAAATCCTTAAGAACAAGAAAATTAAAACCTATGCCAGCTACCATTGCATAATCTCCTTCTCTTCTCAGATGCATACAATTTACCCTTCACAGACCCATAAACCACATACCACTAACCACAACTTTAACTCTGCTTCCTGATGTTACTCTTCCAGCACCCTCTGCTAATACAAAACACAACTACACCAAACTTCTGCAGATATGGTGTCATAGAGGCAGGCAAGCTGAGGGAGGCGATAAGATTGGGTGGTTGATTTTATGATGTATGGTAACCATTGTAGTGGTGAGCTGTGTTTAAGGATGATGATTTTTTGTAATGCAAACTCACTGGTCCATATTTACTTCGTTTTTGGAAGGGTTCAGGACCTCTATATTTGCTCCCTTTAAAAAAAAAATCTATTTTAGTTACTATTTAAAATGTGTTTATGAGCTCTGCTCCTATTGATTTTTACATGTGGGGGAAAAATAATTTATGGAAGAATGTTTTATTTCCAAGTTCTAAAATATGTCCTATGTACAGCACTGATTATTTTACATTTAACCTAGAATGTAATAAAATCATCTTCTCTATAGACTACAACCTTGATGGGCTTGAGAGGCTTGTGTATACTGATGATCCTAAGAGCAACACTATCAGGAGACTTGTACTCTGGTAGGGTCACTCACTGCAGTAAGGTCAAAGGTGAAGTATCAAATGAAGAGAAGTTCAACATAAGATAACAACCTCAGCAGTGGAGTAGGTGGATGAAGAAGGCATACTTTTCAATCCACTGCAAAGGTGGATGAAGGCTGCAGTAGAAGAGTAACCCAAGTTGTCTCAGATCTCCTTGTCACTGGCCACTGGTTTCTCCTCTGCCAAGATTCATGTAGTTGCCAATGTGCAACAGCCTCCTCACATAAAACAAGTCATGCACAGGTTTCTCCCACTAGATCCAAACACCAATACCCATACAAGTCCTGCAATGATGGACAAGTGGCAACAGGGACAAACAAAGTGATCAATGGGAGTCCCTAGTCATGGATCCACACGTGGGCAGTGGTCACACATTGGTCACTTCGCCTTTGAAATGGGACAGGAGGGTGATTCAGCCAGCAGTTGTGATTGCAACTGAGCAGCTTTTTTTAGGATGGTCTCTGCTCACCTCACATAGAGAGGGGGCTAGAAAAAGTGCCCCAAACACAAGCTGTTGCACCTTATTTTACCAAGGTGAATCACTCAAATTGCAGCCAAAATGCAAAAATGTCCTTTGCAGCTTGGAATGTACAAACCCTTCTAGATGACCCACATAGTGACACATCTGAACATAGAATAGCTATTGTCACCCAAGAACTCTCCCAATACAACATCGACATTGCTACACCCAGTGAGACCAGACATACAGACGAAGGTCATCTGAGGAAGAAGTGGGGTGGCTATATGTTCTTCCAGAAAGGGAAATCCTCGCTCAAACTCTGCTGAACCAGCTGCTTCCTCTTGCCACAGAAATCCTTCCCAAGTCTCAGTGCTGCTTCAGACCACTGAGAAGCACCGTGGACGTGATTTTTTCACCCCAGCAGATCCAGGAAAAATGCCAAGAACAACACCAGGTATTGTATATGGCCAAAGCTTTATTGATTTGACCAGAGCCTTCTACTCTATTAACCGTGGGGCTCTATTGAAGAACTTATCAAAGTTGGGCTGTCCAGAAAAATTTATCAACATCCTAAGACTCCTTCATGACCAGATGACTATCTCCATCCTATGCAGTGGTTCTATTATGGCACCTTTTGCTATTCAAACTGGCATTGAGCAGTACTGTGTGATAGCACCAATTCTGTTTTCCATCTTTCTTGCAGTCATCAAGATGATCATCCATGACCATCTTCCACATGGTATTGCACTGAGTACAGGATGGACAGGAACTTGTTCAATCTTTCTTGGCTCTGTGCCAAAACCAAAACTACTTCAGCCTTGATTGTGGAAATTCAGTACACCAGTGATTGTGCTATTATTGCACAGATGGAGGAGGACCTACAAATGGCCCTTAACTGCTTCTCTCAAGCATACCAGTGCCAGGGACTGACTCTTAACATTGGAAAAATAAAGGTGCTTCACCAGCCTGCTCCAGGCCAATCAATTCTGTCAGCAAAGATCCTAACTAACAGACAGGAGCTGGAGAATGCTGAACACCTTGCATACCTTGGGAGCCATCTCTCAAAGAAGGCCAACATTGATGAGGAGGTCCAGTATAGGGTCCAATGTGCCAGCTTTGCCTTTGGAAGACTGAATCACTGTGTGTTCAATAGTCATGGCATCAGGTCTCAAAGAAAGATCCTACTATATAAGGCTGTGATAATCCCAACTCATCTCTATAGCTGTGAAGCTTGGGTGACTTATAGGAACCATCTTAAAAGCCTGGAACACCATCACCAGCACTACTGAAAGATTCCTGGCATAAAATGGGAGGATCATCACACAGATGCTAGTGTCTTCATTGATATTAACACCATTAGTATGGAAGCATTGATTACTCAACATCAGCTGTGGTGGACAGGGCACTGTGTGCGCATGCCTGATGTATGTTTACCAAAACAACTGCTATACTCCCAACTTAGCCAAAGACAAAGGACATGCAGGGGGCAGAGCAAATGCTTCAAGGACACCCTCAAAGTGAACATTAAGAACTGTGGCATTAATACTACAAATTGGGAAAAAACTGGTCCAGGACAGGGCTACATGGTGATGCCTTGTGAGAGAAGGTGTATCTTACTTTGAGGAAAATTGTCCTGTCCTGGAAGCAGAAAAATGACAGAAATAGAAGGAAAGGAAATAAGACCAAGAAATCCATGGTCCAACCCTCCCTTTAACCACCACCTGTAGCAATTGCCAGAAAGTCTGAAGCTTTAAGATCAGTCTTCAGTGGACTAATTTACAACCCTTTACTTGATCTGTGGGAGTGATCATCATCCTTGACCATGAGGGATTGCTGCTGACGATGAGTAGAATCATAGTATCATAGTATCATAGTATCTAGAGTCGGAAGGGACCTGGGCAGATCATCTAGTCCGACCCCCTGCCTTGGCAGGAAAGAGCACCGGGGT
>JAGPOW010003316.1:38741295-38771328 GCA_030014935.1 Caiman crocodilus
GGCGGGCTGGATGATGGACTGGAGCATCCCCTTCACATCCCGAATCTTCGCTCCAGGCAGGCAGTAGACCTCACGTGCCGAGGGATCCTGGCGACAGATCATAGGGCAAAAGACTTCACAGTGAAATAACTGTTGGAGATCTGAGTTGAAGACATTTGCATTTGCAATTCTAATCTCAAGGATTTGGACAAAAAAACCCAAAACACTGGCAGGCTGCAAAACATGTCAGTGGTGCAACATTTTCTTTCCAATGGAATTTTTTCCCTGAAAGTCCAATTAGTCATTCACTGAAAAAAACCTAAAAGCACTTATGTGGTGTGTGCTAATTAGTAGCAGAACATACAATTCCTACTGACTTTACTAACCATTTAGATGAAATTTGTCAAGACATTTTTTCCTCTAATTCAGCTATTCCAGCACTTTTTTTTTAATGGAAGGACAAATGGGATGGTTTAGTCAAGGATGAGCCTTGAGCCTTGGGGCACATATTACAGCTGGCCACTCATGAGCTAGGTCAGATCTGGAGCTATTCACTGCTATACTGGTTGAAGATAATGATGCCAGCTGTGACAAGGAGTTTTGTATGATAAAATAGTTTGATCAAGAAACAAGGCTTTTGAATAATTAGTTCCAATGCCGACACCAGTGTACACCATTATACATATGGAAAACCTTTTTGCATCAGTTATTTTAGCATTCATTGACTCCAACATTCCAGGGACAAATGCAATTGGATTTTCTCCAGCCTCTGCAAAAGTAAAAGAAAGCCTGTTTACATAGACTTCCATGGGTGACATACTTGTGCCACTTGGTAGCTAAAGGCAGCTGTCAAAGCCACTCCCTAAACCAATGGAAAGACAGCTTTTTACTATCATCCTTCAAAGGCAGTGCAAAATTAAATGGGGACTATCACCAGTACCAAATATGATGTAATATAAGTGATTACTCAGAAATGGTGGACCTAAATCAAAAAGGGCAATATTTTCAAACATGGGTTCTGAAAGTTAAACTGTGAACTCCATGTTTAGACAACTAAGCAGAAGTGGTTTGATTTTTACAGGTGCTGAGCAACCCAAACTCCCACTGAGGTCAATGAGAGTTCCATGGCTTTCAAGCAACGCTATTACTATGTAAGTGCAGTTTACATTTAGGCAAACAGGCTTGATAAAGCTGACAATCTTTGTAAAGCTATTGAATAGACAACTTGTCACAGAGCACCCTGGTGCCCTGTGCCTGCAGAGGAAAAGAACTGCCAGAGGGGGAGCCCTAACAGTGTTTAGGCAGCACAGCTGCAGGTTACCAGGCACAGCCAGGGCCAGGCTGGTAGTTTCCTGCTGGCTATTGGAGTGAGAGGATGTTTTTCTACGGGCAGACAGAGGCTGCAGCCATGAGGTGAAGGGCATTATAGCCAAAGGGCTTGTGTTTTGCTGTTATTGCAGCCAGATGGCTTATGTCTTCAGTTGTAGCCAAGAGGCTCGAATTTGTTTTGTTGTTGTTATGACCAATTGGTGGTTTGGGTGAGGCTATAGGGGTGGAGAAGGCCTCATAAAGGGGATCCCAACAGTGTGGGGGATCCTGGTGCCTGGGAAGGGGTGATTCAGTGCCAGCAAGGGCATAATTTGTTGGGTGCCTAGACCCTGGCCTCAGAAAGGGGGCTGTCTTGTAGAGAGGCCCCAAATGAGGGTGCAGGGACTGAGTAGACATCTGAGAGGTTTGGGTTGCAGTATTGGGGAGGAAGGAGCTGCAGGTACTGCCCCTCTGCACTGGGGGGGTGCAAGTGGGCAGCCTCCTGCTAATTAACATCAGTCAATTAATTACTATCAAAGGCATGGCAGGAGAGATGAGGTGGGTGGTTGCCTGAGGGCAGACCTGTCACACAACTACTGTCCCTTCAAGAGTAATTTCCACAGTTAAAGTTTCAATAAAGGGCATAAATTAGTGTGGTGTTGACTGAGGGATCTTAAGATATACCTGGTTTTTTTTTTCTCTTCTGAAAAACTGCTCTGAATTGGCCAATTGTAGGATAAGTGGCTTCTGGAAATATGTCTATAGTTGGGCATATTATATAATTTCTAAGACACATCTTCACTGGGAAAATGTACTAAAACAGTTCCTTGATTTTTTTTTTGATTTTTTTTTTTTTTGATTTTTTTTTTTTTTTTTTATTAACATAACTGATGTTAAATCTTAGTTGGGATATGTCAACCCAATGAAACAAAGGTGTGCTTGTAACAAGTAGGCTGACTTTAATTTAACTAGCACAGATGACCACAATGATGAGGCTGAGGCAGCATGGGTTTCACTATGGGGAATACACACGTTCATGATGGTCCTAGCTATGTACAGAGGTTGCTAGTTTGTGCCCAAGCGTGTACTGACAAATGTTCACTACCATTGTTACTGTGCTAGTTAGTGTTCTAGTGGTGTATAGCTACATGCTACAGTCACACCATTAGCTATATAATAGACAGATCATTCATGTAGAAAGCTCTCCAAAGCCCAAAACATTAAGCAAAAGTTAGTTAAACATACTGAAGAAGCAGCCAACTAAAATAATCTGTTCAGGATGTTAGAACCTTGTCTATACCTGAGTGTATATAATCTTTTACATGAGTTCAGATTATTTTTTCTGGCTCAATCATCAATTTTACCAAGTCATTTACTATCATTGATGCACTGATTTCCTAATTATGTAAAATTATTGCTGTGCTGGAGAAGGTAAATGTGCTTAGACCTGTCCAATCGCACAGATTGGAAACATCTAGAACAAGTTCACACTAGCTGTAGATACTTGTATAATGAACTATTATAGTTTTGTCCTTTTGTCCAAATTACAGCTGTTCCAAACTGCTTAGTTTGCTGTACATCTTGGTGCATATCTCATAGGTCCTGGTACTACTCACAGGGTACATCTACACATTCATTAATGTGCTATAGTTACTGTGCAGTAGTGATGGCGCATGGGTGTTTTCAGACACTGTGCAATAGCCTAATACCGCTCAATAGCATATTAGCATGGGCTTTACCCAGCATGCCACTGCACAGAGTTATTAGGCTACTGCTCAGTTAGTCTTGTATAGAAACACCCACGGTGACTGGAGATTCTGGCTGATTTTTTTTTTTTTTTTTTTTTTTTTTTTTTAAGCCCCTAGAGTACTGAGGGACATTAGTGAGAAGATTATATAAACTGATTTAGTGCCACTTGTATTGGCATATTTACTAACTTCTGGTGACAGAAATGTAGATTATATGAAATTGAATGTCTGCATTTGTATAAAATACTACCTGATGGCACAGATGGTTTGCAGCTACTCCCCTAACTAAAATATGTTAATACTACATGTCACAGCCCTACCTCAACCCATCAAGTGCATAATCAATTAATTAATTACCACCTAATTTGCACTAAGGAGAATACCCTTGATCACCACTTCACAAATCTCAAGGGCCTTCAGCCAACAAGGACACACCTCCAGAGAGACAGATCGCACTTTTGAAAGAGCCACCCAGATATCATGCAAAGATTTGTACCACAGTACAAAAAGAGAACCCCACAAATTGTACACTATTAGTTGTGACACATCCTTCCCTGGAACCTACATGAAAAATCCTTGAACAATTGTAACCCATATTAGAAGATGACCCAGTTCTTATAGAGATCTTTCCAGAACTACCCATCCTAGCCTTTAAACAAGCATCAGAGCTCTCCAACCTCATCACCAGAAACCATACCTAATGGATCCAGACCACGCCAGGACAAAAAATGTAAAACCTGCCAATACCTCTCTACCACTCCCCACAATTACTACACAACAGAACCATCACCATTCCTGGATCTTACACCTGCACTTCCAGAAATGTTATATATCTCATCCAATGCACTGAATGCCCTGATGGAAAATCTGTACAAGAAACCAAACAACAACTGTGCACCAGAATGAATGCACACCAAAAATCTATCAAAGACAACTTTCTGTGGGGGCACATTTCTCACAAAACAATCACTCCCTCTATGCTCTTCAGTTCTAATCCTCAAAGACAATTTCCAACATGCCTTTTGTAGATGAGCATACAAATGTCACTTCATACATCTACTGGATACAAAAAATAATGGATTCAATACAGACATTGGATTTATGATACATTTCAATCTTCCTGACATGGGATTTACCAGATACCTGCCAGACCTGACCCTTCATTTCCCTTCCCCCCTTCCTTCCTTTTCTACCCTTTGTCTTCCTAATTTCCAGCTATTTACTTTTTCACAGTCAGCCTCTTTTCTACCTTGAATTAGGACTACTGTTGAGTCTCCTTTACTCACCTTTGTTTCACCCCACTGTCTTTTTGCCTCCTTCCCTTCCCTGCTTTATCTTTTGTTTTCCTAATTTCCACCTATTTATATTCTCACTGATATCCTGTCACACTTTTAGCTTCTTTCATTCCTTAGAGGCTTAGAACAGCAGACTTCCTATGCCTGAAGAAGGGTGATTGCCCTGGAAAGCTTGCAAAGAATTTTTTTCCTACTACTCAATAGTCTAATAAAAGATATCACATCAACCTAGGGAACCTTGTCTGCCTAATCAATTCATTATGCATTTAGCACCCCTATATCAAGTAATTATTGTACCTGGCATTGCATAGGCAGAGTTGCAAAAAGAAGGGATGGAAGAGCAGCCCCATTTTTCCAAGAAGGAAAGCACTAACTTTTTCTGTATCATTCTTCCCTTTTGTGAAAATGTTTTTTTGTTTGCTGTTTGCTTCTGGGGCAAAAGGAAGCACTTTGCTGCTCACCACACCAGCTGTAACTGGCTCTGCTTCTAGAGGCAGGGAAAATAGGATAGAGCAACCAAAAAAATTTTTTTAAAAGAAACAAGCCTGTAAACTGATGTTTTTTTCCCCCCCCTGCAATCTAAAATTAAAACCTGTAGAACTGGCAAGCCTGCATTGACATTATAACAGGGCAGCCTGAAACAGATCAATCTAAACCAGTGCTTAGTTCTAATGAAAGCAAGTCAAATGCAAGTATTTGGCATGCTTGGAAACTGTTTAGATTGCTTTTGTGCATAGATATAAAATGTCTACTTTAACTAGTTCAAGTTGTAAGTGGTTCTAAGTATGGTAACTTTTCTAGGTGGGCAATCTTGAAAATTTGCCTAAGCATATTTGTCCTATCAGGAAGTTTTATTTGATACAGGAGAAGAACATAATTCTAAGAATTTTCTTGGACAGATTTGTACAGTCAGATGCTGCAGGTATCATTTGCCTGAAGTTCAAAGACAATACTTTCCTAAAGCATGACAAGAAGTTACCACCTGACATCAGGAAGGAAGTTTTCAGTTCAGCCAAAATGAATTATATTCTGCTGTAGAACCATGGAGTAAAGAAACTGTATTTTTTTATCACTGGATAAGCTTCAAAAACTGCTAAAGGCTGATTTTTTTTTCCCCCTACTGTCTACTATCTGAGGAATTTCCCATAGAGTTCAAGAGCTTTGCATTAAATAGTATCAAGCAGACTACAAGCATGGTACTGACAATCAGTAGAACCCAAAGTAGTTGGTTTGTGAGGGCAAGTGTGATGAACAGTGAAGATCCTCTGGGACGTGAGATGGAGATGGCACAATCATTGTATTTTCATGTCTTAGCTTCCCAAATGAAGAGAGGTAATAACTTTGTGGAGGTGTGGAAATTAGAATCTGCAGGAATTCCCTTAAGAGCTTAAGGGAAGAATATGAGACTAGCATCAGCTTTAAAGAACGCATGTAAAGAGAACAGTCTTGCAGGAAGGCTACTCCTACAATTCTATGCTGCTGTGTTTTGTTTTGTTTTGCTTGAAAGTTTCCTCTTTCTTCCTTCCCCTGACCATAGTACCAAAAATGCTTTGTTCTTGTGGGAAGAACTATGGAACTGAGGCCAGCAACATGTGGTACCCATAAGTATCAGCCTGAGTCTGTACAGATGGTAAACATGGAGGAATTAATAATGAAGGCAAGAGTTGAGTGTACAATGCAAAGGTTGGAGAACAGCATGGTAAGCTGCAGCAAGTCCCACTGGCACCAGCAATTCCGAGAGCTTCTGATTCAAAGGGTTGCTAACCCCATCTGCAGTGTTGGTTTTTCAGTTCCAACCTCATGTATATAAGCGAGGCTCTGAAGATGACTCAAAAGCATGACTGCAACTTCCTAACAGGGCACGATGGCAATGGTGCTGAAAGAAGGTTAGAGTTCAAAGACAAGAGAAAGGCCCAAGAGAAAAAAATGCAGTTGAGCATGTTCTCAGTAATAGGGTCACTGAATGAGTGTTCTTGAGATGTGTGGCCCTTGAGAGGCAGTGAGAACTCTCCTTAATTCCTCCATATGGTTTAAGAGTGAAAAAACAAAGCATTCTTAAAAACAAATACCTGAAAATGGAGGGTGAGCATATAGAATACAGCAGATTTTTGAATGTGTGGCTTGAACTGGTGGAGAGTAGGTGGAAACAGGCCTATCAAGCTCCTCTTTATTTGTGGCAGGACCAGCTCGTATATGGTATAGTAGACTTGGGCTGCATGCAGACCCTGATCTGGGAAAAATCGTCAGCCAGGAAATGGACATACAGTTTGTTAGTATGGGAAACACAGGCACGTAATACTGAAAGAAGACTATTTTAGAATCTAGAACAAGGTAGGAAAATGCTGGCTTGTGTCAGCAAAAAGCTGTTCCTGAGTGCTTAAAGTGTTGGGTGGAACTGGAGGCATTTTCAACCTTTCAATTCTCTCACTTCAAAGTACAGTTAGGTATCCTCCATTGAGTAGATAGGCATTCTCAAAGTAGAGGGATATGAAATCCACTTCTGATACTCTGCTAGGCTGAGAGGGGAGAGGAAAAAATACTGAGGTGGACCTGTTGACTCCAGTATTCTAAGAGCCCAGAGTGTTAAGATCAATTTAACATCAAACATAACATACAAACTTGTAAATTGTGCCTGCAGCCAAAGGAGAGCAAATGAGCCAATGGATGAAATAAGTGGAAACTGGCCAATGAGGAGATAAGAATTGCTATTCTGATCAGAGCACAATAGCAACTCTCACAGCTCCATATCCTCCCTTTTACAGAGGTTTCACTACCAGAGACTATAGAGCAAAATTCAAACAATGCCCAAATAGGCAATTACAGAATAAGTTATCCCTAGGGGTCCTTTCTTCCCCATTGCTATCAGTTAGAAGTTGGTTTATGCCTGGAAGGAGTTACAGCACTTACAACTTCTTTTTCTAAACTATTGATCTACCTAGTCTATTTAATGAAATGGAGAATGTGCTCATTAGAAGTATAAACATCTTATCCTTTTAGAGGCTCCTAATAAGTTCTTGCCTGCCATCAATGATATCATTTAGCAAAGGGTTCCCTGTATAACAATGCAGTTTGTTAAAAAAAAAGTGTCACGTTTATCAATTTTAAAGAATCAGTTGTCCACTTTTTTGTTATAAAAATATTCTCTATTCTGCTCCCTTCATTATTCTGCATACATCTATTGTTTCTCCTCTGATTATTGTACTCTTCATATTAGAAATCCAGTTTATTCTATGTTTTTTCTATTCATCACCAGTGTTAGACTCCTCTATTTCTATTATTTACTTTTTGAGAGAGCATGATTTTGCAGGATACTTATCACTCTGGCCCTCATTTGGCATGCACTTAAGTAATTATGCTACTGTCTAGGACATCCAGGAGTTTATATGTGCTTCAGGAGGGACTGATACTGTCTGCTTGGAGTCCTCTCCAGGTCTGTGGCCAAGGCTCTCTGCTTGAAGTGCTGAGTCTCAGGTCATGAGCGTCTGCGTTGATGTAAAAATAACATAACAATTTGCGCTAGTCGTATAAATAGAATCCACTTGTGAGACCACCGCCTCTTGTTGAGGGCTTTTATGACAACCTTAGAGGGGGATCGGGAATGATCAGGCCAGGTTCTCTTTTTCATTTTGAATGTGAAACTGTAGAAAAGAAAAATAGGCTTGTTTTGGAGTTTGTCAGTCAGGGCTATGTCTGGGAAAACTGGCCCTCTCTTGGTGCCTCCCATTCTTCTATGGGGTTTAGTCTTCCAAGTAGGCAGGCCAGCTTCGATTAAAATTTACAGAAGTCTCCCTAATGTGCCTTGTAGAGAACTTGGTGGTGCTCATCATGCTTGAGTGGGCCTCACTGCAATTCTACATGGCAAATAATGAAGTGAGCATGATCTTGAATCTTAGACTAATGCCTCATTGATAATGCTACAGCTACTCATTTTTCCTTCCTTTCGGAATTGCATACCTGAAATAAAGGAAGGAAGAAGGGGTATTGGTAAGTCAAAGGAAGTACATGACAAACCAATAAGACCAAGAGGTGCTAAACTGAGAACCATAAAACTGCTTGGTGAATGTCAGTGCCTGCAATCAAGAACTGTGCTGTGAATCTAGTAAAAACACGGCAGTGGGATGAGGGGATGGAGATAAGGACTGGGCTTAAAAAGTGTCAAACAGAAGAGGCTAGTGGTCTGCTGAGGAAAATAAGAAACACCAAGAAAAATTAGAAATATTAGAAAATACATTGGAAAACAGTCACCGACAAAAATTAGTACCAAGCAGTGCAGAAATATGTACTGCAGGCAAAGAAAAGGAATGGTTAAGGATAGTATTGCCTCAATTCTGAGAAACTGGAGATTGGAGAGGTGCAATCTGCAATGGGGAATTTATTTGCTGACCACACCTAAGACATAACTGATAGGAACATTAGATGACACAAGACAGTGGCCTCAGTGGCCCTGTTTACTTTGCCTGCTACCTCACTCCTGTTACCATAGGTTTCATGCATGACAACAAGTGTGGAAATGCTTTTGGATTTGAAGTATTATCAATGTTAGAAATATAAAACCAGTTAGAAGAAAAATAGATTACAGCAGTGGTACATACTGTGATTCTAGGCTTTCTAAAAAAAAAATAGTAATCCATTGAAAGGTATCATTGTCAGCAGGGGATTAACAATATTCAGTATCTTGTGGGGGTGGTTTCTGTTAGGAGAAGAAAATGAAGATAGAGTCACAGTGATTTAGATGCAATCCTGCTTATTTACAAATAAGGTATGCAAATTCCTGTTTCCTTGAAAACAGTACCTTTTCTCAGGGATGTGTTATAAATTGTTATCTGAATGTTTGTATTTCTTTGATGTTTCTCCTGCCGTTGTTTCTTAGTTAACCCTTTTTTTCCTTTCCCCACTGTCCCCCCTCCTATTATGTCCACCTGTTTCTATGAGGTTTCACTCAACTCCCAGCATAATGTCACTCCTTTCCGTGCTCTCTTTCGCTCCCTATTCATAATTTCTCTTTATTCTTTTATCATTCAGTTCCTTCTCACTTTCTGTGCTGCTTACCTCTTCAAAAATGCTCAGACTCCTTTCTCATCCCTCCCAAAATAGCATACAGTTTTGCCTCAAACCTCCAAATTCACTCAATGGCTCTCACTCACTATCAGACAAACACCTTTCTCTCAAATATGGTAAACGCCAAGCCCATGAAAATTCCCTCAAAACTTGTTCGTACATGCAGCCTCTACCCCCCCCCCAACCTTGCAAAACTGTTCTCTCTCTCTCTCTCTCTCTCTCTCTCTCCCCTCCAAAACTTTGTCCACATGTGACATACTCCATTGGCTTAGCCCACAGAGTTTATATGCATTCTCACTTGCTAAACCAAACAGACTTCTCTCCCTCCCTGGTTCTCTCATATTCTCTCCCCTGGTCATTAGCAATCCCTTTATTTGAGGATCTCTACCACTGCCCATTAATGGGTCTTGAGATGACTCAGGAGTCCAGTCCTTGAGCCATTTATCTGTCCACAGAAGTTACAAGTCCTTCTGTGGGGGAGAACAGGCTGTAGACTGGGATTTCTATCCTTGTCCTTCCTCCACTTTTTGTTCTCTGCTTTGAGGGTTAGATGCTTTACCCTGAAGATGTCTGCTACTTGGTTAAAGTGGGCATGCTTGGCCTGCCGGCAGCTGCTCCCCCCAGCTGCGGGAGACACGGGCAGACTCCACTGGAAAAAAAAAAAGAATCGGACTCCTTCAGGCACCTGCTGAAAGCAGAAGTGTCCAGGGACCTAATTTTTTTTTTCTGTGGAGCCTGCTCACCAGTCCTGCAGCAGGTGGGGGTGGGGGCAGGCAGGGAAACTGACAGCTGGAATGCAACTACATCTGGATGTAGTTTACTTTACAATGATGCAAACCCCAAAACTGGTGCACATGTAATATGTGACACCATTAAGCCACACAAATGACATTTTTGTCATGTGTACACCCTGACAGCCATCATGTGTACAAGTACCTTAATATATCATTAAGGGACAGGGAATATTCTCCCAATATTTACTAGCCTAAGGATTCTCAGCATGAGATTTGCAAAAACCAAAGACAGTTATGTGCCCAATCTGACTTCTGAGGGAACTCGTACTGTAGCTCACATAGGAACTAGGGCTTGTCTATGAGAAAGTTGTAGTGGCTTAACCTAAGGTGTAAACAGAAACCAGTTTGGTTAACTGGGTGCAAACCCAAGCATGTGAACCTTGTTTTGGTTTGTTTTTATCCCCCCTTCCTGTCAGATTTGTGTACTTTGACTTTGTTCCTTATTGATTTCAAATGTCACTCAAACAAAATAATTGTCCATGAAGATGGTTGTACCAGTGCAACCTAATCAGTTGTAAGTTATTAAAACTAATCAGTTGATTTAAGTTAAACTGGTACAAATTTCCCCATGCAGACTAGACCTAAGGTTATCAGGTGTGATGAAGAAAAAAGGCAGTGTTGCAACATCTACAGCAATTTAAAGGAATAAAATAGTTGTGTATTTTATTATATTCTGCATATATTTATGTATATTACTATTCCATTCGATATATTTAGAAATATAACTTATTGCATTTCTCTCGCTTCCATTCCATTTTTTCTTTCATCCATTCTGCTTCTTCTCTTCTTTTCTTATAGTAGGTCACTAATGGTGGATCATAGTACTTGAGTTTGGAAGGGACCTAAACAGATCATCAGGTCCGACCCCCTGCCCTGGACAGGAATGGGTGCAGGAATCATATCACCTCAGCCAAATATCTGTCCAGCCCCCTCATGAAGACCCCCAAGGTAGGACAGAGTATCACCTCACTTGGGAGCCCATTCCAGATCCTGGCAGCTCTAACTGTAAAGTAATGTCTCCTGATATCCAGCCTGAACCTTCTCTCTAACAAATTGTGGTCATTATTCCTAGTAACCCCATGTGGTGCCTGGGGGAAGAGCCTCCCCCAATTCCCACTGATGCATAAAAGTAGAGGTACAGACAAGAACAAGTGTATGCATGTGCAGTCCTTTCTCTTTCCTTCCCCACAACTTAATCAGGTTCTCCAAGTGTAAAACTTGGACTCTTGAAGGCATATCCCACACCAAAACCCTTCTAGGGGTAAGAAAAGGGTTCTTGCTCTTTCTTGGTACCCTCACTTCCTAAAGAGAAAACGTGAAACCCTGAAGTAAAAAGCAGAACAGACAAATTCAGTAAGTTTCCAATGTTGACACCTGTTTTCTCCCAGTGACATAGAAAAAAAATCATAGAAATCGTAGAAAAGTTGGGCTGGCAGCGACACTCAGGGGTCATCTAGTCCAAACCCCTGCCTAAGGTAGAATCATCCCATGTCAAACCATCCTATACAATTCATAATCTAAACTCTACATAAGACTGCTATCAACCCTGATACAGCAGACCTAACACCCTAACCTGCCACAGGTAAAGCAGGGGAACAATGACAGCCAATGCCCTGCTTCTGTGAATGATGATGTCAATATATGCTCAAGAGATCCTAGGTAAAGGGCCCCTCCCTCCAAGAGAGAGACAAAAACCCCTACAATCTTACCACAGGGTGAAATTTCTTCCTGCCCCCAAATCTGGTGACTGGTCTGACCCTAAGTGTAGGGGCAAAACTCTTTAGCCAGGGACCGTTTGTCTCAGCAGGAGCATTGGCACACCCCAGTCAATGTCCCCAGCCTCCTTTTTACCTCTCCCCCTGCAGATACTTTCTATCTCTCTTACCTGCCTGTCTTATACATGGACATAATCTATGCTATCAAGTCTTGCTGGCAGAACTCCTGCATACATAAGGTTCCCCAGTAGCAGCAGAAACCTCCACTTCCGCTGCATAGATCTTTCTGCACTCTCTGCTGGTGTTGTTCACCTTTTCAACCCATGACTCCTATCCATGCCCTTTTCCCCTAGCTTTGCTGCTTCCTCCGGTTTCCTCCAGTGAAGGGCCATTGCCACCTGATTTTCGCCAGACTAACACTTTCTTCTCTCATTCTTCCTACACCTCAGACATCTCCTTCATCCAGCCAAGGTTTCTCCATCCTACTTCATCCTCCCAGGCCCATCGACTCTATGAAAACTCCCTAGCTTAGACGTCTCCTCTTCCCAGTGAGGAAATGTTAGAATCACTAGGAAAAACTTCACAGTCAGGGTGTCCAGACTGTGGAATAAGCTCCCTCCAGAGGTGGTGTGATCACCTACCCTGGAAATCTTCAAGAGGAGACTAGACAGTCACCTTGCTGGGGTCACCTCACCCCCAGTTACCTTTCCTGCTTGGGGCAGGACCTGATGATCTTCCAAGATCCCTTCAATCTAACAAAATCTGCCCTCCCCTGCACCACAGCCCCTGCTCCACCCACCCCACCCAAAGGCAGTCAGCCCCTTCTCAGCTCAAGGTCCTGTGTGCCCAGAGGCGAGTCCAGGCTTCTTATCCCCCAGCATGGCAAGGACCTGCCTACACAAAGAGGCCTTCTGGGGCTACCATGCTGTGGATAACTAGCCCTTTTGCTCCTCCTGCTTTGTGTGAGAGTGTGTGTGTGAGCATGTGTGATGGTGTGAGAGTGCATGTGTGGATGGATGACTGTGAGAGCATATGAGCCTGTGTGACAGCCAGCGTGCATGGAAGCATGTGTTACAGTGAAAGCATGAGAGGGGCATGTGTGTGTGACCACAACAGTTGAGTGTGTGTGTGTGTGTGTGTGTGTGTGTGAGAGACAGTATGCATGGGTGTGTGTACGTATTTGTGCAGTGTGTGTGCATTGCAGCCCAGCCCACTTCAGCGCCGCTGCTCCCTCGAGCAAGTGCCCGTGGAGCCGGCGCAGCTGCAGGCTGGACTTGAAGAGGGGTTTCCCCGCCCCTCCCGCTCCCAGCGGTCTGCAGCATCCGCCCAGCGCCCGCCAAGGTATACCACCACGTGACAGCAGGGCCAAGGGGAGGGGGGGACTGCGAGGGAACACCAGCAGTTACCAGGGCAACCAAGCCCCGCCTTCACCCCATTCCCTCCCTTCCACGTCAGAGCGGTCTGCCCTCCCCTCCTAACATAGACAGAATCAGGGGCGGGGCCCTGGGCGGTGTGATTGACAGTCTCCATAGCAACAGGCTCATCCCGTCGCCATTTTGTCAGTTGGCTTTTTTTTTTTTCTTTTTTTGAAATCCTTCCCCTTTCCCGCCCGAAACGCCGGTTCCAACACTGAGAGAAAAAAAAGATTCGGTGCGTGACGGGGCGCGCGCATCCCACGTGCGGGGGAGTTGGCTGTGTATGTGTGTGTCAGCGGAGAGGTTCGAGGCAGCAGGGTGCGTGGGCCTCAAGGAGCAGCCGGCTCAGCTCGGCTCGGCGGGGGGAAGGGGTGGAGAACGACGCGCGCGCGGGGAGGGGGGAGCGAGTGAGGAGTTCCCGGGGCCCCGCCCCGCCCCGCCCCGCCCCGCCCGCCAACCGCCCCGGCCCGTGAGGGGGAGGGGAAGGGGACACCCCGTAGCCGTTGCCGCCGTTGCCGCCGCTGGCCGCTGCGCAGGTTGGGAGCGCGCGCCATTTTGTGAAGCCATCGACAAATCCGCCCGGCCGGGCAGCGCCGCGGATCCGCCCGCCGGGCCCCGCGCCGCCCCGCCCCGCCCCGCGGCCGGCCGGCTCGGGCTGCGGGACCGCGGGCAGGCGCTGCAGGGCCCAGGCAGCGCCAAACCCGCCGTCGCCGCCTGAGTGACGAGGCCCCGGCCCCAAGCGCCGCCGCCCGCGTACGGTAAGTGCCGCTGGCCGAGGCCCCGCTGCCATCTTAGAGCGGGGAGCTTGGGCACGGCCTGCAGCCGTGCGGGAGAGGAGGGGGCTGCCCGGGGCGTGGGCAGGGGCACCGGCACCTGTTGTGGCGGGACTCGGTTCCAGGCCGGTGGGCTGTTCGCCCCCGTGGGGACGGGGCTCCCTGGAGAGGCCGGGCACAGCATCGCCCACCTGCTCCCCGCGCCCTCCTGGCCCGGCCCGGTTCTCCCAGACCCGCAGCCCGCCGCGGGGGGGGAGGTGCTCTGGGTTTCCCATCAACTTGCGAGTTGTCTCTGGATTGTTTGATGCAGGGTCTTGAAGGTTTGGCCCTCCTGCTGCTCCCAGCCATCAAACAGAGGGTCTTGCATTTACGTTTTTAAGATAAGGAACATAAAAAAATTGTCACCGCCAACAAATCAGCAAGCTTTGTGTATTTCTTCACAGCAGCTTCCCCTCTCCCCCGCGATAATGTGCTATTATTTATGGCCAGTACTGTATACATTTTTGTAAGAGGGGGGCAGTCACTGTCAAGCAGGGAGCATGCCAAGGTCTTGGAGGAGCGAACTTGACACACTGTCCTTAAGGTGGCAACTTCTCAGTGGCCTCTCCTGCTTCCCTGAGAGTGAGTGCTAGGGAAGACACCTGGGTGATGCCTGATGTCAAAACTTGTGCATTTTGTTTGTGGTCATAGTTAGTAACCATAAATGTTAGTGAAAGCTGTTTTTTTCATTGCAAATGAGAATACCATAGCCCTCCTGACACGTTTTGCCAAACCCCACCCCCCAGGATATCACTGAAATAATTATACTGTTTGGGAGTCTGAAGTTTTGTTGGTAATCCTGCATATACCCATCTCGCGTTCAGGGAGTTACTTGTTGATTGCTATTCTAGATATATTTAGTGAAATGCATAAATAAATAGATTACTTTGTAGACTAGTGTCATCAACTCATAAAAATTAAGTATTTAAAGTTGGGGCGTGCGTTCATTTGTTTAAAGTTTACATGTGTGATGCATTAGATTTATGTTTTAATTCCATTTCAGTTTTTTGATACTTCTCTAGCAAGAAACGTTCAAGGCTTTATGCAGTCTGTGCATGGGTCTTGACAGTTATTTTTAATAAAAAATTGTTCCATGTTTGAAGTTTAATGAGAGCTGTTGCTTTTCTGTCCTTCCAAATGAGATGGTTCCCTAATTTAAGTTTTCCAAATGTTTTTTTTTAAATAAAAGTGCTTTGGTATTTGTTTCTAGGTGAGTCAGAAGTATGGCAGAAATATAATTACTAAATCAGGGTTTGCATAGGTTTAGACTAGGTTTCCTTGAGGTCCTTTAAAGGGTGCCACAGGGTACGATATACAATGTTAGCCTAGTTATGTGTGCTGGAATGATTCACAAGATAAACCCATAGATTTCAAATAGGAATCCATAATGGTAAAGCTGTTGTGGTCTTTGTGAGTTCTTTGCATCTAAAGACTTGCTACAGAAAGAAAAAAGAGCAAAACCTAGGAGTTGGGATTTTCTGAGGGGTGCCCTCAAAAGGTTTAGAACCAGTGGCACAGGCCTTAACATCTTGGCTTTGCCATTGTGGACAGTTGTAGGGAAAGAGGAGCAAGGATGGTTTTCTGAAATAATGAAAAAAAGATTTCTCTGCTCGCTACCTGTGCTCCAAAAGAACTCCAGCTTACAACTGGTATTTCATTTTCGGTGTGAAGGCAGTGATGTAGTAGTGCCTGAGCATGTACCCATTTTTAGAGTTCTGTGGGCTTTATCTATAATAGGGTTTAATATATGAGGTTAATTGATGCATTCTAGCTGTTATTTTAATACCTTATGCAAGGCATATAGGACATACTACCTTCACTATCTGGATGAAAGTTTTTAAAAGTTAGCCCATGTTTGCTAATACATTCTGATACCACACGTTAAAACCTTACTTTAGACAAGGCCTTAGCAAGAAACTTGTGACTGAGTTGAATCATCTGTGGACAAAAGTAGTATATGTTTTCATCTGTGGACAGAAGTAGTGTATGTTTTCAGCCTCATTAGTTTAACAGGGTACTTTTTAATATAGAGGCTAACACATTTGCTTAGCTGATTCTGTTGCCCACAGCACAACCAGCAAATGTAGGGGCGTATTAAACTTAGCTGAAAAGCATGCCCCTTTTCCTTTATAGCATACATAGACTATTCTGAACAGAAATGCGTGGCGCATTCAAAGCTACAATGTTCAGAAAGCCAACTATGCTGCTATAGTTTAGGTAATGTCTTCAGTTTCCCTTCAGAAACTCTTTATTTTGAGGTGTTCATAATGTCATACTGAAAGTTGTGCTACCAGCTTAAGTTTGGAAGTAAGTATGACACTTAAAATGTGTGTATGCATACACGCGTGTGTAGCTTCAATGCCTTTTGGGCTTTTGGATTATCCAAATGACAGTGATTTTTTTTTTTTTTTTTTTAAAGGATCCTTTAGAGCTCTTTCTCTGTAGTAACATCTAAATACTCTTAATGTCTCTTGATTTTGAGAAAAGGATGGGAAACTAGTAAAAGTTCTGAGATTTCATTTTGGAAAATGCTGCAGTTGTTTGTAGAATATCATTATTTTCAGAGGTCTGTCTACAATGATTGCTTAGAATAGTTTGATTTGTAAGTCATTATGCAAAACTGAATGATATACCTGCTTTGCTGCTTTAGTAGCAGTACATTAGGGAGTCTTAAGTTTTGACTGACTTTGGTTTGTGTCCAAACTTGAGGTTTATTATAACTTGACTTTATGCAGCTTTTATGGGTTTCTTATATATGTGAATCCATATACTGAATTTGCCATAAGAATTAACATTTGCAAGGTTATGTAAAAGCTTTCTGATTTTGTTGTTGTTCTGATTTTGGTCATCATCACTGAAGAAATAAGGAAGCAAGTGATTTTGATAAGGGGAAATTTTTTTTTATTGGTCGTAGGAAGGAGAATGGCATTCTTAGGAATGTAGTTTAGTCCACTGATTTAAAAAAAAAAAAAAAGTCACATGGAATAATTTGATGTGAGGAGGGCTATCTCTAGAAAAACTCAAGTAGCGTTATAGTTGCTTACATGCATTGTCTCTTCCATAATATCGGTGAGTTGTCGTTTTATTTTATTTTATTTTTTTAATTCTTCATCCGTTTTGCATGCAGCATTTTACCAGCTTACCCATTTTCCCTGTTAAAAGTGCATTTAATTTATTTGGGTATGTTTTTGCTGTAGACTTAATCTAGGCTCTTACCTGGGTTTTTGGCCAATGCCCTCTATCATCTACATCCACCCCTTTTATTCAGTTTGGGAATATTTTAAAGCCCCAAGCAATCTGGGCAGTGAGGAGCTGGGCAGTGAGGAGTCAGGCTAAATCACGTCCGTGTCGGAAGTGCTTTCTCAAAGTTCTCTCTTGAAGGACAGGCAAGTTCCTGTCAACTGTGGGACAAAAGAATTGTGTCCTGGTGCAGAGACACAGCGCAGTGAGAACTGATGAGAGCAGAAATAGTTAGGGCACAGTACCAATGATATAAATTTACATCAAGAGTGATCAAGCCAGGGCTAAACAAGCACAGATGGGAAAACTGTGGAATGAGAACATACCCTTTGACTAACATCTAGAGTGGAGTTGTTTTGATTTCCCTTTTCAGGGAACATTGTTCCCTTTAAACTGGCTTCAGATTTAATATTTGTAAAACTTCTTAAAATTTGAAGAGCCCTAAGTGTTTCCATGCTTGAAATAATGTAAGACAGCAGATGCTCTGAAAAGTTTTGAAATTCAGATCCTGTAGCATTGAACACCTGAAAGTGACTAAATGAAAGCAAACTAGATTTAATTAACTATTTCTGTCCCAGCTTAAACACTGTATATAATGTTTTGAATTTTAACGTACCAGTTTGGGTTGGGGAGAGGTGAGGTGAGGAACCTTAGGTGAAGTTGAGTTAGTTAGGAGCATCAGTGGTCTTCCTGTACTCTTATCTGGAAAAGTTTCCTAATCCTCAAAGAAGTATAAAATGGAATAACATTGCCTCAAGTTGACTTTCTGAAGGAAAAAAACTGCAAATTGATGTCCAGGGACAAAAAAAATGCTCTAGTGAAAAACTTTTGAAATACCTAGAAAAATCTGTTTTATTGGGGTATTTCCCATGTCTTGCTGATAAAGTTTACCTTCTTGGTGAGAACTGTATTTTTAAATGTTAACACCATTAGCGAAAGTTAACTCATTTAAAACAAATAAATTAATGCAGCTCACATCTAAAGCTTTATGGTTATGTGAACAATATATTTTAAAATTTAATTTGTTGCGCTGAACTTCCTGGGTTCAGATGCAAGTAGTTAAAATTGGTTGTTCATGAGAAAAAGCCTGTTTACTAAGCCTATGTGTGAATTTCCACTTGTCTTAGCGTGATCTAAGCAAACTTCAGACAACTTTTAATTTACTTTGCTGGAAGGGTCTGTTGCTGAGGAGCCAGTCGGAATTGTCTACATTCACTTCCTTTGTCAAGTGATTGGTAGCATCTGAGATCAGACTAAGGACAGAGAGAACAACTGTTCAAAATAAAGCAATGGGGTAAGGAAAAGAGAACTTTGTTGTCTGGCAGACCAAGTGCAAGTGTTAAGTAGTGCTCCATTTATTTCATTACCTTGTACACATGGAGTTTACTTATACTTCTTGTGTTTGACTAGTTATTGCTGTAGATCTTGTCACTTAATGTAATGAAATATAAAAATGTAAATTTTACAGGTACAAAATCTGATCATAAAGCTGATGTATGCATTTACTTAATGGCATGTAACACGCAGGAAAGTTCATATCCACTATCTGAAATATTATGAAGTATTTGATGTTATAAGAAGTGGTAGTTACTATGTTTGACAATTTCTATGCTCATATATGCAACTCTTTAGGGATGTTCCATTTTAATTCCAGAATAATATATTTAACATGTTTTTCTTGTGCAATTATGGATGCATAGATGTAGCATCTTGCTCTTTCTCATGTACATTGAATTAATTGTTATAATAGTTGGGGTACCTCTACCAAATTAGTTTCCTTAATGGTATGTATTTTAACAGACTAAGGTGTATAACTTATTTATCTGCATTTATAAGTGCACATTTGTAAGTAGTCCCATTGAAATTGGTGGGATACTTCGCTTAAGTGAAGATGTTTGTATGAGTGTTTTCCATGTAGGGCCTTTAGGCTGCAGCCTTGACTTATTACCCCTTCCTTTGTCCCCCACACTGCATCAGAACTTTTTTTAGATGCAATACAAGGAGAGTTGACCACAGAATTTACATAGCTTCACTGTTGAATGGCTTACGAATGTCGGCAGACTTTCATTGTTACTCTGTACATTTAATATTTTATAAGCTTGATTCACTGGGCTTTTCTTATAAATGACTTGCATAGATTTTGCCTGGCAGTAAATAGTATTGTACAGATGTTACATATATTCAAGGTTGAAGAGAAAAGATGTCTACTGCTACGTTAGGAGATAATGGCTGTGTAAGTGAAGCCTGGATTGTAATATACATGAACAAGGGGCATGGTTAAAATTGTTTTGTTTCCTATTAGGATAGTGGCTTGAGACCTCAAGCAGGATGACATGGTGGTAGGTGCAGCATAAACCTTAAGTAAATATAGACTCAAGTTCAGCATTGAGTCAGAATTTCCTGACTGCTGTCTACCATCCAACCTAAATGTTTTCCTAATGTATAGTTTATACTATGAAATTAGATAAGTGTTTTTTTAAGTAAATAAAACAAGCTATCATACTTTGAAGGTCTTCTGTTTTGCAAAAGTTTAGCATGTCTAAATTTCATAACTTCAAGTATGACTAGAGGTTACAGATGAGCTCTTCCAAGAATCCCCTTTAGATATTTTCTGTTGGCATGGTATTTGCTGAGTAGCATTGTCATACTGTATGCTTTATACAACAGCATTTTGTAGCTTTATAGATTTTATAGACATTTGGGACTTTCATGAGATAGTGTAGTCCCCCTGCCATAGGCAGGAAGTCAGCTGGGGTCAAGTGACCCTAGCAAGAAAGACATCCACATGTTTTTTTGAAAGAGTCCAGAGTAGGTGCTTGTAGCACCTCTGGGAGGAGTTTGTTCCAGACCCTGGATACTCGCACCATGAAGAACTTTTTTCTTATGTCTAATCTAAATCAGCTTCCCTGGAGTTTATGGCCGTTAGACCTTGTTATCCCTTGGGGAGCTCTGGTGAACAGCTGTTCACCCTGATCCTGATGCACCCCTCTTATATAATTGTAGACTGCCACCAAGTCCCCCCTGAGCCTTCTCTTTTCCAGACTGAAGAGTCTCAAGTCCATCTGCCTCTCCTCATATGGCCTGCCCTCTAGGCCTTGGATCATATGAGTGGCTCTCCTCTGGACTCTCTCAAGCATCTCCCCATCCCTCCTGAAGTGGGGGGCCCAAAACTGGATGCAGTACTACAGCTGTGGTCTCACCTGGGCCAAGTAAAGCAGGAGAATGATGATTTCACTGGTTTTACTTGAGATGCATCGGTGGATGCATGCCAGAGTTTGATTTGCTTTGCCAGCCACAGCATCGCATTAGTGGCTTATATTCATCTTGTAATCGATCAAGACTCCCAAGTCCCTTTTGGTCATGGTGCTAGCAAGCGTAGCACTGCCAAGCCTGTAAGTTTGTTGAAGTTTCTTCCTACCAAGGTGCAGCACTTCTACACTTCTCTTCATTGAAGGCCATCAGGTTTTGGCCAGCCCACCTTGAGAGCTTGTCCAAGTTGGCCTGTATCCCCCTCCTGTCCTGCAATGTGACCACCCTCCCCCATAATTTGGTATCATCTGTGAACTTGATCAGTTTGCACATGACTCCCAACTCCAGATCTTTAATAAAGATGTTAAAGAGTACCGGCCCGAGTACTGAGTCCTGAGGGACTCTACTGGTCACTCTGTTCCACATTGATTTGCTCCTGTCAACTAGTACTCTTTGGGTCCAACACTGTAGCCAGTTACCTAGCCATCGGACTGTAAGATGATCAAGGCCACAGTTCCCCAGTTAAATCATGAGGACATCATGGGGAACTAGGTCAAACGCTTTCTTGAAATCCAGATGTATGACATTCATGTCATCTCCCTTATCCAGGGCATGTGTTACCTGGTCATAGAAGGAGATGAGGTTGGTCAGGCAAGATCTGCCAGTCACAAAGCCAGCTTGCAGCTAGAGGTGCACCGATACATCGGTCCAATATTGGATTGGCACCAATATAAAGAAAATTGATTGCATCGGAAATCGGCCTGATCTGGCTGATAATTTGGCTGATAAATGCCCATGCATGCATGCAGCTGCAGCGCAGAATGTGGGCAGTGAGGAGCACAGTCTGGCAGCTTGGAGATCTGTGTGCAGCTGGTCAGGTCTGTTGTGGTGGTAGGGAAGAGTGGGGACAGATCAACGCTCCTCATGGTGAGGAACGGAATGAGGCAGGTACTGCCCAGCCAGGGCAGGAAAAAGGCATGGGGATGGAGCTGCAGCTCATCTCGGGGGTGCAGGGCTGGGGGAGCAGCTTCTGCTGCTGCCTGCACTCTGGGAGGGAATGGGGGGTCTCATGCCCTGGATCTTCTTGGTGGGGTGGGCTGCAGCTGTGGGCTGGGACCAGGGCTGTGCCAGCCTATTCCCAGTGCATGGGGCTTTACTCGGGGCTGCAGTGCCATGCTAGGGGCTGTGCTCCTGGTGTGTGGGGGCTGTGCTTGGGGTGGGAAGTGGTGGCGCTGGGAGGGGGGTTACAGGGTGGGGCTGACACCACCCCAGATTTTGCTGTAGCCTTCTTCCAGCTCTGGCACCTGCCCCAAGCACAGTTCCCACACACCAGGAGTACAGCCCTGCCAGGGTGCACAGTGGTGGGAACCACAGCTCTGCCCTGCATCCCACTCTGCCCCAGCCCTACATCCTCAGCACGGGGGACATTGATCTACTCCCCCACATCCCTTCCCTTCTCCCCTCGCCATCTACCACAACAGACTTACCAGCTGCACACAGCTGTATTGGAAATCAGATTGGTATCGGCCGATACGCCTCCTAAAAAATTGGCTATTGGTATTAGCCCCCAAAATCTGTGTTGCTGCACTCCTACTTGCAACATCCATATAAACCCTTTTTTGTTGTGTTTGTTCCTTTCTTTCTTGCTGTTGTTGTGTTTGCTATTACTTCATTATTTCACTATGGAATTAAGTTAGCCATAATTAGGTTCACAACATATTCTTTGTTACGCTTTCCCAGCTTGCTTTTCTAATAGGTCATTCACTGTTTGTACGTGAGAAACTGGATAGTCAGAGCAGAAATATTTAGCCACCTTAACTCAGGGGTTGGCTGTTGTTTTTTAAATTGAGTTTGGTTTTGCTGTGAAATTATAGCCAATAAATATTTTTAGTGCAAGAGGCTATCGTATATGTAGCAGTGGAAACTAGGAAATACCCATGGGTTGCTTGTCAAATAACTTACAGTATTTCGTCAGGTAATTTACATTGTGTCCCATTGCTGTCAGCTACTGCGTGCAAAAATCCATCTTTTGCAAAGTATTTCCTAAAAGTTGAAGGTAAGGGGGTTCTAAAATGGGGAAAACATTTTGTTTGCATGTGAAAGGAAATTATGTATTTTATCACCAGTCCTTCGTGGTTTATGCCATAACTTTGCCTAAAGTTTAATTAAATATTATCAGGGAAATATTACTAAAGAATTAAATGGAAGATTTGTGTCTTTTGATTTTGTTACATGCTTTTAGCCAACACTTGATAACGCCAGATTTGGGTGCATTCAGGAACAAGTTACCTCTTTAGTTTACAAGATTCAGCTACTACACTTTTTAGATAATTCTCTCGTCTGTGTAACTTAACAAATGCCTGAGTGACTAATATATGCTTTGTTCCAATATCAGTTAAGCTATTTCTGATATTATGACAGTAGAGAAGTAGGGTATACCATAACCAAATATATTTAGGTGTGATGAACCTGTTAACTTATTATTGGGTGATAAAGAATTGTATCATGTATTTTTTGATAAGTACCTATCTTTGCAGTCTTAACATTGGATAAATATACTTTTGCATTTAGGAACGTAGTTTAAATTGCAGTGTTAGATTAGACCGAATGATCAGCTTTCAGAGCATCTTGCTTGAATGGCAAATTGTCCATGCGTCTGGGTCAGTATAAGGAACTCCATACTGGAATAAACTGTCCATAATGGAAGCTTCTGCCTAATCCCAAACAGTTAGTGGCTGATTTATGTCATGAAGTATAAGAGTTTCTGATTGCATACATTTTTTTATCCTGTCTTTTGTATTGAATGCTATTCATGTAGTAGATTACAAATTTACAATTTGTTGGTACATTTTTGACATTGTATAAATTATACATTATGCAAATTATTTATTTTTATTAGCATATATTTCTTACCCTTCATTAGATGCGATCTTATTCTTAATATGAAAGATGATAAATATGATCTCTCTATTGACTGTCCTTACATCATTTTATTGTATATGTCTCTATTATTCTCTTTTTCATTTGTCATCTTTCTAAGTAATACAGTTTTTAAACCATTATTTTTCAATTCTTATTTTTCAATGCCTGAATTCATGTTTTAACAAATAACTTAACTAGACCTCATATTTCTTTTTTTCTCCCTATGGTGCTAACAGTCCTGTAGTTTCTACTGACTTTACTATCATCTCGGAGTTTTCTGGTCCTCTAAAAAAAATGAACCCTCCTTTATTTTAATGCCTTGAACATGGGAGTCTTAATTGGGCACCTTAATTATATTTTATAATTTTGTCTTCAATGTTTTTATACAGAATTGTTTACATGTACCTTTTTTCTCATTGCTTTTCTCTTGACCTCTTTTATTTCTGTTTTGTCTCCGTTATTGGACACACAATTTGGAAACAGGGCCTAAATTGTGCATATAAAGTACTATAAAATACCAAAAAATGATAGAGAAATATTGTTTTTTGCAAAACTTCATGGTGGTGTGGCACTTCTATTTGTATGTTTGTGTCACAGAAGGGATCTGATGCTGGATGTCAAATTGACTTGTCTAAAGCTATGCATTAAGTCATTGATGGAGTCAGAATTGAAATACTGGATCTTTGGGCTTCCAGTCTTGTGCTTATTTCCTTAAAACCTTATTGATAAGGTGGTAAGCATAAGCAGTTACTATTGGTTTTAGATGAAACAGTGAACAAAATCAGGCCTAGCATCTCATGAGTAGCAACTAAGCAACTGGGAATACAAGTAAGGGTCACCTCACAGTTTTAATTTAAATAACTCTCCTATCACCACATAGGCAATCTGTAGTAGACTTCTGGATAGAGGCCTGGTTTCCCTGTCTGACATTCAGTTACTCATATTTCATCTCTTCTTGTGATCTTTTTCTTCATTTGCTACAGATCTCTTTATTTCTGAAGAAATAATGCAGCAGTTCCTGACTTGCTGATCAGTTTGCTGAAATCATCCTGATTTAGCACACAGTCCTGATCCTTTTTTTGTGGATTATTCCCCCCCTGTATTCAGTAAAGCAAGGATTCAGTGTATAAAATAATATGTAACCATGTAATTAAGTTTTGTAATAATACTTACACACAAGAGGCAGAAAACTGTACGAGCAACCTTAATTCTGGCATTTCGTAAGTCTTCCTGAGCACTTTATGTTGCAGCCTAAGTAACACTTTTTAAAAGGCATTTTTATTTTTACTACTCACAGAATCTAACACTGTATGGACAGTCATGATACAACCTGCTTACTAACAAGGTTTGAGTTTGGTCTATCAGCACTGTACGTAGTGCAGTTGATCTAAAGGATTAACTACAAAGCTGATGGTAGGAATGTTTCCTTTTGTGGACTAGCCACTAGAGGATGCACAATATGGAGAAATGATGGGTTACATATGCATGACTTGCTCCATTCATAAATAGCATTTTTGTGTCCCGAGGTTTGGCAAACTTTCTCCAAGACAATGTGACTTATATAGCTTAAGCATGCCTCTGAGATATTGGTAATTTGAGTTCTCTTTTCAGTTGAGTTCCCTTTCCAGTCTCCTCATTAGTACTTTGTTCATGAAGAAGGAAGTGTCATGAGTTAATAAAATGGAAATTTATTAAGATATAATAAGATTAGTTTCTTAGTTTCCAGCTCTTCCCATAGACCAGGGTTGGGTGAACTGTTGCTTGCAAATGACATGTGGCTCCTCAAGAAGGTCATTAAAAAAATTGTATGAGCTTCATGATCTTTGATTCTTGGCCATGTGCTTCTTGAAGTCTTGTGGTTTTCAGCTCAGTCAAGGTTTTAGTTTGTTGCTGGAATGGTTAAGAAGTTTGGCCAGCCCTGCTATAGGCCAAAGGATGGTTTAATTGAGGAAACTTGTGAGTGTCCATTCCATTTGGTCACTGTCTTATTCAGAGCAGTTATGTGTAGCAAACCGAAATGGGACATACTGTGGCACGGAAGCAGTGTGAAGAGAAGGTTGAGGGCTTTTTGACAGCAAACCCCGACCAAAATACATAAAAGAAAATAGCGAGAGAAAACGCTGGCTTTCATGAACTCACAGGTTGTCCAAATCTGATCAAATAAAGGTCCCCTTTTCCCTGCCAAATTTAAGTTTCCTGCTCCAAACTTTGGAGGTACTAGAGCTCCTGTAGGCAAACCGTTGGAAGAACAGTTACAATGGAAGATATTGGTCGAAATACAGATTAGGAGCAGTAGTAATGCCTAAACTTAAGTCAACAGACAGGAAGGATGTTTTACTGTTAGGAGCATGTTAAATACAAGGATGTAAAACTGATTGATAAACCATCTAGATGAAGATTATATCTTTTTTTTAATAACACTTACACTTGAGAGAGTAATTCGTTAATTGGGAAGACAGGAGTGATAAATCCCTAATGTTTCAGGTTTCTTAGTCTGCCCTTGAACCATCTGAACAACCTGCAAATAAATGGGGAAACCAGACTTAATGTACTTGCTATTTCAAAGAGGAAAACCAGGCAGAGATCTTCCTCTCCCCCTCCCCCTTCCCTTCCCAATCCTCTTCTGGCAGTGGTTGAGAGAGACTTTTCTGGCCTGTTTCATATGTACCAAAGAAGCAAAACAAAGGGAGAAAATATTCTTTCAGTTCATGTCAACTTTACATTTCTGGTGGAAATATTTAACTTGGTTACACTACATGTGTTTAAAGTATCTGTGTATGTAGTAGAGGTAGCAATATGTTAAACCTGACATTTATCCAGTAAGACAGGAATAGAAAGCGTATAAAAGTAAACCCTAGTTTTACTGTGCTTTACAGGCTTTCAAGCGTTGGTTTCTTAAAGGCAGCAGTAATTGTTGGGGTATGAACCACTCACTCCTCTGCTACTTGGCATACACTATGTTGGACTCTACTCCCCTTGCAATTTCCCAGTCAGTCTCCTCTTCTTCAGTCAGAGAGAGAGTTTCTGGCAGGTGCTGCATCTCTTCAGTTGCTGCTGTTTTTTTTTCCCAGTTTTATCTTCATTTTCCTTTTGGTGTCCTGGTTTTCTTCCTTTCTGCAGAGGTTCTTGTATTGTGTATGGATTTTTAATTTTAGTTTTTGAAGATTTTGCACACTTTTGACTTTTGCCAACCATGATGCACTGTTAAGTTTCTAGAGACAAAGATAAATGGTTGCTTTTGCTTTCCATGCTCTGTTGTTTTACTTTGTGTACTGTTGAGAAACCCACTGATTATTTATTTATTTATTCATTCATGCATTTTTTGCAAAGTTTTGGTGCCCCATATCAACATGTTCAACCTTTTGAGTTTGAAAGCTTCTTGCCTTGAGTATCTTGATGAAATCCTTCAAGTCCTGTAAAATCTATTTCCTTGGCTGTACAGGAGGAAGGAAGATGGGTATGTGGCTTTAAGTGGCATCAGTTTGATGGAATAATCTTTACAGATGTGTGTACTCAGGAGAATGTGGCAGACAGACTATTGTCATAGGTAAAGCCTCCAAGCCTTCCTCAGGAATCCCTCCTAGAGAGTCCTGGAAGTCTGGCGTGAAACCAGTTTGGAATGTTTTGAATGAAAATCTCTATAAGCAAAAGTCTTAGTGGGCCTTGACTGCTAAATGTTGGGAATGCTCTGGCACAGACCCACCTTCCCTCAGGCCTTGTGAAGCATCTTTAGATTCTCAGCAAAAGTCTTTCATTCACTTTTCCTTCTGCTGGTATGGATTTTGCCATAAGTTAAGATCAAGCAATGGTTTGAATCAGTGGTGCTAAATGTGGTCTTATTGGATAAGGCATCTTTTTCTTATAGAGCTTTGGATGAGGAACTGAAACAGTCAGCATTCTATCAGCTCTAATGCCATCAGTTACCATCAGCTTCTTAAGGCATATAGAATTTTCCTTCCATTAGCATTCAGGATAAAGTGGCTCAGTCAGGAATCCTGAGTAATGGTGGGTATTTGGAAACCTGAACAAATCATTCGGCACCTCTGTGCAATTGTGAAGGTTGTTTTATTGTAGGGGTGGGTAAAATATGGCCCACAGGCCAGATCTGGCCCACCAAAGGATTTTGTCCGGCCTTCAGTGGATCTCTTGTTCCCACCTGGGCAATGGCGCATGTGGCCAATTCTCCCACTGCTGGATGTGTAGCAGGGCTGGGGTGGCGCGGCAGTTGGGCTCACTTCCTGGCAGTGGCTCCTTCTGGCTGCTGCCACTGCCGGACTTGGCCCTGTTACCCAGGCACCCTAGCTTGTTTTTCTCCTGACACTCCTTCCCCACCCCTGCACACTCACCCACCCACCACTGGAGGTGGGACCCATGTGGGTAGGGCATGTGGTGAAGCTGCTGGGATGGGGCTGCAGGTGGGTGGGGAGTAGGGTAGGCAAGTGGGGCTGGGATCACTAGATGGGATTTTGGGGCAGTGACTGCACAGGGTTGGTGGCTGAGGCAGAGCCACAATCTGCTTCTGCATGGTCCTGTGATGGGTGCAGAGTGAATTGTGGTTCTGCCCCAGGCTCTGACCTTATCCTGTCACCATCCCAAGATCCGATAGTGAGTTTTGGTGATAGGTGGGGGGAAGGTGTGGCTCATGACAGTCCACCAAAACTCCCTTGGGCCCAAATAGTTGCCCACCCCTGCTTTCTCTTCATGATTTCCATCTTACCCTGATGGGAAGCTGTTGGAGCTCAAAGGGCAGTGGGAGCAATGTTTCTGCATAGAAATTTGCCTTTTATTCTACAGTTTGGTGCCTTTGGTTTCAGGCTATTGGCCCTTATATTTTCAGTATTATACTGAGGCCCTTGGTGCAGCCAGTATTTGATTTTTCTGAAGCACTGCTGATATACTGTTGATATACTTTGTGTGTCTCATCAGTTACATCATCACTCAACCTGACAAGGGAATGCTACTACAACTTGGAGAAGCTGGGGGGCTCTTATACTAAATACATCTCTAATTGCTATGGTAGGACACCAGTGTTGTAAGTAAACCTTTACCTTCCCACCAGGTTTTTTTTTTGTTTTTTAAATTGTCAGCTGGCTTTGAGTCAGTTCTAATAGAAGAATCTGTCCAGGATATGATTAAGGTACCTGAGCAAATAACCTTTGTCGAAAAGATGGTTTCTGTGCTCTTGTTCACTATTTTGGATCAGCTGATTGTGTAACAAGGAATTTACATTCTTTTTGTTGTCTCATTTGGACAACAGGTATATTTTTGTTAGGGGTACATCGATAAAGTTTTTTTTTGTCTGACACCAGTGGCCAATTATTAACCAGCCATATTGGCTGATACCAGTCTGATTGCTGATATACAGCCCTGCAGCTTGGAGAGCAGTGTCTGGCCAATAAGTGTGTGGGGGGAGGGGAAGGGGTGTATGGCAGGAGGTGGGGAATGCAGATAGAGGCCCCCATGGTGAGGGAGGGAGTGGGGCAGAGGCAGGTGCTGCCAAGCAGGGGTGAGGTGGGATAGAACTGTGTGCAGATCATTCAGGAGACGCGGTGGAGGAGGGTGGCAGTTCCTGCTGCTGTGCACACCAGAGGGGAGGCATGGGGGGCATATGCTATTGTGCAATCACCTCTGTGTACATTATGCAAACACATATAAGTCAGGACAAACATTTAAAAAAAAAAATCAAATTAATGAATGTTATAGACATTTGATTTTTAGAAATATAATTTGATATTTTTCTGGTTCCCAGATGGCAAAACCTCTTCTTAAAGCAGTACTTCCGGGGGCAAGGGGAGGGAGTTCTGGTGGCAAAGGTTAGGGGGTGGGACTTCAGGTCACAAGATGACCAGGGGGCAAGGCATCTGTCAAGGGGTGGGGCTCCCCATGCAGCCCTTGACAGCTTGCCAAAACTTGGTAAGCAGGCCTTCATCCAAAACAATTGCCTGCCCCTGAACTAGGGATATCAAGGGGAACCCATGTGGATGGACTCTTGTTGGAAGTTGGGCCCTCCAGGACCATCAGCTCCACATGGCTCAGGAAAAGATGATGGTCCTAAAAGCTGTCTACTACACTTGGTAGACAGCAGTGGTACTCAACCTTTTGGCTCTGCAAGCCAAATGAGTGGTGCTGGATCATGCCCTGCACTACCCCTGCCTGATCTTGCATGCCCAGATCAGGCTGTGAAGCCTTAGTTGGCCCTTGTGCACTGGGATTGGTCCTTGTGCCATTCTTTATACCCATTTTAGTGAGCAGGGCCATTCTTTTGGACTCATGGAACTTCCCGTGGGCCTGGAAGTTTGGCAGCAGAGTGGTGCCACCACTCACTCCACTGTTGCCAAATTTTCAGACCTGTGGGAAGCCCAATGGGCTGGATGATATGACTGGGTTTAAGATCCTTGGTCCGTGCCCAAGGGGCGACCGTTCCTACCCGATACAAGAGGGGCAAAGGTGCCCCGAAGCCCCTGTGGCTAAATAGGGATATTCGGGGGGCCCTGAGGG
>JAGPOW010003316.1:38778228-38803238 GCA_030014935.1 Caiman crocodilus
AGTGGAGGTCCTGCAGCTCCGCCAGGAACCTCCGGGACCTCTTGGACTTGGCCAACTGCTCCTCCCAGCAGATGTCCGGGTAATTGAAGTCACCCATGACAATGACATCCTTCATCCTAGCCGCCTCCTTAAGCTGGCCTGCAAATTGGAGGTCTAGCTCCTCCTCCTGTTTGGGTGGTCTGTAGCAGACACCCAGCATTAAGTCCCTTTCCCCTTGTCTTCCTTGCAGCCTGACCCAAATCGCTTCCGCCTGGTCCTCAGTCATCCCCAAGTTGACGCTCGATGCAGAGAAATGCTCTTTGACATAGAGTGCAACCCCTCTGCCTCTTTTCCCCATCCTGTCCTTCCTGAAAAGGGCATATCCATCAATCCCTGCGGCCCAGTCCTGGGTCGGGTCCCACGAGGTTTCCGTGAGCCCAACCAAATCTGGGTCTTCCCCAGCCACCAGGAGAGACAGCTCCTCCTCCTTACCTCCCATGCTGTGAGCATTTGTATAGAGGCATTTGAGGCTACTCACTGCTGCCTCCCCCGCTCCATGTGTTTCTCTCAAGCTACAACCACCTACGCTCACCCGACTTACTTGGCTCAGCGGCAAAGTGTCCTCTCCTCTCCTGGCAGGCCCGTCCCCCAGTGAAGCTAGTTTAAAGCCCGCTGCATGAGATGAGCCAACCTAGAAGAAAAGAAACACTTACCTTTAGGCGATAGGTGAAGTCCATCCTCCGCCAGCATGCTCTGCATAGAAAAGTGGGCTGCGATCGAAGAATCCGAAGCCCGCATTATAACACCAACCCCAAAGGTGCTGGTTTACGGCTGCGATACGTGCCTCATGTCGTCTTCCCCGTTGACTCACCGGCAGAATGGAAGAAAACATCACCTGTGCTCCAGTCGCCTTGAGCTGTCTTCCAAGAGCCTTGAAGTCTTCAATGATGTCCTCCGGGCGGCCTCTCAAAGCATAGTTGGTCCCCATGTGGACTACCACTAACGGATGATAATCTGTGGGCCTGACAATCTTCCGGACGCGCTCTGTGACGTCCTGAACTTGCGCTCCAGGCAGGCAGCAGACCTCTCGGCCCAAGGAATCAGGATGGCAGATGGGACCCTCCATGTCCCTCAGGATGGAGTCCCCGATGACCAGGACTCGACGCTTGTTCCTCCTTTGGGACCGCTGCTTCTTCTCCACTTGCGATGATGGTGCATGATCAGCACCTTGAGGGGGGTGCTCTTTAGCAGTCTCCTCCAGGGTGGCCAGGGCCGCATACCTGTTTCCAAGTGGTACCTCAGGTACAGGCTCTGCAGCAGCATGGGCTGCCCTCAAGTACTACTGCTGTCATTTTTAAGTGCAGGGACACTTTTAGGAGCAGAGCCAAGTGGGATGAAGATGGAGGTGGGCTGCATGCTGTGGGCTTGCGGCGCTCTGCCCTCCTGCGTTTTCCCTGGGAGCCACATGCTGACCATGCATCCCGTATCTGCCCGGTGGCGGAAGGGACAGTTTGCCACCATCACTGCAGCCAGATGGGCAGGAGATGCGTGATCAGCTCATGGCTCCCTGGGCAAAGACAGAAGGGTGGAGAGCCATGAGCCTACAATGAGCAGTCCACCTCTTCCCCACGCACAAATCCAAGGGGTCACATTCCCCTGCTATGCCTCCCACAGGGATGCACACAGCAGCAAGGAGCTACCACCCCCTACCACCTCCCTGTGCCCCCTTGGCGAGCTGCCTGCGGCTCTGTCCTGCCCCCTACCCTGGCCCTGGGGCCCATGCACTGCCCTGGTTGGGTGGTGTCCCCAGTCCTTGCCTGTGTCCCACCCCCTCCCTCACCATGGGGGCCTCAATCTGCCCCCCTTCCTTCCCACACATGCCCACCCCTTCCCCTCCACAGACTTACCTGCAGTGCCCTGCTCCTCACGTTGCTCGGCTACATTCCTAGCCATATGCATGTATGCGTCTGTGCCCATGCACGTGGTGTCTGGGGGTCCTTGTCAGAAGGCTATTATATTTATCGGTGACATTGTCAGCTACACTAGCCAAAAAAAGCTGATAGTCAACAATGTTAATTTTTCTTTTATCGGTGCCAACCTGATATGGCACCAATATATTAGTGCACATCTGATTCAAACTAAGATGATCCTGTGCTTAGAAAGATATTTGGTTAGACTTTTAAATTGAAGTTTTACCATTTTATAGTCCAGGACTAATTAAAAAAAACCCAACAAAACTTCTAAAAATATCACCTAATAAAACAAGTTGGTTGTAGTGAAGCTTAGAAACGGCCATTAATTGTTGTCACACTGTGTTAAGCAAATAGCTTGAAAACATGAACATCAACATTTTCAACAGTGACATTTTAATAGACTGCTTGTATAGAAGCCCCAGAATATGTTTCTGGTTTTAATTTCTTTACCTTGGCAGGAACTAGAATTGCTGTAGTAGTCCTATACACAGTCTTGACTGGGAGGATTTTTATTTACTTGCCTCTAAATAGTTACCACTACTCCCTTATTAGCCAGAATACCTCCACTACTTGATAAATAAAGGGTTTTTAAAGTGCATAATGACTCTGAACTTGTCCTAGTTACAATGCATAGCTGAATTTGTTCACACAGTAACTTTTTAATAATGCTTCTTGGTAACCATGGTGTGTCCATATCTACACACTGAATTGTCATTGTATTGCTATCGGTTAATTCTGGGCATATCAGAGCAAGTAGCCTGTACTACTTTGTTAGAGAATCCCCAGAACGTGCAGAACATTAGTATTCTGGGATGTAACACCAGATAAATATGCTGGGGAAAAGGGAACCATCTATATCGAAGAATAAGTTCCATGATTGTTTATGGAAAGAAAATAATTTGCCAGCCTAGGCTGTTAAGGGGTATGTAGGCTTCTCTGGAGGCTTTTTTGTAGAAGATGAGAGACACTAATGGATCAGCCCTATAGTAGGATATCTTTGTCTAGGCTACAGGTGGAGATCAGAGTCCTTGCTGAAAAGAGAAAAGAAGGCATAACTCTGAACCTAGCCAGCTCTGCCTTTCATTGTGGCTGATTCTGAGGTTGTTTAAAAACTGTGAGGAGTCAGGTGGAAATGCAGAAGTGCAGCTGGATCTTGTTCTTATTTTTCCTTCAAACTTTGTGAAGCCCAAACTGATATAGGTCAGGTTTCTCTTTTCCAAATTTAAACTCTTATTCACTCAGTTAAGCACTGCATTCTCTGCTTCTCATGGAGATGGTGTTGGGTCTTTGTTCTAGCTCTCAGATTTTCAGGGTGTTGGGGCATCCAAAGGTGCTACAAGATCCTTTGAAGGGTGACCTTAGGTATGAGGAGATAAGCAGATAAATGTAGGCTTTTCCCTGCCTGGTTGTTCCCTTGTCCCTACTGCCCAACCCCTTTGCAATGAGATAAGCACTGTAATCATTTAGTTTTTGAAATGTGGTGTTGCTCAGTTCACAAAAGTTTTGGAGGGCTCTTTGATTCTAAAAAAGTTGAGAACCACTGTCTTGGCTCCAGAGGGAAGAGGACTGCCCAGCACTGTTGGTAGTCCTGAAGTTTTGCAACAATAAATTGAATATTGCCTTGTTAGAAAAGCTTGCCCTTTAAAAGCTACAAAGTATTTATGATTTAATGACTCAAAGCTATGCCTTCTCCAGGCAAAAGCCCTGGATTTCTTCAGGGCAGTTAAAGTAATACCTTGGTTAACGAATCCTCTGGGAACGAAGCTCCTTTATAATGAAGTCAGCCTTTTTTTTTTTTTTTTTCTCAAAAATAATCAATTTTTTTTTTTTTTTGAGGCAAATGTGGATTTCTCATTTTACGAGAGAAACCTGTGGATTTTGCCATGAGCACCCTGCATGCTGGCAGAGTTCCAGCCTTCAGGGAGCTGGGAGGGAACAGGAGAAGGTGGTAAGATAGGGGGTGCCATCTGCATCTACATGCACGTGGCCCCATGCAGCCTGCAGAGCAGCTCCGGCAGGTATGCCGGGGGTGGGGGACCTGGAGGGAGGGAGGGAGCTGGTTAGGACTGGGGCTTCTGGCCAGCTGGGCATTGCTTGGGGCTTGGAGCCTGAGGCTGCAGTGCACAGCTCCAGGGCCCCAGTTGAGAGTAGGACAGGACTGCAGGAGCCCACAGCAGCAAGCAGCTTCTCTGTGCAGCTCAGCTGCTCCCTGCTGCATTGGGTGGTGCCCACCAGGCTGTGGAGACCGTGGAGGAGAGGAAGCAGGGTGGCAGGGAACTGCAGGCTGAAGTGGAGAAGTTGCTCGCCACTGCGGGCTCTGTGCTGCCGTGGCAGCTCACCTTCTGCATATGGGGCAGCAGTGAGAGCATCAGCATAGGGTTGTGCCCCTCAAAACAACAGCACGCACAAGGGTCACATCACAAGGGCAGCGTGGAGCTCGCAGCGGCAAGGAGATCCCTGCATCACCCCACTGTTTCCTGCTGTGCCAGGTTATGCCCGCTCTTTTGTTTCTGATTCCATGAAGATATTGTGGAGGTTTTGTGGGAAGAAAACAAGCATCTGTCCTCAGCTTTTGAATATAATGTGCTCATTTTGACTGTTCAGCTGCATCTGAAATGTAGATATTCATCCCACCCTTAGATGCGGCACACCTTGTTGCTCAAAGTCATCTCGTCTGCCTGGCCTCCTCATGCTTCATTTCCTGTCTCGTGATTTAATCATTTTAGTATTCTTTCCACTCATGACTGACTTCACAAACAGAAAAGCTTCATGGTTACAGCTGTAGTTGGAGAAATGAGGATTAAATTTGCTCATCACCACACCATTTAAGGGTAAATTATTCAGAGAAGCTCTGGATTGAACTCTGCAGGATTTGGAGGATGAGAAGAAAGCACATGGAGTTGGAGAAGTCTGTTTCCTATTGTAATTTGCTCCTTTGTCTTGATTAAGGAACTCTTCAAAGCAAGGGTCTCCAGAAACAGAATTAAGTGGGTAAAGTCTACCAAACTAAAGAGTTTCAATGTAGGAAACTCAGCCCTGCTTCTTTTTATTTTTCAGTTGACTGAAGTGGGGAGTAAGTGGGTCTTTATTTTTCAGTGCGGTTGAATCTGAGCTGATACATTGTTAAATGTAACAGTGATGTCCTTTTTACTGCCACTTTTCTACCCCTAATCTAACTATACTGGTGGAGAATGAGGGAGAATATATTTAGGACAACCAAACCCAACAAACCAAACAATAGCTTAATGCAGATTACAACTACTTAATTCTGTGGCTGCATCCACATGAATGTGAACATTTGTTTCCCTGGAGGCAAGAAGCAGGGGCACACCTTGGCTAGTTGTCCCTGGAAAATGCCTGTGCTATGTGCCTTTTGCTGCATGGCAGCTTACCCTCGGTGGGGTAGGGGAAGCTGGCGCCAGCACCTTTTACCTGGGTTCTTGAGGGAACTCTTGGGGTTACACCAGTGTTTTGTGTTTTTTTGTTTTGTTTTTTTTAAGTTTGGTTACATTAAAATCCACGTAGAGTTCAAGTGACTTGTGATGTGCTGTAAGAAAGTTTAATGTAATATATTGTTAAAAAGGCACTTTTCAGTTAAATCTCAAACTTATTTTGTGCATCAAGTTCTAGAGGTGTCTAGGTTTCAGTAGAGGAAAACATCGTGGGGTCCTTCAAGTTAAAAGGTGCTATACAACTGCAAATAATGTGCCTAGTGCACCTCTGAGCATTTCAGTACATAAATATCTATTTACTTGATTCAGAGTATTTTTTTTTAGTTATCTTATACAATGGGATTTGGAAGATCTTCAGGGATCAGTGATTAAATGGGGAAGTCTTATTTTTGAACGCATATATGATGGCAGCCTATGGATTTTTTTATCTCGCACAAAAATATTTTTTAAATCTCACTTTATAATAGCCACAGTAGGACTTTGCATTATTCTATTCAGTCAAGCATTCTGAAAGGGTTACTTTGTACACATCTTGGTTGTCTTATTAGACTCCTTTAAATATGTGATAAATGCAAATGAAACTGGTAGTGTAGGTGAGAGGGAGTGAGAACTGTTTTGCATCATGGTCTGGGATAGAATATAATCAAGCAGACACATCTAGAACAAGGAACCAGTGGTTAAAATCCAGTAGTTTTTGTTCATCTTTACTAAAAATGTAATGATATATCACTGGAAAGCTAGAGTACACCTTATTTAACTGTCTACACTCACAGTACAGTCATATCATTCCACTTGCCATTTTTATTTCATTCTAATTGCTGGATTGTTTTAATGGTTTTTAGTAGCTGCTCTTGAAAACCATGGAAGTTGGAAGCCAATGTTCTGTTCTAAAAGCTTGTAATTTTACATGTTGTATGGTACAATGTACTTGTCTAGTCAGTGAGATGGTTTGCTGAAGTGTTGCAGTTGACGTTTGTGGGGTTAATTTGGAGGTGCTTAAAACAATTAGCTTTGCATCTTGTGCTTTTTTTAGCATTAAAAGCATTTAAATGGAGGTTCTAACCCTGAGAGCCCCTGTAATAGTTTTTCAAACCATGGTCATGAACATGTATATTGAACTAACTTTTAATGAAGTGTATATGCACCTAGCATAACTCTTTTTAAAATTTTCATAACCCATGTCTAAGTAGTGGGACCCAGTGGAAACAAATTAGAATTACCAGTACATTTGATGAATCTCAGCCATGTTGCAGAGGTATACAAGTTGTGGGGATGATGTACAGTTACCTTCACATGATTGTGTTTTGTCTGATTTTTAGTCCAGTACTTCCTAAATTAAAAGGACCCAATTTGTTGTCTGATTTGTTGTTTATGATAATAGCAAAGTACTATAAAATGCTCAAAGTGTACTGTAGTTAGAAAAGACTAAAGAAAAGTAGGGACATCCCCATATCCTACATTTTAGGCTCTGCAGAATAAAGACTTCTAAATATGCATTTGTATACATTTGTCTTACATTTTTAAAGTTCTCATTCCAACTACAGGGAAGATTTCAAAATGACAACTTTATTTCTGGAGAAGTCTACAGGAGATGTGAAATGTGTTGTATACGCCCATTTCTAGCAACTGAAAGAGTAGTGCAATACACAGGTTCCTACCTAAGCAGGATGAACTGGCTTACAGTGTCTTGAAAATATTATAGTGAAGATTATATTGGCAGTTCTGTCCGCTGTATAAAGCAAAAAGACTCAAAAAGCAGGTCATAGTATATATCATGTTGGTAGCAGGTGAATAAATCCTCAAACAGCATCTTTCCAAGCCACCTGGTTTTCCTGCAGACCTAGATCCCTACTGTGCTTTCTCATGTACCCAGACCCATGTAATTGCCAGACAAAACACCATGAACTATGACTGTGTATGCACATTAAATAATCTGGCAAAATTTTCCCAGGTTGCTTTTCTTGGTAGAAAAAAAATTCCTAGAGCCACGTATACAGACATTTGAATGCTAAGGCCCTGAAGAGTAGAGTGCTAGCAGTTCTGATGCTGTTTAACTGGAAGGGGGTGGGGTAGGGTAGAATGGCTATGCACATAACAACATGTTTTCCAGGCTTCCTTACTCTGCCTGGTGACAGATGGTAGCAGTACATAGGTCAGCCCTGATTAACTGACCTAGATTGTCCAGGGTCATCTTGTGTTTTCCTGTAGCACAGTGTCTAGACTTGTGAAGAGGATATGTTCTGTGCCCTGCTGGAGCAGCAAAGTCCAGTGACAATCCACTCTCTGCCTGGTGGGTAGCAGATGCTGGAGGATTATGTTCTGTTTTGAGAGAAGCCACCAGCATGTACAGATGTTTTTTTCCTAGAATGTTCATTTTTATTCCGGGAGGGAAATCCTGATCATCTTTATACTTGTGATTTTTCTCCTTGGAGAAACTGAGGGTCTGTATGAGGCCTATAATGTTTCTCCAAATGGAATACCATAGGAATCTGTCCTGGGCCTGATGCTGTTCAACATAGTGATGCCACAATAGAGGGCTTCCTCAGCAGATTTACAGATAACACAACTGGGAAGGATTGCAAATAAACACAATTCAGAACAATTTTGATAGATCGGAAAGCTGAGCTAAAGCCAACAGGGCAAGTTCCATGCTGATAAATGTGAGGGGCTGTACCTTGGGAGGAATAAGCGAAAACAGATATAAGGTAGGTATGTCACAAACCTATCTTTAGGAGACCCCTAGAATTTTGAGTTTCTTTCCTGCTGCCACTTGCCCAAGGAACAGATTGAGGTTGTTGTGGGATAGCTCCCTATCCCAGGAAACCTTAGCTCTGCAGCCTTTTATACTGGACCTTGCAGCCATAGCAAAGGATTCTGCAGTCAGGTGGTTGGCATCTGTCGTCCTGCATGTCCCCCCCGGGTTGAGAGAGAAATTTTAGGTCTCCTTTTCTGTGGAAAGGGTAGCTTGAGAGTATAACTTGCCCAGAAATCACACTTTCTACTGGCAATCAGTAAGGAGAATTTATTATGTGGGATAAAGGAATCGTTCAAGCAAAACTGACTGTAGGCCTGGAGATAGAAAAGCAAAACGAGAGCTTACCTTCTCACCTGACTTTTCCTTAGCCTTTCTGAGAGTTTTGCCAGCTTCGCCAGAAATTGGCCTTCCTGCCAGCCCTGGCTGCCGGGGTGTCTCTCACAGGCAGACTGTGCCCAGAGGTACCCAACCCAATGTCCCCTTCTTCCTGTGTCTGAGAAGGACAGTTGTTTTTAGGTATGCATGTCTCAGTCCCTTGCTGAACCATGTCCAAAATGATAAAGATACACATAACACAACATAATTTATGCAGTAATAAAATATATGGGTTGTACTGGTAAATGGATCCAGTGTAATGTGGGCTATCTGATGAGAACTCCTAGGGTATATCAGTACAATAAAACACAAGAAGATATTCATGTCACAATGCAAACTCCCCAAACATAACTGGGTTTGTGACAGCTGGCTAAATGGCAGTACAAGGGAGAAGGATCTGGAACAGCATTTTTCAACCTGTGGGTTGTAACCTAAAAGTAGGTTGCTAGAATATATGAAAGTGTTGTGAACAAACTTTAAAACTAGATGAACAAAATGGATTCTTCTTTAAAGGAGGAAAACATGGGAAGCCATGGTTTTTCCCTTGCAGGCTAGGCTGGTAGAGCTCCAGGCTGCTTGGGGCCCCAGATGCCACCCCTGCCTCACACATTGGGGGTCTAGGGCCTGGGGGCAGGGGGTCAGCACTGGCCATAGAAGTTTACAAATGGGTCCCCATGCAAAAAAAGGTTGAGAACCACTGGTGTTAGAAGACTTGGTGAGTCTACAGCATGGTATGACTGCGAAACCAGATAATTCAGTTTTATGCTGCATCAGTAGAAGCATTAGGTACAAGAGGTGATAGAGCCTCTTTACTTACCCCTGATTTGGCCTCCTCTATGGTACTGATCAAGTTAGAGATGATCCAGAGGTGGGGTATAGAAATAATTAAGGTTTTGGAAGGCAAGCGTATTAGGAAAGGGTGAAACTAGTCGGGATATTCAGTTTGTGGTGAAGGCAATTAAGTAAGGGCATGACACATGCCTAAAGTGCTGCCATAAAGAAGAGGGAGAATACCTTTTTTTCATTGGGACAGAGAGTAGGACCCACAGCAATGGCTCAAAATTGCAACAAAGTAGGTTTACATTGGGTACCAGGAAAAGGTTCACTGTTAGAGCAGTGAGGCAGTGTAAAGATTGCCGAGGGAAGCTGTGGGATCTCCTTTGTTAGACATTTTCTAAAGGAATTGAGTATGTGTTGGCTAGGGATGCTTTAGGGGTAGCTGTGCTCTGCATGCTGTAAAAACAACAGTTGGTAACCCTGGAGCCTTGGGGAGACAGAGTTGGGGAAGGGAGGGGAGGCTGGGATGGAGTGCTGCCACCTGGGATGGGGTGCTATGCTGCTGCTGTTCTGCCTCTTGCAGGTAGAGGGGTGGGGGCGCTGGCCTCATCTCCCCCCATGCTTGGAGCACTCTGATTGGCTGTTTCTGTCAGCCAGTCATTGTGAATAAAGTGTTATGGACAAACAGACACAAGCTTTTATAATATTCGAATAGTTATTTGCTCTCCCCAGATTGCAGAACATAGAGGATAGTGTTTCCCCTCCCCTTCCCCCAAGAGATGTTAGGGTTTTGTTTGTTTTTTTTCTCCTGCCTTTAGAAAAAGTTGTTGGTTGCATCCAAGGTTGGGAATTTTGATTGAGGTGTTCTCATGCTTCTGTTAGAGGTTCCTGGTTAGAGCATGTTGCCATACTGCACAGGGACAGACTGTTCACCACATTTGAGATCACCGCCAAAAGATTCAGATGAACTCTGAAGTTTTTTGCTTTTCTCTAGCAGAGGGCACTGTTCTCTTCTTTTAGATAGCTGGCTGTGACAGCATACTGACAGTGTTCTGATTTTTCTTCTGATTTGTGTGCAGCAGGTCAAAGTGTTCCAGGTGTTTTGGGACAAACGTGCCTTGTACTTGTATGGTAAGATTGGTTCTGTAGTTTTAGGAATAAGTTAAACAGGCACTGGTATGGAATGGTTTGGATAGGTATGTACCTGCTGTGAGCAGGGGGCTGGACTGGATGACTTGGTCCCTTCGAGCCCTATTTTTTTAATGATTTGTATAAACTGTGTGCGCTATGGTATATTTTATACTTACAGCATAGGTACTAAAGATCCAGGGTTGGGCAGGGACAGGCATGGGAACAAAAGAAGAGGGTAGCAAGTATTGGTAGTCTGGCCATATTCCCCCCCCTTCCTCCTCCAATGCTGCTTTCCCTGCTGCAGCAGTTGGGGGAGGTGAATTTAATCCAGTAATTAGAGAATTTAAGCTAGTAATCCAATAATTAGAAATTTATAATTTTCATGTATAAAATCTAACTATTGAGAGTTTATTTTACATTTGAGTTCTTGGATTCAGGTAAATACGATAGAAAAAAAATCATGATTACTCTCATACATGTACAGTACCTAATATAGCTGACCAAATCAATAGGGCTAGCATTTATTTTTCAAAGGCCTCCTCTACACATTATAGTTATTGCATAATTAACTGATTAATTGTACAATTACCTGCAGACCAGCTATATGTACAGAATAGCCAGCATGTGATTAAAATGTTCCAACCTGATCTCAAAAATGTGTATTAACTTTAGAGCTAGTTGCTGTTGAACTTTAATTTGCACATTTAGCAGGATCCTCCTTACTGCTGGGGGCCCTGTCAGCTGACAGGGCTTCCAGCCGCAGGGAAGCACCAAGCCCACAGTGAAACCACCCAGCCCTAGGGATTGCTGCAGCTGTGACTCCCAGGGTCTGGGGATCACACACCACCAAGCCCAAAGGATTGCATCTGCTGTGATCACTCTTACAGTGATTTTCCAGGCCTGGGGGTGCATGGGATGCCCCCACATCTGGGAGCAGTTCAGCTGGTGTGCATGGGGCTCCCAGCTGCTGGATTTGTCAGTGCAGGGGACAAAGAATCAGGCTTTCTCTGTAGGTGGGAGGATGGGAGCACTTCAGAAGGCATGTGGCCAGCCTGGAGAGGATTTAGAGGAGAGCCACTCGATGAGAGGGCAGCAGGACAGGCCCTACGAGACTGAAGGACCTGAACCTGTTCAGCTTCAGCAAGAGGAGGCTGAGGAGGGACCTGGTGGCTGCCTACAAGCTCATCAGGGAAGATCAACAGCAAATAGGCAGAGCTCTTTTCTCCCCAGCACCACCTGGGGTGACGAGGAACAATGGAAATAAGCTGATGGAGAATAGGTTTAGGCTGGAGATCAGAAGGCAATATTTTACAGTTAGGGTGGCCAAAATCTGGAACCAACTTCCTAGGGAAGTGGTCCTCACCCCTACCTTGAGCAAATTCAAGAGGAGGTTGGATGATCACCTGTCTAGGGTCTTGTGAACCCAGCATTCATTCCTGCCTTGGCAGGGGGTCAGGCTAGATGATCTGTTCAAGTCCCTCCTGACCCTAGCTACTATGAAACTATGGGATCTAAAGCATGAGTCAACTATCATGCCTCTTGCCCTGTATGTGTCACGTAGCAGGAAGTGCAGTTGTGTGCATCATACTTTAGATCTCATTGCGCCTTTATCTGCATGTGTAGAGGACCAAGATGTAATTTTACATTTTTATATATTGTATTAATTTAGAAGCATAGAAATTCTGTTGCTGGAATTTCAGTATCTGAGCTGATATATAAGCATTAGAGATCTCATTTTTTCTTCAACCAATTTAAAAATCTCTGGAACTGTAGACCTGGTTTAAAATTGATTCTATCCCATGCTTAGCCATAGAAAGGACCATATATTAGACTTATAAAAATTTTGTACTTTTTTCCTATATTTGAGTTGACTATAACCAGGGACTAAGTACCGCCGGCTAATTCTAGTGCATCATCTAGCCTAGGGACATGAAAATTATCCAGCCTCATGAGCTGGATTGGGGATTGCAGGTGGTGGAGCCAGCATACAGGACCAGTCTGGTATGGGTGCCACATACAGCGACATTTAGAATCAATGATTTGTTCACAGTACCTTAGCTCAGATAATAATTTGTTATTTTCTTCAACAGCCAAATTGAAACTTCCTAGCTGCTATATGAGCCACACCTTGTGACTCTTGATTTAAAGTCTAATTCATTGTCATAGTTTTACAAGTTTGAACTGTTCAAATTAGCAGTGTATATTAGAATTGGTTTTGAAGTTACAAATTAGAAACTATGTTGAGATCTTGGTACAGGTGAGCCATATCAGTGAAGCTGAAGATGAATTGACCAAATTTAAATAGGTGTGCACTTGTACAGATGGAGATGTTTGCTAATTTAAAAATTAGCTTTTCTTATTTTTAAGTTCCGTCCTTAATCATGGTGTAAAAGACCCTCACTGAAGTGATTGGTTATTATTCTGTCAAATGAACAAAGTATGTTGAAGAGAGGGAATAATATTTTTTCATCTCTCTATTATTAACTTGAGTATTTCACTACTGATCAGTTTAGTGAAAACATTCAGTTAAGATGTTTATTTCACGATACCAGATCACGTAGTATTTCTTTGAAGACACTTGGGTTACAAGTAAGCTGTTAGAAGAGCCAAACCATGTGACCAGTAGTATTTTTTACTAAATTATTTAATGTACTGAGTGGCAGGTATACCTACAATAAGTATGTGTTTCAGTACATAAAACCAGTAATACAACATGCAAACCTTTATTTGAATGTATGAATCTGTGCACGTGAGTTTTTCACACCTTTGCTTTGTAAATGGTCACAAACTAGTGGTCAGTCTACTTTTTACCTTTTAATATGCTGCATAACAGATACTGAAAGCTGAAGTTCTTTCACACCTATTTGGACTGAAAATAACCAGTTTTATTAAAATATACAAGCGAAGCATTGTAACAACAAACACAACAAAACAAAATAAGAAATCAAACCCCAAACCAACCCAACTTATAATGCATGTTAACATTTCTTGTCCACTTCTATGTATAAACTGGTCTAATTAGGTACAAGGATCTAAGAACCTTTGAAAGGGGTCAAGTGTACTTTAAATGCATAATAATCCATTTCAACCACAATTTCAGCTCATAGCTGTCATAAGTCGCTCATTCATCATATGTGCTTTTTTTGTTTTTGTTTTTTTAATTCCTGCAAATTAAACCATTCTCACTCTACTTGAATCCAAGGAATCTCTAAATTTAAGATCACCCCTAATAATTAGATTCTATGTGTGAAACTTAGAGGGTTTTTTTATAATTTTCCAGGCGTAGAATCTAATTATTGGAGGGTTGCTTTAAATTCACCCCCCGTCCCAGCTGCAGCAGGAGGGCATCCAGTTACAGGGGGGAGGAGAGTCAGTTAGCAGGTGACCCCCCCTTCCCTGCCCCCACCCTTTTCTACCCTGCAGCCTCTGCCCCCCCACGATGCCTGCCCTGGCTGTTCCCTTAGAGTCTCTGGCCCCCCAGCTGCTCCTTCCCTATTTACTGTTGAGTGCAGCTCTGGTTCCATTTTCTCCCAGACCATGGAAGGCATAAAAGCTTCAATCCCTGCCTGGCCACACAGCAGTGGCTGTGGCAGCTCTGGCTCAGCTCTGCCCTTAACCTGGGCTTAGGGCTGGAGTTGAAGCTGCAGTAGCTGCCTGCCTCCTATCCCCAACCTACCTTGTATTCAAATCCAAGATGAGACCTTCCTTTCATGTTGAATAGGGGGTGGCCCTCAGCTTGGATTTGAGTAAATAAAACAACTATAACCATTCTACATGTACTATAAGAACAGTATTTTAGAACATAACAATTATGTACATGTAGGAACTAGTACTGGAAGTTGATAGTTTGTGGGACTGGATTGTAACATTTAAAGTTCAACGTTATTTTTGCTTTTTATAATGTATTATTTTAATTGGAGTACATAGTACATATATTTACAGATTGTTATCCCTTTTTTTAATTTTGCAGATTTTTTTTCCTCATGCTATTTGTGTGTCACTATCGTTGATTGTGAATGTAGCTACAAGAATAAGTTGCCGCAGATAGAGAATAATACAAAAGCAATTAGTGTTTTGGATCCTATGCTAATATTCCATTGCATGCTAATGCAGCTTGCTTTGGCTAATATGTAGTCTAGGATGGTCTTAATCTTCTATTAAGAATTTATGCTTTTCAGATTAAAATTTACTTGTTAACACAGGCTTGCTGATTTCAAGTATTGAGGGCCATTGACCTCAACCTTATGCTTCCCTGTCAGCAATGCAGTTGTACTTGTAAGAAATGCAAAGATTCTCATGCACTTCAGAAGTGTTGCTGTTTTAAGTTACAGAATAGCCTTTTCTGTGGAGAACAGAAGTTGTTCCAAAGGCTGCTTATAGACTATAAAATCTTTACGTTATTTAAGAAAGGCGTCATCTCATGTTTTTTGAAATACAGGGTGGATAAAAGTTAACAATTAAAAAAATCAATATTTTTTATTTAAATCACATTTTTTGATTGATTGTATATTTTTATTTTTTTTGTTAGGATGCTTTAAAAAAATAAACCTATATATAATTTTAATTATATCATCATGGAACAGGTATTATAACTTCTAATTATAAACTATTTGAGAAGTATTGCTGGATAAAGTGTATGAGAAAAATTGAACAGTGTGTAAAAAGTCTAGAGAGGAAAGTTGCTAACCTGAGTCTTGATGGGTGGAACAATGTCCACAGTGATCCAGTAATATGTGCTTGTGTGACAACAGAAGAAGGGGCTGTTTACCAGAAACAATTGATACATCAGGAAATGCACACAGCAGAATACTTACAGGAAGTAGCAGTAAAAGTTATAACAAACTGTGGGGAAAAAAAAGCAAATGTCTAGTATGCAGCTTTGTCATGGACGATACAGAAAATGTATCAAAGATGAGAAGAAATCTAGAAGAAATTGAAGAAACCCTAAGCTAATAACCTATGGCTGCAGTGCTCATTTCATGGACCTCTTAGCCAAAGACTTCAGTGCTCCAGAAATAAAGGCTAACGTTGGTGAAATTGCAAAATACTTCCATAACAGCCACTTTGCAGCAGTGGCTCTGAAGAAAGCAGAAGGAATGAAACTAACTCTCCCACAAGATGTGTAGTGGACTGTTTTAGGGGATATTTTGGCTGGCTTAATCTGATGACAAATTGTGAACAATATGGTAACAAAATAGATGGAACTGTCATAGCCAAAGTTCTCAACCTTGGGCTAAAGAGAAATATAGAACATATGCTGACTATCCTGAAGCCTGTTTCTATAGCATTGAACAAAGTTCAGGGAAATTGTTGTTTTATTGATGATGCTGTTGGAATTTGGAAGGAACTAAGTGAGACCTTGAAAAGTGAAATATGCAATGACAAGTTAAATTACAGGTATTAAAAAAAATGAATGGATCAAGCACTATCTCCAGCTCATTTTCTTGCCAGTAGTCTCAATACTTGGTACCAGAGTCAACCCTTAGCTGCTGAAGAAGAGGAGTTGGCTATGACATGGGTATCCAGCAATCATCCCTCCATAATACCAACTATAATAAATTTCAAGGTTAAGGGTGAACTAGTCAAGAAATGTATGTTTGCTGATGAGTATTAAAGAAAGTCATACTGGTGAACTGATGGAAGTCACTCAAGCACCAGGATCCATCAGAGACTATTGAAGTGATAATCTAGCTTTTAACAGCAGTAGCTTCTTTACATGACTTCTGAGGAGAGGCTGAGGGGAATGGGCTTATTTAGTTTAGAGAAGAAAAGACTGAGGGGATTTAATAGCAGCCTTTAACTACTTGATGAGAAGTTTGAAAGAGGATGGAGGTAAATTGGGTTCAGTGGTTATGGATAACAGAACAAGGAGCAACCATCTCAAGTTGCAGCAAGGGAAGTTCAGTTTAGATATTAGGAAGAATTTTCTCACTAGGTAGGGCAGTAAAGCACTGGGACAGGTTACCCAGAGAGGTTGTGGACTCTCCTTCCTTGGACGTTTAAGACGTAGCTAGACAAAGCTTTGATTGGGATGATCTACTTGAGGCTAGTCCTGCTTTGAGCAGGGGGTTGGGCTAGATGTGACCTCCTGATATCCCTTTCAACCCTAATTTTTTATGATTTTTCTGCGTGTGTAAAAAGAATATTTTCTTCCTTTGGACTAATTCATTTTAAAATTGAGAAATCACTAAGGAACAGAAAAAGCAGGAAAGCTTGTCTTTCTTTTCCAGTCTATAAATAAACAGGAAGAGGAAGGTGAAGACTGTGTTTGCTGCATAACCCAGTATTTTTAAGTTTTTGATGTTGACCTGGCTGAACTAATCTATTTAATTTTTGTTAAAAACACATTTTGTATTTATAACTAAAATGGTTAAAGATTAAAAAAATACATTTGCTTTTTTGGTTAAAATAATTATACATGTTTATGGTTAAAGAAAAATATCTAAACTAAGTTTGCTGTAGTTAAAACAATTTAAATGTTGTAATTCAGTTTTCTGATGTAGCTGCAAAATTAATCTAAAATCAAAATAAATCATTGCTTTAAAATGTATGTAGCGTGTGCCTTCTAAAAATGAAACGTACATCTATCTCTTGATGTGACTAATATGTATTAAGGTTATATCAAACAAGAATACATTTTTTTTGTAGAAAACTATTACATTGAGGCTTCCTGACTAGTGATTTAAACTGATTAAAATTGACTTGATTTAAATCAAATCCACCCTGGTAAAAAGTTATGTTGTGCAAATAAAGTTAATCTGTATAGAGTGTTTTTAAAAAAAACACACTTCTGTCTCTTGCAGAGCTTTGTATATGATGACTGATCCTTTTAAAACTTTCATTTGATTTCAGTTTGTCCTGCGAGCATGATTTAATATTACAGAACAAAAGTGAATACAAATGCTTTCTACAGTGCTAATTTTAATTTATGAATTGTTTCCCTGTTTCTAGTCTTGTTTGTTTTATTCTAAACGAAGAAGTATTTTAAGCACGTCAGAGTTTTAAAATGTTTTCTAAAATTTCTTTAAAAGGGAAATTAAATCTTAATAAAATATCAATGTTATTATTTCAGGTACTTGAAGCATTATGATAGTGAAATATGGACTTTAAGTAGTTTTATAAGTTCCTAGTTGCTTCAGTCAGGTTTGGTATCCCATTGTGCCCATCTCAGAAAGCTCAGTTAAATTTGAGATCCAGTGTAGTGAGTTTGCCATACCAAAAAGTATGATACACAAAGTACAAACGCAGATCATTTTTGGCCAAAAAATATTTTTTCTGTCTCTCATACTGTTCTTTTTTTATCTGGACATTTGTGATAATTTTAAAGACTGCTTGGTTCTCAATGCATGGCTCTTATAATACTTTCTTTATTGGAACACAGACCTCTGCTTGCCTGGTATTACTGTTTTTACCCAAATCCAAGAGGCTTTTGATTTTAGAGGATACCTTTACATTCTATACATGAACAATTTTATAAATTTCTTATAACGATCTATGTGTACAATCTAATTATTGGAGTGTTGTCTTAATTTTTGTCTGTTCTCTCCACTGGTGTGGTAGGGAAAGTAGCAGCAGGGGGGCAGGCAACCTGATCCCCGTCCTTTACCCGTCTGTGACTTTTTCTCTTCCTGACTCCCACTTGCCTCCCCCTACCTGTCCTCACCATATCCCCCCTCCCTCCAATCCTTCCCTACTGCTTACTCTGAGCCACATGTCATCTTCCAGTCCAGGGCATAGAGCATGTGGTGGCCCTAGACTTGGCCAGACAGCAGTGGAGATAACAGCTTTGACTTTGGAGCAATTAGCTGTAGTGGCCTTGGCCCCAGATCAGGGCTGGGGTTGGGGCTGCAGCAGCAGCTTTCCTGCCATTGCACAGTTTCCCCTGCACTCTTCCTTCCCTCTTGCTCTGTCCAGCCTTCTGCATAGGCGACACACAGGATGGTTTAGAACCATAGACTGTAAGACCAAAAGGGACCTTGGAAGATCATCCTGTCCAGCTCCTTGCACCAAGCAGGAAAGGTTACTGCGGGTCAGGTAACCCCATCGAGGTGACTGTCTAGTCTCCTTTGGAAGGTTTCCAGGGTAGGTGATCTTACTACCTCTGGAGGGAGCTTATTCCATGGTCTGGACACCCTGACTGTGAAGAATTTTTTCCTAATGTTGAGCCTGAATCATTCTTCCAGGAGTTTGTGGCCATTACTCCTAGTTTTTACCTTGGGTGCCCTGGTGAACGGGTGCTCACCAAGCCCTTGATGTACTCCCCTAGTGTAGCAGTAAGCTACTACAAGGTCCTCCCTCAGTCGTCTTTTCTTCAGGCTGAAGAATCCCAGATCCCTCAGCCATTCTTCATATGGCTTGGCTTTTATGTAAGACTCTGATCATACAGGTGGATCTTTTTAGGACTCTGTCAAGCTTGTCCATGTCCTTGTTAAAGTCCAGAACTGGACTTAGTACTCTAATAACCATCTCACCAGTGCTAAGTAGAGTGGAAGAATCATTGGTTTTGCTGAAGGTACATAGGTTGATGCATACCAGAGTATCATTTGCCCTACTGGCTGCAGCATTGCGCTGCCGGCTTATATTCATATCGTGGTCTATTACTACCCCCAGGTCCCTTTCGTTTGTGATGCTAGTCAGTTTGGTGCTGCCAAGCCTAGAGGTGTGCTGAGGGTTGCTCATCCTAAGGTAGAGCACTTTACATTTCTCAATGTTGAACTTTATCAGGTTCTGATCTGCCCAATTTGCTTGCCTAAGTCCGCCTGCATTTGTAGTTTATCTTCAAGCATGACCACGCTCCCTCATTACTTGGTGTCATCCACAAACTTGGCTAGTGAGCTCTTCACCCTCATATCCAAATCATTAATAAAGATGTTGAAAAGTACCGGACTAAGAACCGACCACTGCCCCCTTCTTGCCGGGATGATACCGATCCATTCACTACGACTCTCTGGGTCCTGTCCTGCAGCCAATTTCTCACCCACCTGACTGTCTTGGAGTTAAGCCCACAATCCTCCAATTTTCTCGTGAGGATGTCATGGAGTATTAGATCAAAGACCTTTTGGAAGTCAAGGTATACAATATCAACCTGCTGTCTCATGTCCAGGTGGTAAATTACCTGGTCATAGAAGGAGATGAGGTTGGTAAGGCAAGACCTGCCTGCGACAAAGCCATGCTGACTGTCATTCAGAATCTTGCCTTCTGTAAGCTTATTGCAGGTAGATTCCTTGGTGAACTTTTCTAGGATTTTCCTTAGGATGGAAGTTAGGCTGATTGGCCTACCCAGGTCCTCTCTCCTGCTCTTTTTGTGAATGGGCACCCCTTCCAGTCCTCGGATTTCTCCAGAATGCCATGAGTTGCGGTAGAGTTTCGCCAGGGGTTCTGCAATGAGGCCAGCTGCTTCAGCACTGAGGTGAAGTTAATTTGGTCCTACTTGTATATATCTTTTTTTTTTAATTGGGCATACATCAGTTCTCTGGCAATAGTAGGAAGGCGATTATTCTTGTCACGCTAATCTTCTACTCTACCTGGCGTAGTTTTCCCCTTGCCCTGGTAAAAGGCTGAGGTAGAGTAGTCATTCAGGAGTTCAGCATTCTTCTGGGTGCTAGTAACCAGCTTTCTTGAGTTGCTGAGCAATAGCCTCACACTCTCATTTGTTTTTTACACATCTTTCCTGTGCCAAATCCCTCTGCACTCAGGGCATCAGCCGCCTTGTCTTTAGCTGGTATTCAAATCTAAGATGAGGCTTTTCTTCCAGTGATCAGTGGGGATGACACTTTGTTCTTGAATTTGAGTGAACTTGATAGTTCTATAACTTTCTAGTGTGTCATTACTCTTAGCAGTGTTAAGGAGGCAAAAAATGCTTGACTATGATGTGTGATGTGACTGCTTGCTTATATCCACACATTTCATAAAAATTGATTTCCTGTTCTGAGGAGTTTTCTTTTACTATTTTTGAATCTTTATTATCTGTAGATCATTCTACTGAAATCTCTCTGGATTGTCCTGGAATTTAAACCTGCATATGGGATACCCTTCTAGTTTGACATCTTCTGTTTTTTCTCTAGAGAACCTATGAAGTGCAATGTAGCATAAGATAGGGAAGTTTGTGTTGGAGTTCAGCATTTCAGCAAAATGCCCTGTAGTGGTCAATAAGCAACAGCAAGCATAAATGTGTTTGCGGATAATTGCTTTGTAATTGCTTCACCATTGGGAAAGAACCAGTCAGGATGAGAATAAGAACGTTAGAGTCTTAGTCCCAGTGTTTGCTAGATCAGTGTTTTTCAACCTGTGGTCTGTGAACCCCCCGGGGTCTGCAGTCTATGACTCAGGAATTTATGAAAGTTATCTATGATCGATCAAAAATATGTGAATAGCCACACTTACAATTCAAAGGGGTATGCACCTCCATTACATTTTTTTTAGGGATCTGCAAATGTAAAAAGTTTGAAAAACACTCTGGTGGACCATGCTCTATAATATTGGTGTCATACTTTTTCAGAACACGATGACCATTGCTCAATATTACATCATATTTTAGCTTCACCTAGGTATCTTGCTAACTTTTATACAAGTGTTTATATAGGGCAGGCTTCTTCACTGAATTGTCAAAATCACCAGTATATTTAAATTTAGACATATGGCCAGTTTCCTATACAATGCATGGGGGTAGAAGTGAGCATCTCAATGAGATTTATAACAGACAGTATGGCAGGACATGGGTGGGTGGGGGAGTAGAAATGCACTTAACCTAGCTAAGACATAATACTGCAGAGGTTTGAAATACTACTTTGTGAGGACTAGATTAGGATTCATAGTCTGCAACCCTCTGCGAGAGTGATTTACCTATATTGACCCTTTTGGAAACAGATGTCTTTTGTTCTTTTTTTTTTAAAGGCATGTAGTGGTAGCAATATTCATGTTTTTATGATTGCCTAATGATTAGTGCTTGCCAAGGAAGTGGGGGATAGGGTCCAGTGCTTTCCTTACCATTAGAAAGTATGATCCCATAACTCCCCATTCTATGGAGAGCGGTCTAACAGATAGATTGAAGTGTAAAACTTCACCTCTTCTGGTGAAGGTGTGTCACTGTTTAGAAGTTGGTGTCATAGAGTACAATAGAGGGTGTATGACTTAGCCCACTGGATGAGGTTTCCATCTGGGAGAGAGGAGTCTAGGCAGGACTGCTTGCTGTAATGACTTTCTGATATTATCTAATTACTGATTTTATATAGCAGCCAGTTGACATCTGTATTTCATATTAAAAGTAGGTGTTCTTTCCTATGTTCTGGAATGAAAGTAGTCACGGTGATTGCATTTTGTGCTGAACTCGCTTTTGCTGTGGCTTGGGCATCCTCAGAGTGTGCCTAGTGGATTAAATTTGTTAAGGTACTTGGGTAGAGAGGTGTCTAGTTAGTGGATTCTTAGCAGCTGTATGCATGAGATTAGGTACTGAACTGTACCTGTTCTGGGTATGTACCACAGCAAATTGCCAAGTGTTTAAGGAGCTTCCTGGCAAATATTTAGGCATGTAAAAGGTTTGGGTTGGGGGTTTGAAGAGTATACTCATAAATTTGGGCACCCAAGTTAAATAGGTTAGGTTTGGGAAAACAAATAGTTATTAATGTTTGTAATTTGTATTTCAGGAATGGTTTGATTAGTGATCTAGTTTCTCCCAAGGGATGCAGAGTAGAATAGGGAAACTTGCATCCCCAAATGTGAATAATGGAAAATACAGATTTTACAAAACAATTAAATAACCAATTAGTTAACTAAGAAGAATTGTTCCCTAAAATATAGAGTTAATGCTAAGTATCTTCATATTCTACTTCAGTTGTATACTATTTAGAATTTTACTTTGAAGTATATTTGAAGCATGAAGCCATTTTGTTTGTTTTTTCTTTTTTCTTTTATTTTTAAAAATATGTCCAGTGTTTTTTCTTTATAGCTGCTTCTTGCCGTTTTTTTATTATTGCTAGACCTTTGTCTTGAACAACTCGCCTTTTCTTTCTGCTTGATTTTGTAATGAAGCTATTTAACTAGTTTTGGGAAAATATTAATATTTGGGAGTGAAATAACTAAATTCAACATCATGCAAAATGAAGCAAAAGATGTACTGCATCAGAAGTCTGTTTTCATTCATGTATGTTTCTATGTCTGTTCTTTCATCAGGATTGCTTAAAATTATACTCAACATTATTTATTTTATAATATTGTAGGTATCTACATCACAATATCCAAAGATATTTAAGATCTTTTCAAGCTGGGTATATATTGGTATCTTTGTTTTGGGGAGCTGAGACCTGAATTAGCTAAAGGGTAATTTTTAAAAATCGGCACTGATGGACTTGCACACAGACTCAAACAATTTGATTGATGATTGTGAACAGAAAACAGGTCTTTGGACTTCTGGGTGTATCCTGGAACAATTGAACAATTCTACTTCCTATTAAAAAGTTCCATCTCTCTTCTAGTTATGTGTATATTGATAGTATTTACAGCCCAATGCCACACACAAGTGTGGTTCCTTCCATAAAGATAGGAAGTCATATTTTAAAATTATCAAGATAGTGATATATTGTGTTCTTGACTCTTGTTTTAATATATTCTTTTTCATTTTTACAGTGTGGTTTGCTGCTGGACTCTTCCCCCCCCCACTCCCACAGGATGATATGAAACTTGAAAGAAGACGATGCATACAGGTGATCTTAGTTTTGAAAATACATATAGGAAGAAAGATCTATATAGATGTGTTCCTTCTACTGTGTTCGCATTTGTTTATCTTAACCTCAAAAACTGTATCATTCAAACCATCATAAAAGTTACAGAACAGTAGAAAACATTGAAGTCATTTGGATTTTTGAAGCTTCAGGAAGGATGCTATGAAATTGTGTAGCAGGAAAACAGTTTTCCTGAGTGTAAATAGATTCTTTTCTAGTTGTCTCTCACAAGATGGTCCAGGCAGTCAGTGCTGAAAGAGGATACTGCTCTGAGTTCCCCTTTGTTATTTAAACCTTCCTTTTATTATATTTCCAATTACAAATTTCCTGTTAAGTGTTATCTAGTTACTAGTATATAATTTAAAGTTTTAAAATACTGCATGCTTTTTTTTATTTAAACAATTACTGGTTTGATTGAAACTGATTTAATCAAGGAAACAGTCAACAGTATTTCAACCTTATCTCACGTTAATAGATTTAAGTATTGTATGTGTTTTGTAAAAGGTGATAATCTAACAGTGACTCTTTGTAATATCTAAACGTTCTTTAAGTTAAGTTAAATAGTACTTGGACATACCAAAATGAGCATGATTGCTTCTATTGAGTAAGAATAGGTTATTTCCAAATATACTTGTAAATTGTTATCTTGGGAGTATGGCTAATAAATTGCCATAAAGAGCGATAGTAGTCAACAGATCTTCAGTAGACTCAGAGCTCTATAAAATAGTAATTGTAGAATACATAGTTGAATGTCTTGTTTCTGCAAAGGTTTATAATCTATTGCTCATATCTCCAGGTTTATACATGTGAAAAATACAAAACAAGGTGGGTCTTTATTATTTGTTTGTTCTGCTTTAAAACCCATCCATGCTTAATTAAGACAAAAAGGAGAGTTGAGTTTATGCATGCATGCAGATGATTTCCTGATTGACAGTTCTTGGTTCCATCAGTCATTCATGCATAAACAGCTTTACAGGGTGTATTTACATGGAAGAAGTTGGATTAACTCCAAGATGCTGTAAATTCATATATTTTTCTCTCCAAATAAAGCCCTTTGATTTAAATATCTGAAAAGTTGCATGGTGATGGTTAAAGTAACGTTTGAGCTAAATGGCTGTAAATGTTGTTATAAATTGTTCATCTAAAGGTGATATTCTTTCAATTTTAAAATGTCTTTGTAGTATATTATTTAACATCTCTACATTAGCTCTATTAATGTACCCTAAAATTACTGGATGTCTGTGAAACAGGCAGCTGATCTGGTTGCAGATTAAGATTATTCATTGTTGATTTGTTAATTGATCTGATTGTTAACATTCAAAATATGAAATGGACTTAAATATTGAGAGAAAAAAGTTTTAAAACTTTTAAAAGTACTTACCCTACAACTTAAAAGGGTTGAGTTTAATGCCAAGTAGTGCCTTAAAATGTAAGATGCTGTTGAGGGGATGAGAACAATGTTGTTTGATTTGATTTAATTTGAAGTCAATTTATGATCAACTATTTCTAGTTTTTGGTCAAGGCTTTTGATCATTACCATCGAATTTATGGTTTATAAAATTAAACTTTTATCCAAGCTTTAAAAATCAGAAAGTTCTCATTTTACAAACATATCTACCAAAGCCCAAACTCTTGGTTTTTGGAAGAGGTTATAGATCGTAGAGTTCAGGATTTTGAAGCATCATGAAATAAGAATATAGAGAATAATATAAATTTCCAATAAGAAAGGTAACTTGAGAGAAAAGGTTTGTATTCATAGTATCATAGTACCTAGGGTCAGAAGGGGCCTAGAGCAGGCCATCTAGTCTGACCCCCCACCAATTGGCAGGAAATGAGTGCCAGGGTCACAGGA
>JAGPOW010003316.1:38812463-38916940 GCA_030014935.1 Caiman crocodilus
CAATTGGCCAGTTTTGCCAAGAGGTGATCATGGGATACCAGATTGAAGGCTTTTTTGAAGTCAAGATATATGACATCAATCTCTTCTCCCTTGTCCAGGCGATAGGTCTTACTTGACCAATTTCATTTCCTTTTACAGCCAAGTGACCTATCTGCAACAAACCCATGCTAGCTATCCCTTGGGATGTTGGTTGGTCCATTAAGGATGGCCCCTTTAATAAACATTTCTAAGACCTTCCCCAGGATAGATTTTGATGAGCCTAAAGTTTGCCAGATCCACTTTCCTCCCTTTCTTGAAGATAGGCACCACATTAGCTTTCTTCTACTCTTCGAACACAATACCAGAGCGCCAGGAGTTCTCAAAGATCCGTGCCAGAGGCTGGGCTATGATGTTTGCCAGCTCCTTGAGTATCCTGGGGCATAGATTGTCAGGGCCAGGTGACTTGAAGGTATCCAGCCTCTCAAGGTGTTCCTTCACAAGGTCAGCATTGATGGAGGGCAGGGAATCTCCCTCACCCAGACCTCCCTGTCCTGTAGGAGGCATGGGCGTCTTGTGGGACTGATGAAAGACCTACGTAAAGTACCCATTTAATAGGTTGGCTTTTTCCTGGGTGTCAGTTGTCCCATCTGGTTCAGCAGGGGTCCAATGTTGCCCTTGGTTTTCCTCAGGCTCCCCACATATCTGAATAAGGACTTTTTATTGTCCTTGATGCTCAAAGTTAGTTGGAGTTCAGTTGCAGCTTTGGCTTTCCTGGGTTGCTCCCTGCAGGACCAGACCAGTGCAGGATATTCCTCCTTGGAGGTGAATCCCATCCTCCATCCTTTGTAGGCCTTTCTTTTTAGCCTCAGGAGGTCTGCTAGATCCCTGGAGAGCCAGGGGGGCTGCTGTACCCTCTTGCTGCCTTTCCTCCAAGATGGAATAGAATTAGCCTGTGCATTGAGGATCGCTTCTGTGAGGAGCAGTCATGCTTCCTGGACTCCCCTCTCCCTGGGGTTGTGGTCCCTTAGGGCCTCACTGACAAGCCTCCTGAGCTTGTCAAAGTCGGCTTTTCTGAAGTCAAGGACTTCAGTGTTGCTGACTGATTTGTTGGCTTTAGGATGGATGGCGAAGGTGATCAGCTTGGGAAACTGGGTGACAGCGACCACATCGATCACTAGGTCGCCGATTAGTAGTCAGTACCAGGTCGAGCAGCACTTTACCTCTCATTGGCCTGTAAACTTCTTGAGTCAGGTAGGGGTCATCCACACACGATAGGAAGCTCAGATTTTGCTCAAGATAGTGACTGCTCGGATTTTGCTAAGTGATCCTCCCAAAAGATGTCTGAGTAATTGAAGTCACCCATGACAACCATGGTCCTGGAGCATGCAGCCTGAGCCAATACCCTGCTGAACTCCTGGTCAAGCTCTTGACGTTGGGTGGGAGGTCTGTAGTAGACACCCACCATTGTGTCTCCTGTGCCGTGTTCCCCATGGATTTTAACCCAGAGGGTCTCCAGTTGTCCACCCTGGTCACCAACATCAGCTTACAGGGATGCGTAACTTTCCTCAACATAAAAAACTACACCCCTGCCCCTTTTATCTAAGCCAGTTTCTGCAAATAGTAGCCTGTGTTGCAGGTGCAGAAAAATATTTTGTTTATTTGAACTAGTTCATTCAAATTGAGAAGTTGTGTGGAGTTGAAAAAGCAGACAAATTATCTTTTTTTTCCCCACTCTGTATATGAAAACAAAGAGAGGATTAGAATAATTAATTAGAAGGACATTTTAGGTAACTTAAACTTTCATTTTTTGCTTATTCTATTCTAGGATAAATGGAAACATGTTGGCTATTCTGGGGATGCCCTTTTGTACAAGGATTTAGCTAACATGAATGTCAGCAAAAGTCCTGAGAAGTCTGTATGCGTTTCACCTTTTAGCTGGTTGTTAAAGCTAGCTTACCTGCGTCTAACTAGATTTTTCCACTCAATTGACCGCATTTCTTCAGAGGCTTGAGTAGACTAAACAGAAAATAACTGACATGGTTTTGAGCCTGAAGCTTCTTGCATGTCTTTGGTCCAGTTAATGAATTAGTGAGAGAATGCATATGGGTTTAATGTCTGTATTCTAAAGGGGACTTGTGTTACAGATGTAGATCCATAAAACTTTCTGAAAATCAATAGTAAATTCCTCTTTCTACCTTTGGGATCATATCTTACATATGTTAGGTCAGCACTGATATATTGTTTTTTATTAATCATTTTTTTTTACCTGAAGGTAAAAACTCATGGGTGGTGGGCATTGTGATACAAGGAGGGCAAATTTCACATACCAAAATAGTTCAGAAGAGTGGTATACCATGACCACAATTTCATTTAATTCCCATGCACTCTTACCATTATCAGCCTTCCTTAGTATCACCTTAGATCAGTGCTTCTCAACAAGTGTGCCAAGGCATCTTCCTTCCAGAGAAAATAAATAGATAAAATCAGGTTTCATTGAGTAGATAAGTGCAGGCTCTTTCTGACCAGCTGCTCCTCCTCCTTTCATTCACTGACATACAGGCCCTTCCCTGTCAGCTGCTCCTGTACCTTCCCAGTCTCTCTTCAAGCAGGTAAGCACTATAATAAATAAATCTGGTTTTGAAATGGGATGCCATTCAGTTACAAAAAGTTCTGCAGGGGTGCCTGGAGTCTAAGAAGGTTGAGAACCACAGCCTTAAATTAAGTCAAAATGAAATGATTGAAATATGTAATTTGTTAAAGAGTCTAAATATGTGCTCATAAAATCTCCTTGCTTATCAAGGATCATTGTGAGTTTTTAAGCATTTTCTAGGAACTATTTATGGTGGTACCTCAATGTATAGAGGAGTAAGACTCTGGGTAAAGTAATATCTAATCACTTATATATTTTATGTGCAACTTACCTGAAATATAAGTCACTCCCATAATACCTGGATTAAATACATTGCTGCTGTCACCTTCAAAGGATATTGTACAAAGTTGAAGTCTGTAAGCAGAGACATGGTGTCTTTGAAGTGATATGTGTATTTACTGTTTCAAAATGTAGGTGATACTTTAAGAGATTAAAGACTTTTGATTGGATATTGAAGTGGTTCTGGCCAATAAAATATGTTGAAAATCAGTATATTCTTGTTCATTTCAAAGTAGGCTAATTTTTGAGAATCTTTTTTGCATACTGTTTTTTGTGTTTTGTGGTCTCCAGTATGGGCTAATTGCTCCTGCTCTCTTCAACATGGAATTGCCCAATCAGCAACTGAATCAGAACCCCCTGTGGAGACTTGGTCTCTGAGTTAAAATTTTCAAGCAAGCTGTTCCTGAAATCTGCAGCTGCTGATGCTTTAGTATGGGACAGAAGATACTTTCTGCTTGTGAGTGAGCATAATGTGCTTGTATGTGAGTCTTTTCTGTAGCTTTTGCTATTTTGACTGTTTGCGACTGCCACCAAAAAGGAGAGGTCTACAAGTAATTTTCTTAGGGTAGGTAAAAGACAGCATGCTAAATGAGCCACACATGGAGGTTAGCCCAAGACAGAACTAACCATAAGATTCTTCTGAGTAAAGGGTTCCTTATCATTCATCTTCTACCTGGTTTACTAACTACTAGTTAGTAAAACCTGCTAAATTATCTGTCTTCTGCTAGACCTCTTCTGAAGACAAGTTCCTTTTTTTTCTTCCTAACCAAAACTATATTGTCATAGAAGACACTTCCTGCACCCTGCAGAATCGACACCAGGTATGTTGTATTGCCATCTCTTACCTTGCTGTGTCTTTTCTCAGGTACCAATAGAGCCAAAGAAATAATTTCCCACTTCTCTTCAAACTTAATTTGAGGCTGTATAAGCTTTCACTGATGTCCTACAATGCTGTAGGATTCAACAATCAATGCTGAATGATTCTCCCTTATCCTTTTTCCAACAACCTCTGTTTTTAAAAATGGCCTATTGGAGGAAATAGAAAATGAATACAAGGGAACCATAAAAATGTAGGCTTCTGTACATTCCTTTTGAAAGTGGTAAGTGTTTCCCTTTCAAGGGAAGCACTTTTCTTCCTAAATCCATGAGATAATTTCCAACTTAAAGGCTTTCATACACTAATATTGTTGTCAGCAATCCCTCAATTTGAGGATGATCTTTACACCAGCTCACTGACAGGTGTTGAGCTGACTTAAGTCTTATCCTTGAGCCACAGATCTGTCCACAGAAGTTGCAAGTCCTTTTGCAGTGGAGAGAGTAGGCAGTAGGATGGGACTCCTCTCCTATTTCTGCCTCTGCTTTCTCTTCTCTGTTTTGAGGGCAAGATGTTTTACCTAGCAGGGGCAACTTGCATCTTGCCTTCTCCTAGAGTCTTCATTGGCCTCAATGATCTCCACACAGGAAATGATTTTTTTCTCAGCAGCTGAAGTAATACTGCAAATATCTTTCTAGAGATACAGAGTTGAGTTTAAGACAATGTTTCTATACTAGTTTGTATATACTTCTGAGCTCTTGGCAGCAGTCAGAGGAAACTGTACAAGGACACACTGAAGACATTTCTCAGGAAAACAGGTGGCAACATCAAGAGCTGAGGAGCCGTCTGCTAACCAATTCCAGTGGTGCCACAACCTCAGCTAATCTGCTTGTTGCCACTGACCTGGTGACGTGTCCCCTGCCTGTGTGGCAGCAGTGAGGGGTACAGCCTTGTACTGAAGCCCCTGCAGCCACGGGGGCAGCGGATGCATTGCTAGGGCAGCATGGAGCTTGCAGCAGCAGCAAGCTGCCTTGCGCAATCCTGCTGTTCCCTGCAGCGCCAGGACCCACGTGCTGGGCCGAGGAGGCCCTGGGGAAGATAGTAGAAAATGGGAGCCCATTCCTGCTCTGTGCACAGGTTTGAGGAGGGGGCATAAGTCCCTGTTGCCACCTGGGAGCGTATGCAGTGGCAGGGAGTCGGGGTGGGGGCTCACCCGAGCCCACAGCAGACAGGTAATGGGGGTGGGAGGCAGACTCTGCTTTGCTACAGCAGCTTTTGCTTCCTGCTGTGGGCAGAGGGCTGTGTATCTGGGTCCCTGGCCCCGAAGCCCCTAGCAGTTAGTGGTCCCCTCTGGCAGGGCTGGGTGAGGGTAGGGTCTGTGAAGGGGGGAGTGAGGGGCACCAGCAGGGCTTGTAGGGCTGTGATAGGGGTGGGGTGGGGGAAGTGACGGGCTTGAGCAGGGCCAGAGGGCTGTTGGGGAGGGGCGGGGGGAGTGAGAGGTGCTAGGGGGGCTGTGGGGAGGAGTGAGGGGCCTTTCATTTTAATCGCAGATCTTTGTGCTTTTTATCAGAGAATTTGTGACTTTTTTATCAGACAGTTTGCAATATTTTTTATCAGGGACAACCAGGATCCTTGCTAATCAGCAAGGCTGTCTTGGAGACTCATGATAAAGGATGAATTAATCTCTCTTTTTAAGATCAACATCATATAGTTATCTAATGAAACAGTTATGTACAGTCATGAAATAAAGTGCAGGTTTCCCTTTATATACTGTACATGTGTTCCTGGAAGATGGCGCATAACTGAAATTTGCATAAAGGGAACCTGCTCTATAATGTAACAGATTGGGATACGTTTAAAGACCTCAACTGTAATGACGCCCAGACTCATTTCTACCACTTTTACAAGATAATTTTCGTACTCACCAACAGCAGACAGTATACACAAGCACAGGGTGGAGGTGAATGTTTAGTTGGTGTGAAGAGAGGGTGGTGAAGGGTGTTCAGTGTCGCATCACTGGTAGGAGGTACAGGAAAGGTAACATCCATAGGAGAATCAGCAGGCACAGGGTTCTCATCACCCTCTGATACCAGTGGAGTGGGGCTGGTAGTAGCTGAGTAAGGCTTCAAGTGAACAGACATTTGTTTTCCCAGGGGAAACTCATTCATGGGAGCAATTTCTACCAGGTAGGAGAGTGGTTACTTTTCTTCTGAAGCAGCCAGTATTGTTCTGGGAGAAACAGTGTTAAAACCTGCACATTCCTGTTTTTTTTGTCTGCAGAGCTGTTATTCTCTTGGTAGTAAGGCCTGTATGTGGCCATGTACTGTCACTTCTGAACGTAATGGACATTAGTCTGAAGAGTCACTTTTCCTTTACCAGAAGTATTGAGTCTTCAATGGGAAGTCCATGTTTATATCCGCCTCCTAAAAAATGAATCTTTGCTCTTGGAACACTACAGGCCCTCATGAATTGGACCCTCAACTGTCTCCTTGCTACTTTAGTAGGCAGCAAGGATGTAATAGCTATAATTTCACTGATTGCTATTTTTTTTTTCACTATTACCTCTTTTCAAGACTTGCTTCCTTGGTTTCCACTTTAGCCTCATGATCCTGTTGCCATTTCTACAGAATGCAGGTATAGATTTAATTGAATTGAATGAACTGATTTTCTTTTCCCCCAGACAGTACAAATTTGTCTTTCACGTGATGGACAAAAATATGAGTTTTGATTGTTAGTCCCGAAGTAGATTTGTTGACAAAGAATACCTATCTTTTTAGCTGCCGTGCTTTTGAGTTAAAGCATAACGCAGTCTTCTACAGTTCGTCAGAGAATTCCATAATGTTGTGCTTGAATGAAAGGCACTATGAGTTAATATGACCCTGAAATACAGGTGTTTGTTTATCATGACTAAAATGATAGCATCTGAACAAATCTTTAGTCAAAGAATCTTTCTTCAAGAAATTTTTCTTTGGTTGTGTTGGGGAAGAAAACATTCTCTCTATTTTAATATTTTGGTCTTAAGGTAGGCAAGCGTGACTTTACAGTTATAAAAGTACCCGATCCTTTTGGGTAGTGGCATTTGACCAGGATACTGCAGCATTTCCAGTTACACTGAAATGGATTTGGGACACCATGTTTAATTTTATTCTTGGTTGTTATTTTAAAGAGCTCTATTTATTTAACTCTGTATCTCTTGAATTAAATCATAAAATTCAATATTGACTCCAGTGGAAGCAAAGTTAAACCAATGTTGACTGCTTTTGAAAATCCTGCTTAATTTATGTTGCATCATGTTTGGTTTATTTTGTGTTTAAAAAAATCAATAGTTATGTCTTCCTGTACAAGAGGAAATGGAGGTATGAAGCTCACAGGAAAGAATGAGTCTGAAAATAAAAATACCAAGTCATTGACGTGTTGTGAAAAAAGAAATGGGAGAAGAACCTTTTCCTTTTATTTGGACATGGTAGTTAATATAGACTTGTTTATTGCTATTTTTAGTGATGAACATAGTGCAAATAAGATTTTAATTGCCAGATGTACTTGATTCTAAGATGAGGTCCCTTCCCCTGCATTTAACATGCTGGTAGGGGGAGGAAGACCCTTATCTTGTAATTGAGTTGGGTGGGGAGTGGGAGAACAGTCAGCGACTATGGCTCCAGTTCTATCCCCAGCTTGGGGCTGGAGCTGCAACTGCTGCCTCCCTCTCTGCAGGCCTCTGTTTCCCTCCCCTCCCCCAACACCTGTCCCTCTCTCCCTGCACTTACTCTTGCTGTGGCATGGGCATGCCCAGTTCTGATTTTGCCTGTGGACTGGGGCCAGTGCCAGGGTAAAGGTCAGGGGTAGGTAGGGGACTTGAGGCTGCAGGGAGGGCCAGGCAGTTGGGGGGGCGGGGAGTGAGGCTGCAGGGAAGGAAAGGGGTGCAGGGAGATGTGAAGTGGCAGGGGATAGAGGTAGCAAAGGGCAGAAACAAGGAGAAGTGCAGACAGCAGAGGTGGGGCAAGTAGTGGGGGGGGGAAAGGTCACTTGAGGCAAGCTTCTTGACCCTCTCCCCCCACTGCCTGCCCTAGTGCAGCAGTAGGGGAGCAGATTTAGGATGATAATAATTAGATTCTGTATATGGAAAATTATAACTAATTTACAAATTTTCCATGTATGTAATGTAGTTACTGGGGGGAGGTGTGTTGGATTCAGGTAAACACGTTATCTTATTTCACACCCACTGGCCAGGACGTGTGTGTACATTTTGGGGGGGGGGGGGTTGGTTGTTTTTGTTTCTCCCCTTTTTTCCCCTTCCCTATTTCCTTTTATCTACTATGCCAGGTTGAATACTTGGCTATAGTTTCTCTGTCATCAAATGTAAGTATTGGTTGACTTTTTGATTGTCATCTCTTTGTGTAAGGGTTTGTCATTTTTTCAGAGCTGAGCAGTTTTTCTTTGAGCATTTGAGGAGCTACCCCTGATTAAAGGATACACTGGGGTTGACTGTAGAAGCATAAAAAGACTTTTAAGTCGCACTGTAATGTTGTATATACCTTTGCAAAATCACATGAGACATTGGCAGCCTTTTGGGCATTTAGTTTTAAGTGTAGAAATCCAGCCTTGTTTGGCATATATGGTTGACTTGTACAGGAGAAGTTCCAGAGCTAGGAAACATTTGTTCTCATAGGCGTTTATAATTAGAGCAAACTGCCTGCAGATTTCCCCCTCGTTGATACATGGTAAGGCTTAGAACCTCAAATTAAGAGAGATTTAGATCTAGCTAGAACAAACAAATTCTTTTCTCTTTGTCTTTTTACTAGGGAGGTCTAAAGCATCTTCCTCTTATTTAGACATCTATGCATATCCTTGAGGAGTCAGCTGTTTCAGGACTACCATTTTGATCTCTCAAATATGCTGCTTTTTAAACTGACTCTGTCTCTTCAGTCTTGGCCCTTTTCATAGTAACAGTTTTTCTATCCAAGAGGTCAAAGTAGGCTGTTGCTGCCTCCATTTATCCATTACTTTGATTTTTGCTTAAGCAAATGAAAAGATTGGAAATACAGTTTCTGCTTCAACAATCAGTGAGTTGTTCTGTGCCAGCCTAAAAGCAATCAGGAGACTATAATTGCTGGTTGTGCTGTGCATGCTAGGATAGGACTAACAACTTAAAGATGCAACACATAAGATAAAGGCAATCAAGAAGCCTCCCTAGTTCTCCATCTTCGGATGGAGCCAAGGCCATATGGCATAATGATATCCTAGAGGGATTTCATTCCAGAGACTGCCAGAGTTTATGGATTTATAAAAATGGCTTTTAGAGCATTCAAAGAAGAACGCTCTTTTAAGAGATCATGCCTGCATTCTCACTGTCTTCAGATAAGGACAAGACCTGTTTCCAAGGATCTTTGGTGTATTGATTTTACAATGAGGAACCCCAAGGGAACAACTTTTCAGTTTGAGTAATGCAGGTATGGGCTATATATGTAGTAAAGACATCCCAGTGGGTGATTAGGAAAATCCTGATTTCAGTAATCTAGAGAGAGGTGAATTTAGGTTTTTCAAGAAAGGTTAGCCTTACTTTAAAATCTTGGAGAAACTAGTGAGCACAGTACCAGAGATTTTTTTTCTCTTGAGTTTTATGACAAGCATCCAAAGCCTTATTAGTACAACCTTGAATATGTGTCCTGAGTGGTCAAACTGTAGTTTCCACAAGGAAGTCCAAGGCATCTTCATAAAGGTCTTTTTCACAGGACAGTAGAACTGATATGGATCCATCCTTTAGGCCTCTATAGACTAAATCCAAGGTTATTTCACATTTAAGAGACCTCCACCCATTAGATTCTGTACATGGAAACAAGGTGTTGAGCCAGAGCTGGTACCACAGCAGCTGTCTGAACTGGGCCAGTACTTAAATCCAAGACAAGGGTGCTTCCCCCTCCATCATACTGAATGGGTAAAAACCTCTTCTTGGATTTGAGTAATATGGTACAATAGTGAATTGCCTGTCAAGAATGACTGGTAGGAGGGCAGGGGAAGTTTGCTAACCCTAACACCCCCCACCCCTTCACTGCTACCACCTCCCATGATATTTATAAGCCTCTAGCCACAGTTGTCCAATGACTTCCTAAGCTTGCCAGATGTTAAAATTGTTAGAGATGTTAGTTGCGAGGAGCTAAAGAGGGGCAGTTGAGTTTTGTCTAGATATAACACTTCAGTTTGTGAAAACTACATGTGACATAGTTAGATCCTCTACAAAAGCTGTGAGGGCTTTTGTAACAATCTGTATATTACTGTAGCACAAGCAGCGATCAGTTAACCAGACATAGAAAAAAAAGATGAGATAATTAAAGAGAGATTTTTCTTAGGAGTGGAGGAGCTCCACAGGATGTCAGTAGGTTTCTGCAGGTGGCAAAAACCTTGGCCTTCTGGATTAGACTACCTAGGTGGCAATTTGCATCTCAGTTTAACAAAACAGATCTTAAAAATGTAAGAGACTGCCTGGGAAAAGACCTACTGATTATCTGGAAAGGTTACTTCGTGGGTAGCTCTGTCTTCACCTAAAGGACACTGGAAGCAACGCATATCTGTACAGTCTCTTGATCAGTCATAGGCAATTGGAGTTGGAAGGGATCTCATGAGTTCAAACAACTTGCTCAGAGCAGACCATGAAACTATTCTGGTCATGCAAACCCAGGCTTAGTGAGAAGATGGGTTGTTGTTGTTTTTTTTTTTTGGGGGGGGTCTTTTGTTTCCTGCTCACCCCTATATCTAGGCTGATAAACTAACAGCTATTAGGTGCCATAACTCACTTTTACATAGTAGAATTGCATTTCTACCTTGTACTGTTCAGAAAAGTCTTGGGTGTTTGTACTGACACAGAAAAGGGAAAAAAAATGCTTCCTCTTTCATTGTCTCCCTCTTCTTTTTTAAATTAAAATCTCTGATGTTGATCCAAATTCCTCTCTCTACTGTCTTCCCATGTAGTCCTTATTGTGAAATACATTTTGTTTCAGGGCAGTTTTGGATGTTTTTAGCCAGAAAATTTCATACCTCTTTTAAGATGTCTGATTTGAAGATATATGTTAAGTAGGTAATTGCCCATCAAGGAGGGTGGTGGGCAGGGGTGAGGACAGAGCATTGCTACCCAATGTCCTGTGCTGCTGCCAATCTGCTTCTGGCCCTGTGCGAGGCAGCTCCATTGCTGCCACTTGTAGGGAGCAGGCCTCTGCTCTGTCCTTGCCATCATGGTAGCTGCCTCCTGTCCGGAACGCTGTTGGAGCACTCTAGTTGTTTCAGACAACCAATTAGAGTGCGAATAAAATGCTATGGATAGACAAGACAGGCAGACAAAAGCTTTTATAATAGAATTCATAAATCATCTTTTCGAAAATTTAGTTGAGCTCTAGGAATTGTCAAATGCCCTTATATGAAGGGCATTGCGTAATTAATAAAAACCCAAATAGATGGCATCACCATCTCTCAGGGAGATAATATACCTTATTAGATAGAATTTAGAATCAGGTGTGCATTTGTGTTACTTGTCTGTCTTGTATCTAACATTTCAGGTGGGGTCTGAAAGTGTTTCTTAATTTCCTTAGATTTTCTATACAAGGAACTTGTTGCTGGCAGGGGCCACAAAGTTTTAAATGTCATTTAGCTTCTTTCAAAGGAGATTTCTTTGCTTTTCACCATTCTAATTAAGCTTTCATCTTTTGTATGACTATAAACTTATTTTTAAAAAATCTTCATAAAAAGAGAAGGCCAGAATTAACTTAGAAATTTTTTCTTGAACCAGCAGAAAGTAGACAAATTACTTTTGAATCTTTTGGTTTGATAAGAACATGGTTTCAAAACCTGGCATAATTTTGTAGCCTCCAGGATGCATCATCACTTGACATTTTGAGTAATGAAAATCCTTGTTGTGTTAACTAGTCTTCTTTACACTGTGATGTTTATAGACTATAAATAAAATTAGTTGATGGGGACTGACTTCTTTACACTACAGATGAAACCATGTCAGATCTTTTTGCAATGTGGTTAATGTTTTCTGTGTACCACAAACTGGAAGTAGATTGTAACCAGGGCCCTGACACAGTTGTGTTCTTATATTTTTTTTAGAGCAGTACTAAATCCTGCAGTCTTTAATTCATGTGAGTTTTCATACTAAATTTTGTGTGGTTCATTTCACAACAGTTAGTAGTTAGTTTAATTTTGCAAAGTTAGTCTGTTGTTTAATATTTGAACCTGATAGATAATGAATTCCCTCTCCTCAAGCAAATTTTGGGGTTTTCTTTCTTGGATTGAATGTCTTTGGGGGTGACATGCTTAAACACTAAGCCTAGATTGGCCCTCTGCATTTTCTCTGCCATTAGGACAGGAAGTTGGATGTTTTACATTCAGGCATCCATCCTCCAAAGTAGGCTGACCTTGAAGACCTCTGTTTCTTATGTCTAAGCCTGTCTTTTTTTTATGGGCAGAACATACCCATTTCTCTTATTTCTCTACCCCACAGAGAATAGCAGGAGCTGGCAGATAAATTACTTCCTGAGTAGTTTGCTTGGGAGTGAGGGAAGTGGGCATTAATGTACCTTAAAACAGGGTTGTCAGACATGCGGCCATCAGGCCTGATCCAACCCTTGGGGTCAGATGCTCTGTGGTAGGGCAAGCAATGGTAGCATTACCTCTGCAGTTGCTAGAGCCACTGTTTGGGGGTGGGGGAGGTATGCTGCCTCTGCTTTTCCTGGTACCATAGAATTGTCGCCAACAGGGATCTTGAACCAGAAATTCAGCAGGGGTGAAATGCGTCCCTCTGCTTTCTACACTATGGTGGTCCCTAGATGAAAGAATGAATGGACATTGATTTAACATCAATTCCAGAAAGATACATAAGCTTGTGACAAAAGACTTTACCATCACTGACCTCAGAGTAGCTGTCCTTTAAACAGAAAGAAAACTTTAAAAACCAGCTTGAATTCAAAATTGCAGAACAACAAATCAGCCACAAACTGGATTGTTTTGAAGTGTGTCTTCAGCAAAGACTCTGGATGCTAATCTCATGACCTAGACTAGCTTTTATAACCTTTATGTGTTGTTTCTAATCTTATGCTTAGTTTATCCATTTTGACCTTTTCAGCTCACCTTTACCTCGCAGCAGTGCCATCTTTCCTCCTTCTTATCATATCCTTTATATGTAAAGAGAGGTAGTTAACTGCTAATTTGAGGTTTAGGCAGGGCAAGGTGGTACTTTTACGCCTCTCTGAATGAATTAGTCCATAAGCTGCCACCCTATCCTGCCTTTTCAAATTCAGATTATTGTATTCCTTTCTGTTTAGTCCCCTTGCTTGTCTATAAGTTCTTTCATAGCTTATGTGGAAGTAGACGGGTACACCTGAAAGCTTATGCCCCTGTGAATGACTTAGTCTCTTAAGGTATTACCTTGTCTGGCTTCAGACTAACATGGCTAACTACTCTGTACTCTGGGAAGATAAATCCAGAATTATCAAACAGGAATCTTTAGTATCAAAATCATTTCTGACCTGTTGTGGTCTTTCTGAGTTTTTGTTCTGGTTTTTTTTTTTTTTTTCTGCTGTCAAACAAACGATTGACAACTCAGAGCTTTCATTTTCCCAGGGGGTGCCTTAGGTCTAAGAAGGTTGAGAACTACTGCTGTTTCTGGAGGGGGAAGGGGAAGGGGTGGAGAAGATGGAAGAGGTTTTTTGTTTGTTTAAATGGTAGGGGCAGGTTGGCATTAGGACAAATTAGAGGGAGCCATGTAGTACATGAATCAGTCTTTTTATGGAACTCATGTGAGTATCAGCTGAAGTTTACAGAAACAATGGATCTTAAATGTATGATGATAAAGTTTGCTGTGAACAATTTGTACAAACTCTAATACTTGTGTATACTATTATTCACAAATGTGGGGATAGGAATTTTAACAATTCTGGGATATTTTTACCATATATTGCTTGCTTGGTATGCCAAAATTATGAAAGCAGACCCTGGGAATAGATATGCATGTCTAAAATAATAAAGCATATAATTTGTCTTGGGTCATAAGTGAACAGTAGAAGTTAAATAATATCCTTTTTACTTTGCATTGGTTTAAGATGATCATAGTGCTGTTTCAAAGCAAGTAACATAATTGTATAAAAATTTTCTTCTGATATTGGTTAAATATTTTTATAATCGGTAAACTAGTAGATAGGTAATGATATAAGTTATTGGTAAGGAGTGAGATACTATCTAAGACTTATTTAGATCAAAAGTATAGAGTAACAGCAATTAAAAGCTGGACTGAGACATCTGGTTTAAATACTGTTACCATGGTGTATTAATTTGCTACTGAAAGACCACTAAAAAAATTAAAATTACAACCCTTGAATGAGAGAGAAAATAGTTCTTATACTTTCAAAAAACTTTGTTTTTCAAATGGATTACATTTATTAAGTATGGGGTATGTTTAGATGCACAGGATATAGATAACACGTGTCTATATAAAATGTATGTGATAAAGCAAATACTTCCCAAAGTGAAATAAAGTGCCCTGTTTTTTATCTAGTCTGAGTATATAATAAAACTTCAGTTCAGCTGAAATCAGTCAGACTTTGAATTGAATACCTAAGGACACTAAAATGGGTGGGCAAAATATAGCCCAGGGGTGGATCCAGCCCACCAACTGATTGGATCTGGCCTGTAGTGGGTGCCCACAAAGTGAATGGATCTGGCCCATGGGCAGGTAGTGGCTCTAGCAGCCATGTGGTGTTGAGTGTCCAGGGCTAAAACTTGTACAGAAGTGGAAGCATGAATACCATGCAGCTGTAGCATGCCCCATCTCCCTGAGTCTGTACCTGGCATCTGCCAGCAGTATCCATAGCTGCCCAAATGCAGCTGTGACAGCTTTTGTGTTGATGCGGGCGGTTGGGCTGCGCTAAAGCTGTGGACGCATTCAGGTATCCGCACTGGTCAGAGGGAAGGGGTGGGTCTCAACAGGTCAGCAAAACTCATTAAGTGGCCCACCAACCCAAACAATTGCCCACTAATTGCATTAGCAAGCCTTCCTATTTGCAGTTTATGCTGACAAAAGCATTCTTTTGATGGTACGGAGCATAAAAGTTCAAAGGCCTTTTCTGCTGGTAGAACTATGTCTAAAACTGTGGTTTTGCTAGTAGAAATGTCTGGGGTGTTTTGTTTTACTTTTCTAACACATGTGGCTATGCCAGCAAAGGGTATGTGTTGGCCAGGTTAAAGAGAGCATGGTAAAATTGCTTATACTATCAGTGGAATTAGGTATTATCCAAATCTTATTGGTAGAGGAAATAAGCTTAAAAATATTACTTTGAAATGTTTTATACAGTAGAATTTTGTTTTCAGTTGTTTCTGGTATTGGATGAAACTAAGCCTTCCTTTACTGTAAATGCCTTGAATACAGGCTTAACTTTTCTAATGAAAGTAGCTTTAAAATGATTGTAATAATTAACTGTTTGCAAAGTTTAAATCATTTTACAACTGAATCCTAAAGGTATATCTTTAATCCATTTCATGTTTACCATACTTATTTAAACTATGAAACTACTTTCAGATGTCCTTTGCATTCCTCAAAGCTGTGTTTTTATTGGTCAGGTATTAAATAATTCATATGATGTGAGACGATGACACATGATGTATTCATACCTTGTTTAGCTCTTACATTAATGGTTTGGCATGCTGGCTGTACATTGATATGGTAGATGCTTCCCATTTCTCCTCTACTAACTGTTTAAATATATCTTGTGCTTAAATACCTACAAATGAGAAATTACTTGAATTATTCCAGTTCTTTTGCTGACTCATGGATGTATGGAGTCTAATTTTTTGTTATGGGCTATAGACCTAAGAAAAAGATCATGAAAGGTTCAGGAGGCTTGTAATAAAAAGTTACACATGATATAAATTTCATTATGTATATGGCAAACGAGGGTTATCTTTTCATGTGAAGTACAGATTAAGGAAGATGTTATTCAAATGGTCAGAATATTTGTAATGAACATAATATGCGTAATTGAGAACTCCAGAAATTTTTTTTGGCAATAACCAGTTTAGTGTTTGTGTTTGTATTAAAGTTTAGACTGTTTAGACAACAGTAAATGTAATGTTATGTGAATCTTCTGCAGGGGAAGTTCATTCAGATTCTTTTAGTTTTATACTGGCTGTGGAACACTGGTTACCTACAGCTTAATGGGCTAAGAGTCATGTGGTGTAAGAATCACATGACTTTTATACACGGCACAAAATGACTTGTGGTCTGTCTTTGTATAGTCTTACACTGTAGAACAGGGGTGGCCAACCTGCAATACATGTCACAAATGTCACAGGCAGTGTTTGTGTGTGGCATGCAGCAGATAAGGGAGGGGACAGACAGCACAGCAGCAGATAGAGGAGAAAGCAGAGCATCAGATCAGGCAAAGAATACAGGACAGGAAGCAGAGCAGCAGATTGGGTAAGGAGCACAAGGCAGGAAGCAGAAAGCAGAGCAGCAGATCAGTCAGTGGAAGAGAATTGGAGTGACATTCAGGAGGGGCAAGACTAATATGTGACACACCTGCCAAAAAAGTTGGCATCCACTACCTTAGATTATTAAGAACTGTATATATTGGAAATGAATGTAGTTGTCTTTTGTAGTTGAGGAATAGAGGATGCAGACTGAGGCTTCCTGTCTTATACTGATTTTAAAGGGGGAAGGAGGAGGAGCCAGTGCATGTCAGCTATTTTCAAGTAACCATTTCATGTATTTGCTTCTATCATGAGGTAAACCTAAAGTTAAACTGTTGTAATTTAACCTTTTATCTTTTGGGGTAAGCTGTACCAGATTTAATTTAACTGCCATGGGATACAGTGGTCACATGGAACAGTTACTGCAGAGAAACTTGACATGCAATAAGCTTTCTTTCCCCCTTTAACTCTGGTATAATTCATTAGTCTGTCCATACCAGTTAGTTAACCAGTGATAAATGCATTAGTCTAACGAGATAGTGGCACAGACTAGTAGAAGGATTAGGACTGTAAAGTACTGGCCCAAGATGGATTGCTGAAATTCTTGTAAGCTTATGGTCAGATAATGCCCTCCTCCCATTGCTATTGCAGCTGTACAACTATCAATGTAATAGATAGAGAAGATGAGTATAAATTGTAAGGCTATAAATTATAGTCTGAACTGCTAAAATGAGATGAATACATTGAAATGATTATCTAACAAAGAATGTGGTGCTCATGTCATGGAAGTTGTATACAGTGTTATAAAGATTATTTTTTAAAAGATTTACTGTTGATAACATTTTCAAAGTGAAGTTATTACATCTTTCAAATGAATCACCCAACTAAAACTTTAATTTATTTTTAAAAATTGGTAAACTTTCCCCTAAATTCTGTGGTCAGGGTTTGGAAAATTCTAGGTGGCATGTGGGGGTTGGTAATGAAATATAGAACCTATCCCTTCTTCAGCTATGACCCCCGGTCACTATTGATTGAAAGTCGTTGCCCTCTGACAGCTCAGTTGATGGACAAAAGAAAATTTCAATCTGTTGACAGGAGTGGGAAGCATATGTTGCTCCTGCTTGTGCTGTACCTGGTCTGTGGATAGATGTCAGTTTGTAGGACTGAGAGAGACCTTTCATGAACACTTGAAAACACACACCACTGTGATGAGTGAATCGCAGTAACACTTTCACTTTTCTGCCAATCTGTAGAAAATAAGGTAAATTATCTTACAAACCACTTTTATTTGCCATACTGTAGTTTGGAGAGGCGTGCATCTGCATTCTGGTTTAAAGGGGACAGAATTGTTTAGACTAGAAAAGAAGTCTGAGTTAGTCTTCTTGGTCCTATAATAGACATTTAATATTAAGTAGACTGAATTGCACTAAATTTTTAAGGCATTTGTATGGGATGTGAAAAATGCTTAGGACTCCTGAAAGTCCTAAAGGTTACTATCCTTTGTATGTTTAACATTATATTTTACTGAAATATTTGTTATATTTTACTTGTCCCCAGTTTTTGTAAATGACCAGTTTTCTCAAATCATTGTCTTACATACTAGTACTTAAATCTGACATTGTTATCACTTTGTTGAATTTGATGGAACCACTTGGACCAGTGGTAACCAATTTCTCTGAGTTTAGTCTATGAAATAAATGTAGTATTAAAGTAGCTTTCTATTTTATACTTGTTCTCCAGATGTATTTTGCAACTGGATCTCAGTACGTGCAGTGAAGGGTATCTTTTATAAAAATTGCATATTTTATCTGATACAGTACAGCTGTATGTATAGTTTTTAGGGGTGGTTTTTTTTTTAAATACATAATCTGTTTGAGTTTCTTCCAAACAAATCCAGAAAAGAAAACTCTTCACTTTCTTAGCTGTAATAAGCAATCTTCAGGATTTTAAACAGTTTAAGTTTTTTTATTAAATGTTTGGACACCTTTTACCATTGATAAATCATGAAACTGCTCAGATTTCTAAAATATTCAAGCCTGCAGGTAGTGCAGCTGTTTTGTGAAAGGAGAAGTTTAAATCCTAATGCAGTACTTAGCTATAATCTGTACGTCTCATCACTGCATTGCCCTGCCCTTCTTTGGGGGTGAAATGCAGAACATGATTCTAATCCTTTATAGTTGTAGCTAATTTTGCTTTAAACTTGAAAGTGTTAACAGCAACTTGAAAATGTGACAAAGCTCAATTTCATTTCTTGTTTATTGCTTGTTTTCCTATTGGACAGTAGGAAGCAGCTCTACCCTGGCAACTACAGAATGCTATTTGCATAACCCAGTTTGATTGGCCAGCACACTGAGTAACTCTTCCAATTGTATGGTGTCATTTTAGTGGTAGGCTATGCTAATTAGCTGCTGTTGCTGGGGTTCAGGGTGGTTTCTATGTGCTGTTCTGCTGCATTGTGTTGCCTGGTGAGAGACATTGATAAATGAGTATTTAATGATCTGCAGCAGTTCCCACTCACTGCAGGCAGACACAGATTTTAGAACAGAAGTGGAAATAAGTGTTTAATTGCTGTTAAATGTATATCGTTTTTATATAAGATCAATATGGAACTGTTTGTCTATAATAAAATATTATAAAAACATAAACAGGAAAATGCTTGTTTTTATTGTAGGAACAGAGTTGTTTGCTTTTTCTTTAATCTAGGTGTCTTGTATCAAAGTAGCAAGACATATGAAGTAAGCATGACTTCAGGTACATTAAAAATCCAAGCATGATGTCTGTACTACATAGTTTCCCCTGAAAATCGTGGCTATTATATTTATCAAAAATGGTGTACCTGTATGATATCATTATACATGCACAAGGACAGACGCACTTCCTTTAAAATCATGAGATCAGATGTCATAAAATTTTTATCATAATCATGTTGATTGGTCAGAGCCCATTCCATGCTGCTTATGATCCTGACGAAGAACACTGGGAACACAGGTCTTAAACTACGTACTTTTGACTCTTAACTGAAGTCCACATCCGTTTCCATCATTCCACTTTCCACTGCTTCAATTAGTTGCTCTTTTTCAGTCATAGACCAAGTTTCTTCCCTTCACCTGCTGTTTCTGTCTTTCATGTCTGTAACCAAGTCATGGATCTATGTTCTTCATGCTAGTATTTTTTCTTTCCCTCTAAATGTAAAGCCACACAGTGCAATTGACTACAGGGCCTTAGATTTCTTTTTAAATCAAGCAAACTTCTATGTACAGGTTTTTACCATAATGTTGCAAGATTTAAGGTTACCTTCATGTTCTGATAAGCAGTTATTAGAATATCTTTGGCCAAATTCAGACCTGTTGTAAGGAGGTGTAAATCCTTTCAAGTGCAGACATAGTTCTGATAAAATCGGATATATTTGATGTATTTTTACTTGTTCCTCAAACATTTCTGCAAAACTTCTTTGTTGTAAATATATATATTTTAAATTAGATGAACTAGTACTTCAAAAATCAAAATAACCCCCAAACAAACTTCTTATAATTAAGGATGTATTTTTTTGGAAGTATACCAGGTGTGAGAACATAAGTGTGGCTATAGCAGTATAAATGGTACTGTTTTGCAGCAGTTTTCAATAAATATTGATAGTTTGGCATAGAAGGAGAAACTGAAAGCCGGTGATTCCCAATCAGTTTGGTACAAGATCCTTTCAAGGGTGATGCCCAACATTGGCACCATTAGTGTGCAAACACCTACCTACTCATGAGTTGCAAGGTAAATCCAGAGATTTCAAATAGGTATCCATAGTGCTAGAAAAACCTGCTGGGGTCTTTCTGAGTTCTTTGCAAGAGAAAAATGGCACTGTAATTTTTTTTATAACCAAGAAATGAGAGAAAGCTAAGAGTTCCTTATTTTCGGGGGGTGAGGGTAGAGAGGTGTTCCTCAAGTCTAAACAGATTGAAAATTGCAGCTTTTAAGTATAAAGCAAGATGCTAATGGTGTTCTGGGAATATATTATTCAAATTTTTGTATTCAAATTTAACATGCATCTTACTCTTTTTAATGCTTTGTTAGCTTTTATTTGAGAAAAATGACTTGAGCTGCGATAATTTTGGATATATTAAAATAAAAGTCAATGTTTTCTTTTCATAGATTAATCTGTTTAGAAGATTGTCAGTATACACGGCAGACTGAAAAACAATGAAAAGATGTAGATTTTTGCATGTGTATAGGAGCTTGTAGATATGGATGTGGCTGTGGCCTTTTGATGCAAATGTAGTGGTTCCTTTTAGTGGCATGTGTTTAATAGGCTTCATGGGAGCATATTTGTTTAGCTTGGTGGTTTTCAACCTGTGGTCCACAGACTGTCTTAGGGGTCTGCAAAAGATGACTTTTGAGCCATCAAAAGTTATGTGGATATCTACATTTACAATTCAGAGGGGTCTGTACTTCCATTCAGCATTTGTTAGGGGTCTGCAAATGAAAAAAGGTTGAAAACCAGTGGTTTAGCAGATTTTATTACCTACTTCTACAAGACTAGCATGTTTCCTTTTCAGTTTATTTTTCAGTTTATTTCATGTATTTCACAGCATTTCATGTTTCTTCTATTTCTTTGTTATGTCTTTCACACCCAGTTGATAATAGAATTCAGGAACATACAGTCTTTAAAATTAATTGTTGACTATCTGGTGTTCACTTTAATTTTTTACTGTTGAATTCATTTACATGTCATCTTGGTCTGAATTAATCTTCAGTTTCTGAACCAGCTCTCACAGATGCTTATAGCAGTTGGTTAGGACAGACCAGACTAGATCGTTTTTAGGAAGCCTCTTCAATTCAGTTCACTGAGCCATGTCTGCATGAAGGGAATGAGAGGGAAGCCAGTCCTTAATGCATAACACTTCTCTTGTTAGCCATGTTTGTCTGAAAGAGTGGTTCCAAAGAAGATGGAGCTAGACTGTTCTTAGTGGTGGCAGATGATAGAACAAGGAGCAATGGTCTCAAGCAGCAAGGGAAGTTTAGGTTAAATATTGGGAAAAACTTTCTTGCTACGAGGGTAGTAGAACACTGGGACAGGTTACCCAAAGAGTTGGTGGAATCTCTAACTTTGAAGGTTTTTAAGACCCAGGTAGACAAAGCCTTGGCTGGAATGATCTAGTTGGGGCTGATCCTGCTTTGAGCAGGGGTTTGGACTAGATGTGACCTCCTGAGATCCCTCCCAACCCTATTGTCTATGAACCTATGATTTTGTGGTTTCCACAAAATCCATGCAATTGCGATTTAGGTAGGTCCCTACAGATGTGTTGTTAAACACTGCCTCAGTGTTTTCCTTTTGAGAGTTTTGTAAACCAGTGGTGGTTTACCCTTTTGGCCCTGTGGGCCAGAGTGGGGTGGGAACAGTCCGTGAGCTGAATGAAGTTGCTGGGGTCCATTACCACCTCCTCCCATTGTAGGGGACTAGGATCAGGCCCTGGAGCCTAGCACCGGCCCCTTCCTTTATTAAGCGTTGGGAGCCAGTCTTGGGGGCCTGCTTCTGTTCCCTTTCTGCTCCTGCGTGTCAGGTTTTGGTCTCAGGCCTGGTGCCTGAGGAGAACCCTGAGAGGGTGTCGCTCCCAGGGGAGTAAGATAAAGAACGGTGGGTGGGTAGCCCTCGAGAGTGAGGGCTAGCAAGTGGAGTTGCGGGTAGCGGCTCGATGTAGGGGCCAAGACCCCGTTAGGTGAATAACCCTCCTTTTACAAGGATTGGTTTCCAGGGGAACTGCCCACAGTCTTTTGGGGCCTGGTGCTGACTCCTCCTACTGTGTTTGGTCTCTGGGGATCTGAAGCAACCTCCTCCCAGGCCTCTATGTGTCAGGATTGAGCTATGGAACCCATCACTGCCCCTGCCTGGCACTGTACATTAGGATTGGGTGTCCAGAATCCAGCATGAAGCACCCAGGGCTCCCCATGAGTCTAGAAATTTGGCAGTGGGGGAGAAATGCTACCACTCTCCTGCAGCCAAATTTCGGGACTTGTGGGGAGACCTGCAGGCCAGATGACACAGGGCTATGACCCTGCTGGGCCTGGGAAGTCAAAGAACTGTAGACACATTTTACTAGAATTTCTTAACTAGTGTTCATAAGTGTCATGATATGGCCTCCCCAGGGATGACTGTGATGTCCCTAGGATGTGCCAGCTCCACCCTATGGGCACCTTTTAATTTTTCCTGCTATGTCTTGCTGGTATAAATGATGAATCAGGAGGCTGCCCTCGAGTTACTGTTTGGTCACAGTCCTGACAGACTCCTCTAAACCCTGTGGTTTGTTGGACCCCTTATTGGGTACCACACTCAGGAGGTGCCTTATGATACCCCCAAGCCTTATGAGCTAGATGCGTGGCTCCAAAAACCTCCCTTTTACCACGCCCCATTCCTCACAGGTGGCAATTAAATGTTGTCCCTTTTTATGACGCCTCCATCTAGCTCAGCCTCTTGTTGCTGCGCCCTCTGTGGCACTGGGCTCTCCACACTATAGTGTGCTCCACTGAGGCCTCCTCCTCCTCAACAGCCTCAGTCTGGTCCACCAGTTTAAATAACAACAGAAGACAGAAGGCCCAGAGCTACAACACAACAGCAACACAGGGTCCACACTCTGTCCCTTTTAAGGCAAGCTTCTCTCTCAGTTTAATGGGCTTCCTCCCCACCAGCATTTATAAGCTCCTATAGCCCCCTAATCCTACCAGCATCAGAACAAGCAATCAAGTAGCTTTGTCTATGAGAGCTCCTTCCCCCATGGCTGCTGCCAGATAACTAACTCTATAGTCCCATCTCTGGGGTTTATGTGCCCAGGGCCCTGCCTCCTTCCGGTCAGGTGCAGGCTAATTCCCTCATTAGCCTGCTGCCATGGCAACTTGCACCTGTGAGGTTTCTGCCTGGCTCCTAGGACCCTCTCTCTAGGCACCTTCTGACTTTAAAGGAGCAGGCACATTTTAGTGTTCTGTGACAATCTGTAAAATGGAGATGAACGTTTGCCTTGTGGGGTGATTGTGGAGGTAATTTCATGAGTGTTTGTGAAACATTTGGATATTAGTGTTGAGCACCTTTTAGAATATCCAGAAGAAATTAATAACTGTATTCAGAAGCTTGTGCTGTAAGCTACAGCCATTCATTGGATGATGAGAGTAAAAAATTAAAAAAAAAAAAAAAAATCAAATAGCTACCTGTTCTGTGACTGCACTTCACTGAGTACCTGAGTTCTAAGGGCCCTATGCAGGGGGAAAAATATGTGATCATACAATTAGACTGTTTCAAATTGCATTTGCACAGTGTAGCTGAATTAAGTTGTACAGGCAATTCCTATTCTGGTGTTAATCTTTTGAATTCATCATCTTGCAGTCGTCTACTTTTTTTAATGTAATGTCTTACAGGAACTTGTAATCCACAGGAAGGCTTGCATATAGCTTATTTATGACTATTTTGTAGACTTTTCTGCTGTGTTTTCCAAGGTCTTATTGTCAATCTGGAAACTTTGAGGTGTTGATTACTCATAACACCTATAGTCAATTTTAGTATTGAGTTCTTAATGCTCAAGAACTCATTTTTTTAGTTAAGTAATTTCCTTTTCACACAGTTTTCTCAACTATTCTAGGTATTTCTAGAGTATCCATGGTAAATGAAAATTTGATTTTAAATGTGTTGTCAACAGAATAAAATATTGTGCCTCTTTCCCCTACTCCTTTTTCATTGTTTTTTTGGAAGCTTTGGTTGCTTGGCTTACTGTTGCATATGCAGTAGAGATTTTCCGGTCTTTGCTTATAGCTGGAAGCATATACATTGAAAATACATGGATTTTGCAGCACATTCTGAAACTAAAGCTTTTACTCAGTTGAGTCTTCTTCAGTGACATAGTTCATGGCTTATTTCCAGCTCTCTCAGGCTTTGTCCAGGTTCCTTAGCTGCACTGTGCCAGGAGAATGCATGCACTTCTACGGAGTTAATGATATTCTAACATTATAAAAGCCTAAGTCCATCTGTCTGTCTGCCCATCCGTAATGCTTTATTTGCATTCTGATTGGCTGACAACCAACCAACCAGAGTGTTCCAAGCATGGGAGAGCATCGCCATGATTCTGAAGCCATACCGAGGTCTAGATGGGACGGAGGCATTCTTGACGGGCAGTTGGCTTGCGTGTGTGTTTTTATATTTCTCCATTTAAACAACTCCACCCCTTTACACTAGGGCCTGGGGTCTTCTACCCCTTAGGGCTTAGCTGCTACTCCTTGAATTTACCTGGCCCCACAACTCCACCCTGCAACTCTCAGGGCCTGATCAGAGCTCCTTGGGCTCAGATGCTGCTCCTTCAGCATGCCTGGCCCCTCACTCCAAGGTCCAACACCCCATAGGACTCAGGCACTTCTCAATAAGCTGCCCCTCCCCCCCCCGATAACCCATTTGAAGGTGGGAGCAAGGGTTTAGGTGCTCCAACACACCTTTCACTCAGGAGGTAACTGGCCTGGCATTTCTTGGAGGCTGTCCAGCCACAAAAAGCTCCACCAGGCCACCCATCCTCGGCAGGGTGCAGTTTTAGGTCATGCCCAGGACTAGTGAGGCCTTCTCCTTCCTCATAGCCTCACCCTTACTTCCCAGTTATTCCTGGAATGGGAGCTCTGCCAGACAGTGTTACTCCCAGGCAGCTGATCTCGAAACGCTCTGCCCTTATAACAGAGCTCTCCCAAAATGGCCGCTTTCCAAAATGGCAGCTCTCATTAGCCACCTGGCAGCTACCTGCTCTAGCCCTTAAAGTGACAGACATCCTAAGGCATGGGGGGCGCAAAATGTGGCTTGTGAGCTGGATGAGGCCTGCCGGGCCATTCTATCTGGCCAACGAGGCCTCTAAAAAAATTTAGAAAATTAATATTTATCTGCCCCAGGTATGATGGCTTGTCAAAACTCAGTAAGTGGTCCCCCACCCAAAATAATTGCCTGCCCTAAGGGTTGTTCTGTCACACAGAGCATTGCTTCCCTCCTGTTCCAAATCCACCGTTATTTTCAGTATTTAAGAAGTGGTGGCCATTTAACCAGCATCAATGTTTTAAGTTTAATCTGTTTATCTCTGAACTCTTTTCTTTATACCAAAGACAAAAAACCCCATGTACAGATTAAGTATAGTCAAAGTTACAGAAATAAGAATGAATAAGTGTCATTACTGGATAAGTGAATGAGCACCATGGTTATTAAAAAGTGGAATAGCAAGAGGAAGCCAGAAATTGTATATAAATTCTATTACAGTAGTCTAAGCCGCAAAGAGCATGATGAGATGTGAAGGGACCACATGATTAACCCCCCCCCCCCCAAAATAAACAACAATGGTAGATATGAGTCCATAAAATTGGATGATTGGATTGATACCAGCATAATGACTTCTCGTTGGAGGAAAGGTCAGTGAAGTCCCTTGCTAACAATTTAGGGTTGAATAAAGCAAAGTGTGCCTTAAGGAAAAACAGTGACAAGTACTGTACTTCTAAAACTTTTTTGAAAAGAACCTGTTCTGCCTTTAAGATGTTTAAGTGACAACTCTGTTGTTTTTAGGTATTTTAGCTACTAAAAATAAGTTTCTTCTACTCTGCAGAGCAGCCAAAAACACAGGCATCTGCCTTCCTTGTGTATTTCTCTCTTAGTCTGCAAAAGTCCTTAGATGAGTAAATCTGGGTACTCCACATGCTCAGAAGTGATCCAGAAAGGTCTAGCCATCCACATTGACTTAAGTTCTATTACATTCTCATTCCATTTGTGAAGTGCATCAACTGTGAATCCCCAATTCTTTTAATAGGGAACCATATGAAGGAACTTTTTGATACTTAGCATGTTGGAAAAAAGGGCTACAGAATTGGTTTCATCTTGCATGTCTCTCACTTTGGCCCAGTGGCTTGTATTACTTTCTGTACAAAGAGCCTACTTCAGCAGAAGGCAGAGGACAACCGCTGTCTAACCAAAGGGTGTTTGAACCTGACCCGCTGCCCCAGTCTGAGTAACAGCACTGTCATCTGGCCTGTGGGGCTCCCCACAAGTCCTGGGGACAGGAGGGAGTGGCGCTGGGCCCTCAGGGCCCAATCTCACCTGGAGGGTGCAGTGCCAGGCCTCCAGGGCCCAATCCCAGTATGTGAGGCAGGGAGGGGATGGTGCCTGGCCCCAGGGACTGATTCAGCCTGCAGACTGGTCCTTTGTGACTCATCTGGCCCATGGGCCCAAAAGATTGAGCACCACTCATCTGATCCATACCGTGCTGGTTAGGACACTTTTCTGGCAAGTGGGAGTTATAGTTTTAAGTCCTATCTGGCTGAGGAAGGCCTAAGATCCACGTCTCCCATTTCCTGGGAGCCATGTGGCTATTGGGTACCTGCCCAGGAAATGCCCAGGTGGGTAGGCTATCATTCTCTTCTGTCACTGCTCCTGTCAGTTAGATGCATCAGTTAAAGTAGCTAAGGCAGATATTCATCCCTTTGAGGTGGATTTCAACAGGACTTCTTCCTTGGGATGTAGCTAGATCTTCACGTGACAGAAGCACGTAGCGTATTGCCCCACTGAGAGAATGGAAGAGGAGGTAAATGCCTTTTTGAGCAGAATAAGAATATTTTGTGGAAGTACATAAGGTTTTCCATTTTCAGAAGGGGAGAACGTAAGATGATTCAGCTTCTTCAGGTTGTACTCGTCAGCCCTTTCCCTTCATGGAATAAGGTTACGTTCCTGAGTAGAAGTGTCTATTTTTGTGGCTAGTGTCAACTAGATGACTTAGACTTGGCATATGATCTGTTTCCCTGTTTTTGTCCTGGTATCCATCCTACACATCATCTAATCACTAAACATATATGAGAGTAAAGGGTAACTGAAAAACAAGGAAATCAAAAGATAGAACTGACTGAAATACAGGGTTGATCATATTTGTGAAATATTGTTAATTCAGAATAACAAAGGACCCGGGATAAAGCTCTGAGAAATAAGCATTCTTAAGTACAATATCAATTTTATGATATCTGAAAGGATTGTGACTATATAGGAAATGGATCATTGGAGAATGGAACACTGCATTCCAAAGACTGGAAGAATTCATTGAACAAACTGGTGCACAAATCATTGTCACCTTAGTTTCAAAGTTGCAGCATTGCATTCTTAGGATTTTTCCTTATATTTAGACTTAAGACTTTGGGGGAGGGAGAAACTTTAAAAAAGACATTTTAAAAGAGAGCCCAGTCCCTCTCTAATTGAATGGAACCAAAGAAGGCAGCTAGCTGATTTTGAGTTAAGGATTTAATTTTGCTCTGAGAAGCACTGTATTATTTTGCAGTAGTTTTTCCAGCCAACTTGTATGTGTAGACAAAGTTAAAAATACTCCCTCTTGTACCTTATTTGGGTTTGTTGCTGGACAAAGGTACAAGTGACCAAAGCAAAACTTATTTAGTAGTAAACAAAATTGTACTGTAACCCAGGGGTAGGCAACCCCTGGCACAGCTGCCGGAGTGTGGTACATGAAGGCATTTTGCTTGGCATGTGTGTCTTGTCACGGATAGTGGGGAAGGGGCTAGGGTTGCACTGCCACAACAAGGATCAGGCCTCTTGTGGCTCCCCTACCATCTTCCCCTGGCATGCCAACATCTTAAAAGTTGAGGTTGTGGGTATTTTTGGCACTGGCCAAAAAAGTTGCTGATCCCTGCTCTAACCCTCCTCAGTTTACTCTAGAAAACTATGTAACATATTACTATACTGCACTAGCAGCTCTGCTGTGAAGTTGAGAATTGGCTAGTGTTTTTAAAAGAAAGTTACCCTGAGTTATCTAAAATCATGTGCTTACTTGAATTGTCTCAACACTTCTGGTACCTGTAATAGGATAGGGCTAGTAGTCCAAATTTGGGTTCATTTGAGCAAGGAATTTCAATTGGAGCAAGGCTTTCCTTTTCCCAATCAAATAATTTTGGGGGTTTTTTTAGTTCTTTTGCAAGCACTTGAGGTTCATTTTCCACAAGTATCTTTATCACTTGAGTTTTCCAGTGCACAGCACCCTTTGATTGACTAAATGAGGGGTGCTAATTATGTCCTTTGGGACTTTTGAAGGGGGTCAGGAATTTGAGGGTGGCAGTTGCACTATAGCATACAGTGTTATAGATGCTACCACAAGGATGCTCAAACTCTGGCTTGTGGGTCTGCTCTGGTCCTTGGAACTGTGTCATCCAACCCATCAAGCTCCCAATGGGTCTGAAAATTGGGTGGCAGGGGAGTGGAGGAAGCAATAACTGACTCTCCATGCAGTGAAATTTCTGGATCCATAGGGAGCCTGATGGGCCAGATAGTGTTGACTTGCATTGCCAAATTGGGTGTGCAGCTCTGGATCCTGGTGCATGGGGCCCAATTGCTTGCAGGGCAGGGCCCAACTCTGTGTACCAAACCCAGTCCACACTGATCCCATGTTGCTCATATAGTCTATGGGGTCAAAAGCTGAGTACCATTTGTTCTTCAAGTCTTTAGCTATGCTAACAGAAGTTCTGTGCAGTTGTCACAGAAGCTGGCTGGCCATAAGATGTGCTATGCTCATTTAACTTGACCGTACCAGGCACAATAACTCACAGCCAGGATAAATGGATTAAATCATTAATTTTAACAATGATTTGCCAGGAAACCTTGATTTAAGGGGGGGACCCCAAACTACTAGTCTTTGTTATTTTAGTACTTTATTTTCCAAAAGAAAAGTTAATGCTAACTAGCAATCATTAACACATGCCTATTTGTAAATAAAAATATCTTTTAAATATAATTTGGTATTTTTGCTGATCAGGAGGGTATGTAATTTACACATTTATTTAAGCAGTTATACTGTTTTATTTTTTTTCATTTTTATTGTTAGAATATGATGAATAATGCATTTTTTTTTATTAAGTGATGAAAGTTTAATATAAATCACAGGTAAAATATCAGAGACTGGGATTCAAATAAATATGCTTGAAACAGCATTTACATTTTCTTAAATAAAGTTATCACAAATGTGCTGAATACACAAGAAAACGTATCTAGAAAGCTAGTATGTAAAACTGACTTAAGTATTATTTGTAATTAGTAAGTTCAGCTTGTATCTGGTTAGTATGTCTTTCAAGATTTTAGAACTAGATTTCATCCTCTCACATGTAGTTTCTTCCTCTGATATGAGTAACAGTCCAGGGTTTTTCTACTTATTCAACTTTCAGTTTCTCTGCTTTGAATGAACTAATTGTTGAACAGAACTAGTCAAATAACCTGGGAAAAAAATGTTCTTTCTGAACCTGCTACTGATGTCAAAAAATGGTTTCTCATGTAAACACAGAATGGTGCTCCAGATGTTTAGCCAATTACTTCTATCAGTTCATTAAAACTTCAGCAGCAAATGCTTACTGTTTAATATTTAATTTAAAGGTTTAATAGAGTGTAGTAAGTTTCAGCCTTTGGAGTTTTTTGTAAAATCAGATAGACATTTTTAAAAATTGATACTTATACTTATTCAAATACATTCTCTGCTTTATTCATCCTGGTTTAAGCACTACCCTTGGTGTTGGTATTACAGATGTTTCTGCATTCTGCAGGAATTTGTCTTGGAAATATTTCTCAGATACTAAATTTTCTGACTTGAGTAATTCTTAGAGCACTTAAAAATACTCAGATGCAGTCTCTTTTTAAATTTAAAAAGAAAAGCAGGCATGTTCCTCTTATAGAAAAGAGGGGACATGATATGTCTTCAGATATTTGAAAGACAGTCGTAAAGAAAAGTGCTTTCCCTTGTGCTGCAGAGAGCAGGATATGGACAAACGGCTTAAAGTTGCCATAAAGTAGGTTTTGGATGTTAGAATAGTGTGGCAGTGAAACAGACTGTCTAGGTCTATCCATCATTGGTAGGGTCCTACTCAAATTGTGATTTCGGATTTTGCAGAAATCACAAAATTGGGCAATATCCATGAAATCTGTTGGGGCAGGAACCTTATTAAAAATAAAATACTGGCTCCCCAGTGGGACCCAGGAATCCTGCTGTCCACACAGCCTGGCATGAAGGTGAGCAAGCAAGATGGCTGCAAGATCTCAGCTAATAGACTGAGGGGGCCCAGTCTATATGGCGAGGGTGGGACTGCATGACAGACAACCCCATCCACCAATCAGTGGTGAGGGGCAGAGCCACTAGGGCCTCTTGGCCAGTTGGAGGCATGAGGGGCCTAGCACAGTAAACCCACAAAAGTGGCAGCTGGCCTTGTCAATTGGCCGACCGTGTCCTTGAGATGGGTAGATTTTTAATCATTGGAGCTATTCAGGAAGAAGTTAGACAACTGCTTGTCAAGGAAGATGTAGGTTCAACTGTGCTTATGCTTTATTGTGGGTATTTCCCATGCTTCTAGGCTTTTCTTGCTTGCTACATGGGGTTGGAAGTGATTTATTTTCCTTCCTCCTGTTGCTGCAGGCATCAGGGGATTTTTATTTTATTTTTTTTATTTGCCACAGAAGCATTGGGTGCTAGCTGCAGCCAGATTGGGAGATTTTGACTGGGGTGCAGCACTGTTCCTGTTGAGATGAAAACCTGGAGTTCCCAGGCTATAGAGGGTTGAGCCCTTCTGCTCAGGGTCCAACTGATTGCAATATTTTGAGGTCAGGTAGGAGTTTTACCTCATGGTCAGATTGGTGTATGGACCATGGGGGTTTTTGCCTTCTTCTGTTGGGGGTGGAAGGTGACCCATTTCCTTGGATCTCTCAAGTGTATTTTAACAGCTCTTGCAGCAGCCACTGGCCACCGCTGTCCCCTGGCTTTTGTGTGACAGGGTTGACTGTAGTTTTAGTAACAGATAAGGTTTTTCTTGGGATGGTTTGTATATGGATGATCCTGCCTCAGGCATGGGGCTGGACTAGACATTTAGAGGTTCCTTCCACTCCTACTATTCTGTGATTCTGCTGTCAGTTACATTTCCATTAGTTAAACAGAGGGAAGATGAAAGATTCTGGGAAGCTTTTTGTGACTGAGGTGATCAAAGAAAAACAGATTGCTGGATCATTTGGACAAAGTTCCTGACTGTGCCCTCCCATCAACAAGCAAGAAAGGCTTGTGAATTTCCACATACCTATATATTTTTAGATTAGGGAATATGGAATGGGATGCAGAATAGTTAGAGGAAATGCAGAATAGTTAGAAGAAATGTGTATTTTGGTGTTGAAGTAGTACAGAAGGTGTTTGATGTTGAGAGAGAGGATTCAAAGTTGAGGCCCCCTTCACAAGTTGACCTCCCTCTGCAGAACTGTGCTCTGACATGGCAGCTGAGGGGGCCAGCATAGCCCTAGAAAAAATATTTTTCAGCAGAAGGGATAGTTCAGACATCTGGGCTAGGGACACATTAAAAAAGCCCAAGCCCAAACTGGTTCAGTCTTTGTAGGTTAGCCTACCCTGCAAAGATTGAACCAATTTGCAAGTAGATAGACATTCACTTTTCATTCTGGAAATGCAGCCACATGCCTGTAGTGTCTCAGGCTGAAAGACTGGGGGCACTAGAGCAGCCTTCCCGTCCCTTCTGCAGGGAAGCTGAGCTGGGGCAGGAGACATGGCCAAGCCTGGACAGGTCTGAGTAAGACGGAGGAGGGGTTTAAACCCTCAGCTTGGCTTGCAGGGTTCGGAGGGTGGGGGAAGATGGTGTATGGCCAGACCTCTGTGGTGGGGGAGGAGGGGCAGGGGGAGAGTTCTGCCTACCGCAGTAGTTCTCTGAAAGCTGGGAGCAATCTGGGCACACAGCTCTGCTGCCTGGCCCTGGAAAGAGACTTGCCCCACTCCCCCTCCTCTTCCCAGCCACCACAAGGCGGGCAGGGGGGCTGGGTGCAGTGCTTCCTGGCCCCAGAAGGGCATTCTTTCCCCTCCTCCCACCCTGCACTGCTGCGGGGTGGGGAGCTCTACAGTGCTGCTACATGGGGAGTGGCTGTCACAGCCACTGGAAGGGGCCCTGCCCCCACAATCTGAGAGGGCCCTGCTCAGCCCTGGCCGAAGCAGCCGCATGGTGGGGCCAGCAGAGCTCTGGGGGTGGGACCCTCCCCAGCAGCTGTGGCTGAATGACAGGAAAGCTGAGACCTGTCAGTGAGAGTAGTCTGGCCCAGTGCGCACAGGCAGCAGCTGACTGGGCAGTGAACTACCTGGGTTGGGTGCTGCTGTCACTGACAGGGCTCAACTTCCCTGTCACCGAGTCGCAGCCTCTGGGAAGGTCCCCGCCTCTGCAGCGTTCCCCAAGCCAGCCCCACTATGAGGCTGCCTTAGGCAAGGCTGAGCAGGGTGGGCCCAGGCTTTGGGGGTGGGGCCCTATCCAGCAGCTCATTGACACCTGCTCCCTGCACCTAGGCTGGGCCAGGCTGGTCAGTGCTGCACAGACCCACCTCCCTGCGCCAGGGTGGCAGGGGGGAGGAGAAGGTGGAAAGGGCCCCCCTCTGGGGCTGGGCACCATTGTACAGAGTCCCACTCCCTGCCTGGCAGTTGGGGGGTTGGGCGTGGTGGGTGGGAATGGGCTGCTCTGTCCCAGCTGAGGTCCCTTGGTGGAAGTGGGGCAGAATTAACCCCCTCTCTGAACCCTTAGCCTTAATAAGGCCATGATGGGGTGGCTGCGGTCCCTGCCAGTGGGACAGAGAAGTGATGGGGGGGAATAAACCCCCTCTGTGCTTGCACTCTCTGGGGCACCTGGACAGGCTGCTGCTTCTTCCCCTCCCCCTCCTCTTACTGCTCTCAGGCCAGGGGCATGCTGTCCCAGCATGGTTCCATTAAGGTAAAGGGGGGGCTGTAATTCCTCCCTTTGTCCCTTCTGCCCCGGGGGTTCACAGCTGGGTTCTACAAGCCCCAGCCACTGCCTCTGCCACTCAACTACTGTGGGGGAGGGGAGGGGGAAGGAGGGAAGAATTAACCCCATCTCTGCCCACTTTGCTTTAACAGGGCCATTCTGGGATCTCTGCCCTTGTTCTGGCTAGAGAGCAGAGAGCACAGCCTAGCCCAGGGCTGCAGAGCATGCTGGGATGCTAGAAGACTCTGGTTTAACTTAAACCAGGAAGGGGTCTGGGATAGAAGTTGCATAAATCGGTTTGACCCAAATCAGTTAACTCTGATGCTACAGTCAACCAAGTTTCTCTTAAATTAGTCTTGGCCATTTTGAAACTGGTTTATGTGCACTGAATGTATGTTCTGTTACAAGTTTAAACCAATTTCCAATCACTTTAAACCAGTTTATGTGTAACTTCTGTCCCTTGCCCAGTTGTTTTTAACACAGCTTGACTAGGCGTGTACAAAAAACTTCGAAGCTTTTATTTTTCTACAATTCTTCAACACATACACGTGCTTTTGCTGTCTGGGAGCTTAGAAATGCTGATAGCAAATTCACTTGTGGATGGATATTCTCCTCTCCAGTGACGTGTTAGAGAGCATAAGCATCCATGGCCTCTACTGAAAGTGCTCCCCTTCAGTTTCTTCCCATAGCTGTTGTACCAGGCCAAGTGCAGACCATCTCTTTCTTTCCACTGCTGCTTAAACATGGAAGCAACCTGGAAATCCCCATCTTCTCTGTGCTTCATTCAGTAGAGGGGAACAGACTCTAGCTTAACTCTCCCCTTGATACTGAAGCTTCTGTGGGAAAGAGAGGGGATTTGAGCAGTTGAGTAGAGTGTAAAGAGGAAAGAAGGTGGTGAGAGCTGTGCAGTACTGAAGTAGAACAGACTTCAGTGGTGTTCCCCCAACCTTCCTGCAGCAGACCACACATTTGTCTTCCATTCAGAACATGCCCAAGTTCTTAGATTGAGATGTAGAGCAGAGACTGAGCATGTTAACTGCACGGTGTAGGCACTTTAGAACTGGGATATATCAAGGAGCTGAAAACATGCATGTTCAGTGCTTACGCAACACAGAATACTGGCGTTGTAGTTGAGAATTGACACTAGGCAGAATCAGAGCATGAATCAAGAACACAGCACTAAGAACTGAGAACTGGCATTCTTGGTGCAGGCCCAAAAGCTCTTGAAACTTTGGTAGGGTGGGCTGACTTGAGAACACCCACTACGCTGAATGGACTACTTTACCCTTGAGTTATTTCAGGCAGTGTTTCTCTCCTGCAGTTTCTCATTCAGCTGAGAACAGCTTATTGAGATGTTTGTACTGCTTTCCATTTCCATGACCTCCTGTCTGCAAATGGCAAAAAAAACCAATGGTGGAGCATATAGAGCTATTCCTTGTTTAATGTCGTAGTTATGTTCTTGAGAAATGCGACTTTAAGTGAAACAATGTTAAGTGAATCCAGTTGCATCACAGTAGTTACCTACTAGCAGATGGCAGCCAATGTTATAACTGAACATTGCGCAGCTTTAAATGAGTATGATCTAATAGATCAGTGACAAAATAATGAAACAACCTTAACTGGGACAGTGTTAAATGAGGAGTACCTGTATTTGGGAATATGTTTGTGACAGCAAAGGTAAAAAAAGTGGTGAGGGCAGAGGGCAAGAAAATGGTGCATAGTAATGTACGGCAAAATGAAAGAAACAGTAAGGTTAGGCTGTGATGTGTGTTTGTGCTGAAAAATTTAGGAAATGTATACAATGACAAGTAAATGCAGTTACGGTTCTGTAGTAATGCTTTGTATTATCTAAGATGGATAGTACCTGATTATAAACTTCTAGAAACTGTGTACCATGAAATACAAAATATGTACTACCACTTACATAACTTTTACTTTTATATCTGTTGATGTATTTCTTTCCTCCCACCCCCACCCAAACAGTCAGTAACCCTTGTGGATGGTCTGGTAGGAGTGGAATTTATGAAGATAAAATATGAATTTTCCATCTTGGGATGTCTTCAAATCAAAACCGAGTTACCTTACTGAAAGACTTTTTAGTCAATCACAAATTATTAGGCTTAATACAAGAGTAATTGGCTGAAATTCTTTGGCTTATGTTCTACCGTAGGCCATACTAAGACCATGTACAAATATTCCATTTGTACCAGGAGAAAAGCCTTTCTCTAGTACAAAATCGAGAGTATAGACATGTGAAAGGGCTCTCTTGCAGCAGAAAAATGGCTCCTCAACAAGAAGTAAGATCTGTTATCTACAAGGAAGATCATCTTCCTCTTGATCTAATTTGGGGCCTGCATGCTTCTCTTGGAAGAGAGACACCCAGTATCTCACAGTTTTCTGCTCTTTCTTCTTCCCCCTCCAAGGACTATACACAAAGCTATTAAAAGCTTCGGGGGCTACCTATCGACAGTCTGTCCACTTCCCAGACAAGGAAGAGGTTAGGTTAAGTTATGGGCTTTCCCAAGGGCAGGGATGGTTCAGGGAGCAGCTGTCTCTTGTCCCTTGACTGGAGATCTCATCTGTGTAGTGCTCTAGTCAGGGGCTGGAATGTGTGCGCACTTCAGCTCCCAGCTGAATTTTCTGCCCATAAGAATTTTTCTGATAGAAATGTCTGTCTTACCAGTAGAAATGGATGTCTGTATGTGGTGTAGATGATCTGTCTAATGGTGCCTCCTGGCCTGAATTTTGAATGTGCGGTGTTTAGGTTTGGATAAGGATCAAAGAACTGTGCCATTTTTGTTTTGTGTCTCAATTCAGTATCAACATTTGTCTGCGTTTACTCTTGCAGAGCTTGGTATGTTTAGATATAGCTATATTGAGGAGCTTGGCAGAGCCATGACTGATGAAGAGAGATGTGTATTTTGACAGATTAAATACTCCTTATTGCAGTGCTAAATTTAGTTAGTTGTGTCAGTAGGGATGTACAAGAGGTTTAATCTCTCCCCAGTAATTGTCAGTTTGATAGGCTCTGCGGTTCAGTGTAGGCCAGGGGTATGTATCTCCTATCTTTTATGCCTGACATAAACCCTAAGTTTGCCTTGGCAAAGAGAAGGTTTCCATTCTCATCCCACCACCCAAAGATGTGTGTGCTGTTCCTAAAAAGTTCCATAGCATTGGGTCCCGTTGGGGATTTGCTGAAAGTGCAGAGTTAAATTTGCATGGTAGAGATTGAATGTTTAACTTTGTATTCCTTGTTTTTTAGAGATTCAAGGTTAGCCATTCTCCATATTTTGAAAGGATAGGAGACACTACTTGGTAAACCTAATGTTGTATAACACTTACTCATGTGAAAATATTCTAATGTGTATACTTTGCGTCTATGTATGTATAAACATGTTGCATTCATATTATTATATGCAGAGCTACATACCATGAGCCTGCAGCTAAAGGTCTCTCTGATAAAAGACTTGGAAATGTAAAGATAAATTATAGGTTTAATTTTTACTAAGCAGTTTCTAGTAGGTTTCCTTGCAAAGGTGAAATTGAAAAATGACTGAAAATTAACATTAATGTGTCCTTTAAATTAATAATAAAATCACCTGGCAAAGCTACTCTGCAACCTTTAAGGAAATTTGGACTCCAGTTTTTCTTTTTATGGTGCTCTGGGCACAAGTAGTTTTCCTTCAGTATTAGTGTGGGCCCCTAGAGGACTGTCTTAATTGAGGCAGCAAACCCAGAGAGGATTTGACAAGATTAAGGGATTTTCCAAAGGTTTGGTGCCTTTGGATTTGTAGTAGTATCAATTTTTATGATATGCTGGTTTCTTAAAGAAAAAAAGAAAAACGATCTAGAGATAATGATAAGCAAAATCAGAATATGATTGTAGCCACTCATCCATTGAATTGGGTGCAACTGTAAACCATTATATGTGGGGACACTTTTATAAAGGTAACGTGTACAGTTCTCTGAAGATATACACCGTATTTACCTGAATTCAAGATGACCCTGAATTTTCAGATGATTAAATTCTGTGCATGGAAAAATTTATAAATTTGTTTCAATTAATTTTCCATGTATAGAATCTAATTATTGGAGGGCTATCTGTCATTCATTCCCCACCCTGCCCCCCCCTTGTAGTGGGGGGGGGGGCAGGTCATATAGGGAGGTCAGGTAGCTTGTTCCCTGCTTGTGCATGCCCCCTGCCTCTCTCCCACCAAAGCCTTGGACCTTGCCCCAGCCTCTGTTTCCTCCTTCTGCCCCTCTCCTCAAATTCGGTTTGCCCTTTCCCCCAGCCTCAGGGTGCAGAGTGAATGGAGCCTGCCAGCACGGAGCAAAAGCAAGAGGGGAAGGGAGAAGGGCAGGTGGGGCAGTGGAGGCTGCACTGGGGGGGGTGGAGATGGCTGATCTAGTCAGTAGAGTGGGAGAGGTGGAGGGGATAGGCAGTTGTGTGGCTACAGACCCAATCCTGTGTAGGGGCTGGATCTTGAGCCACATCAGCTGCCAGTCCCCTTGTATTCAATTCTAAGATGAGGTGCTTTTTTGGGGGGGGGAGGGGAAACCTCATCTTGGAATCAAGTAAATATGGTAGGCCTCATGCAGATCAGACCCAATCAGTGGGATCAGGAATAGGGTTTTATATTGGTGTACTTCAGCATCTGTGGACTCTCCCAGGCCTGTTTGGCAAGGCAAGTAGTTAAAATCACTGCACTGAGTTCTGGAAAAGAATGTCTTGAGTCAGGGAATTATTTTGCTACCTAATTCAGCTTGCTTGTAGACTGATTAGTTGTTCCTTTTGCCCTACTGTCCAGTAATTTAAACTGCAAAGATATGTAGTAGAACTCAGATTTTTCCAATAGGGATAGTTCATAATCTGTTTAATTTTCAGCAGGTTGTTGAATTAGGAATGAGCCACATGGCTGATTGCTTTGGTGTTTACTTTAAGGGATGCTGCTTTTCCACTCAGCTGGAGCTCATCAGTGGTCCTGTACAGCTGATTGGAGAAGCAGCAACCTTTGAAATACCCTAGCTGTTTGCTGAGAAATGTATGTCAATGGTCCTTTGCAGCTGTTTGCTGCAGCTCTGAATGTCCCTGGGTACTTGACAAACCCTCATCTTGACAGTGAGGTTAGGAACTTAACTCAGCAAAATATCCATGGTTATGTGTATCCATAACCACAAGGAGGCTATCTTTTAGTGGCAGCAAAGAATTTTGCTCACTACGTCCTTGTGTAAAGCACAGCTGTAGCATCCAGGTTAGAGTTCTGTAAACTATTCTCTCAGTGATTTTTACCTAGGAGTTGCAGGCTGGACAGGTCATTTATGTCTAGGGATCTACTCAGATTGCGTAGCTACTGCAAAACAACGGCTTCTGCGAACACTGTGAAAAATGGTGATTTCTGTGATTTTTCTGTGGAATCACCAGGAAAAAAAACTTACTAAAAATAAAATGCTGGCTCCCCAGTGGGAGCCAGCACCACAGTGGCCTGACCTCACAGCTTGCCAGTGGTTGAAAGGAGGGGGAAGCTTCTGGCACAAAGGGGAGCAGCCAAAATAGCAGCTGCCCCTTGGTCCCTCTGTCTCTGATTGGCTAAGAGGGCTGCTTTTTGCGCAGCCCATTCCTCTCTGCTAATCAGTGGTGAGGGGTGGGGTCAGATGAATGACAGTCATCTCTGCCAATTAGCGACAAGGGGCAGGGCCACCAGAGACCCTTAGCCAATCAGCAGCCAGGGAGGGGGTGCTCACTGAAAAGGCTGAGAAAATGGCATTCAGCATTCATTCTTTAAAGTCAATTGGCGGTAACATTAGATCATTCAGAGGCTTCCATATGAAATAAAATATTATGTTTTAATACTGGTATAATGTAAATGGAATTGATTTATGTAAGTTGAATAGAAGCTATTGCCTTCTGAATCAAGATGAGTTGATCACCACACAGTATGGGGGAAGAAGGAATAATGAAATGAATTGGATCATACATAGTTCTTAAACTAACCACATATTTATATCTGTTGTTAGTATTGTAATATGTCCAAAAGTCTTGTATGATACCCTATACATTCTTGAATCAGTCTGGATAGTCCAAAGTCCACTACTGAGGAAATCCACCTGCAGCCTGTGTCCAGTTCTACAAATTCAGTAAGCTCTTCCTTAAATGTTTTCTTGGTTGCCCCTTTGGAATGGTTCTCCTCTTGGTACTCTTATCAGCATCCGAGCCCAGAATGACCTTGGTCTGGCATATTTTGGCTCCTGTCCTTTCCTAACAGTAGAAGACTGGGTGGAAGACTGTTTAGGTTTTCCCCCATGGGGCAGTTCATTATGTCAGATTTTGCTTCTCACTGTTCCTTCAGTGTATGTCATTGAGATGAAACAAAAATAATACATAAGTAGGGTTTTTGTTTGTTTGTTTTTTAACATCCTAGTTTGTGTTGAATAGTGAAGTCATGGTGGTGAAAGTGCGAGAGATCACCTGGGTATCCTGGAATTTTGAATCTTTGTTTTCTGTGTTAGACCTTTTTGGACAATGAGTCTTCCATGCAAGTAGTGTATTAATAGCTTTCAACTGGTCATTTTATGACCATAAATTCGTTTTTGATATGGAATATTCAGTTTCTTGTGGAGACAGCTTCTTGCTCATACATGTCACCAGGTGTTGTACCTGAGCCTTTTCTTGCAAAACCTGCTTACAGATCAGCCCCAGACACTTGACTTGCACTACAAATTTAGCTGAACAGTTTGGCTCTCAAGTTTTGGAGTTCACACAACTGTTTTTTCAGTACCCAGAAGGCCTTATCTCTGAAGATCTTTCTCAATATTATTGTGAGGGTGTTACATAAGGGTTGTATGTATATACATTAATTTTTGTTTAGCTCTGGTAGATAGTAAGGGGTTATGTCTTCAGCAGTCTTGTCTGAACATAAATCTCTGAACTTGGAGTTACATGCCAAACATACAAAAACATTTCTTCCTTTGTTTTCTAGATCCAAGTAAACAGTCCCATATTATACTTTGTTAGACCATCTCCATGCTGTCAGGAGGTAGTTCTTCACTGGGGTTTAAGTGTTTTGCCAAAGTTCTGCTCCTTCATCTTCCATGAATTCCAAGCTAAATAGCAGACAATCTGAATGCACAATTCTCAGACATAGTTTATATATTACAAGCTTCTTTTAGCATGGCTGCATTAGCTAAAAGTGTCAAAAGATAGCCTGTAGCTTTTAGATATGTTGGCAGAACCACTGGATTGGATGCAGCTCTACTGGTAGAAGAAAACTTTGTCTTGTACAGACATTGAGTTTCTACTGAGAGAATGGCTGTTATTCTGGTCGAAACCAAAAGTATGCAGGCTTTTTCTCCTGGAGCAAAAATGGCCACTTCAGATAAAAATAACCTGACAACAGCCAGGTAGAAATTGCTCCTGGGCAAGTTTATCTCAGGAGACTGAACAGCTGTACACTTTCCCCTAGCTTAACTCCTCCTGGGAATGAGGAAGAGTGGAGCTAGGGGGAAAGGTTTCTCTGCCTTCCAGAGACTGGGATCACTTTGATCTGGAAGTGGCGTGGGGGTGATCTCAGGCCATCCCAGACTGGGAGGATGGGAGGGGGAAAGAGAGGAACAGCCATCAGTTGCTTTCTTCTTGCTTTTCACACCAGAGTTCCTGGTGTAAGAAGCAGGCAGAGGCTTTGACTTGCTGCTCCCTCTGCTTGGCTACTGAAGCAGCATTGTTCCCTGCCTGCTAGGGGGGAAGAGGGTGCAATTTAGAGCTAGTGGTGGTGGGAGCCAGTCTCAGGGAGACTTTCCCCAAGCTCAGCTCCCAGCCCAGCCAGTTTTCTCTTGATCTTCTTACAGTTTACCTGACAACCACAAATGGCCAGGCAACACCCTAGTGTTGCAGAACTTTTTTCAAGTTTGTGTGTCTGTTAATCATCCTATTTGCCAAAAACTAAATGTTTTCCTCTAGTTGGACATAGAGACTAATATGTCTTTCTGTTGGTCTTATACTTAGGGCTCTGAGGAAACTAAGGAAAGACATTGGATTGATTATACTGATAGCCTTGGCCTGGACAACCAGTCAGTTCTGGTATTTGTGTCTGATGGATCTCTACTTGCAGCCTATGATCATTTTGTCTGTTCTGCCTAGAATAGTTTTGCAGATCAGTAGTATGATTCTGAACACAGAACCAGAATCGTTTACATGTCAGCCAGCCAGCATCCAAGCTTCCACAACTATAAAACATTATAGAGGCTCTGAACACTTTGTTCTAGAAATTTTGATTGGGGAAATTCCGCCCCCAACCCCCCACCCTGCCAATCTAGACTGACTTATAAAGTTAAATGGAAGAGGTGTTTTTTGTTTTTTTTTATTTAGGCATCTTGGCGGCATCTTGTGTACCCATTTCTACAATACTAGACTGTTTCTTAGCATTGTAGCACTATAACCTTTCTTTATGCACCTTGGGCACATCTACCCATGCATTTGATCTGGGATCAATTTACTTGCGAATAAACTCCTCGCAAGTAACTACTCCTAGGCAGGTGTCTACATATGTAGGGAAGCGGGAACAGATTTGCTGCTAGTGGCAGTAAACTGCTCCTGCTTCCTGGGGCCCTGCAATGGGCCCCTGCTGCCACCAGGGGGAGCTCTAGGCTCCCCCTAGGTGCTAGTCCAGGGGCTGGCAGGGAGCACAGGTCAGGAAACAACCCTGTCTCCTGACCTGGGCTGGGACATTACATCCTGTCCTCAGGGCTGCCTATCGCCTGGGTGGGGACAATGTCCCCTTGCCCTGTAAACAAATTAGTAAATTTTCTAGTAAGCAAATTTACTAGCTGGACGCAGCTGTGTTGGCCGTCGTAAAGGTGAAACTGGCATGGGAACCTTGAAACAGGGTGTCAGTTTATAAATGTTGTAAATGCCGTTTGTCGTAAGTCAGTCATACATCAAGGACTGCCTGTATAACACCTTTTCTTACTTTTTTTAAAATCAATAAATTGATCCATTACCAGCTCTGGAGAGCTATTAAATTGTAATATTCATAATTGTAAAAACATATAAACACAAGAGAACAGAATTTGCTGCTGATGTTCTAGGGATTATTTTGTGCCAAGGCTGTCTTTCAAGTTGGGAACAAATAGATGCAGCACAGGTTTCATTCATTCAGTCATTCATTCATGCATTTATTTTACAGGTTTACATTTGTGATATTTCTAAAAGTGTTTTCACTGTATTTTTTTAATATATCATGGGACCTAGTCTCCATCTCAGGGCTTGCTAGTACCTATGTTGGATTATGTATTACAAAATAGCTTAAAAAAATATAGGTAAAACAAAAAATAGCAAGATTAGTTAATATTAGGGGTGCACTGATAAAGATTTTTTTGGCTGATACTGATGGCCAATTATTAACCAGCCATATCAGCTGATACTGATCTGATTGACGATATGTAGTCTAGCAACATGGAGAGCGGCATCCAGCTGGTAAGTCTGTGGGAGTGGGAGGGCAGATCAAGGCCCCCATGGTGAAGGGAGGGAGTGGGGCTGGGGCAAATGCTGCCTGGGTGGGGTGTGGAGCAGAGCCACTCCAAAATTTGCCAGAGCCTCTGCTCCCAGTGCCACCACCTGCCTGCCCTGAGCACAGCCCTAGCCCAGCCTCCACACTGTGAGGAGGCTGACAGAACCCCTGGCTCAGCCTGCAGCAGGCAGCTTGCCCTTGCCCCGCACACACATGCTATACTGGCCAAAAAAGTCAGTTACCGATAATGTCAATTTTCCTTTTATTGGTACTGGTAGGATATGGGCCAATATATCGGTACACTTCTAGTTAATATAACTTTCTGTGCAATATCAAGTCAATTTTGGGGGCAGGGATTGTTTTGGTCTGTGTTTGTTGTATTACCTACTATGAGAGAGTCCTGTTCTGTCATTTGATTCTCCAAGTTGCTGTCTCAGTACAAATAGGGGGAAAAAATTGTCTATTTCATGCTTATTTTTGATACTTTTTTTTAATTATTAAAGGAAATGATTGTAGTAATTTTCATTGGGATTTCTTTAACATACATCATTTAAATAAGAATTGTAATATTCTTAAGGCACTGAGAATATGTACTAACAGTGATTGACTATAAAAAAAAATTCTCATGAAAAATCTTTTTTTCCTAATTTTTATGTATTCCTAAACTTATGCACTGTATATTTTCATTGCTTTATTGAGCAGTTTACCTAATGTTCCAAGTATTCCAGAATTCTGTAGCTATGACATTTGTCTTTGAATACACTCTTTCCTATCAAATTGCTCCTGAATCTAAGCTTTTTGTTTTGATCCTGGTCTCAAATATAACATTAACATTCTGAACAGTTTACAAACAATGAAATGACCTCTGCAAGAATGCCTGACTCGACTCTTAAGACTTAAGTGAAGGAGTTTATTAGTTAACACCTCTTAACTCAGAGCTGTGTGGATTCTGTGATTTCATGGCTGTGGAGTTTGGTGTTTTTGTCAAGATCTTATCAGGCTCAGTATTTGGTCTACAGAATTTACAATGGTTTTGGAACAAGCCACCTAATTTATTTTTTTTTGTCTCTTGCCCTGCAGTTGTTTCTTGTAGCCCAGTTTTCTCCCCAGAGGGGGAGTGATTTGCTTCCTGTACTGTATGATAGAATGGGAAATGTGGGTCACTAAGTCAAAGTTAGTTAAGCTTGAAGTAAGTGGTGGGAGTTAGAAACGTGGACTTCAGAAAAGTACAGTAGCTGAGGCTCTCCAAGATGAGCTGCTAATGCTGAATGTAAGCTCTCCCTTTTTCTGGCATACTTAAGGACAAGGTGTTTGATTTAAGTGTCCTGGCCAGCATCACAAGAATAGGAGCTTCCGAGCGAGTACATGGTTGGAATTTGTAGTAAAAATTCTAATTTTTTTAAAATAAGTACCAACACATTATACTTCTGTATTGTCAATTATGAATCATAGATAAGAGTGTAGGAGGATGGGACTTGTTAAGGAAAAGAGATCTTTTTACTCTTTACTGTACGCTACCATAGATCACATCAGCAGAGACACTAGAGCTCTCATAAATTAAGCATGCAGTACATGGAGCTATTCCCTCATGCCCATGAAGCTCCTGGAAGGCCAGGGAATTTGCCAGCACAGCCTGGTGCGAAATTCAGGGTTACAGGGCCATGTTGGGGATGGCTGTCACTGGTTGAGTGGCATGTGAAGACTGCCAACACAGTGCCCGTCACCCTACTGCTGCCAGGTCTTGCTCCAGCCTTCAGGGACCCCTGCAGTCCAGATCTGGCATGAGGGGTGTGATGAGTTTGATATCCTTGACACAAGTGATGGCACCCCAGATCCCAGAAATGCCTTCACTACCCCACAAGTCTCCTTTGAAATAAGGAATGGGGAATGCAGTTTTCATCTTCTTTCCTACTGATGCTGAACTAGTGGTAGTACTAAACTGGGTATCATTATGGGCAGTCTGCTGCTTGATTAGCAACAAATTTATGGTTTGGAGGAAGCTAAAGTTGTATTGTAGAAATTTGTAGAAATAATAGTGAGGATTGAATAAACAAATGGTTTTCAAGAATTTAGATCTTGTCATTGTAGAGTGTATTCACTTTTTTGCCACAGCATACACACAGGCTCTGAATTAACACCATATTTAAAATAGTCTCTAAGAATTGTAAGTGTTTAAATGTTATGGCAACTTAAAATTCTTATGTTTTTCCAAGGTGTTGTATATCAGCAAAATTAAAAAATATGCCCTTTAGATATCTTTCTTGACATAGTTATAGTTTTTAAAATGTTACATTGTGCAAGGGGAGCCATAATAATGCACAGTATGAGAGACTTTATTTTAGGACAAGCTTTCAGTATCATCTTGTTTAAATAAATGTCATCTTTTGTTGGTTTAGTGTTCACAATTGAAGACTTACTTGTTAGGGAATTTTAGAAGAAAAATATCCAGGTAATTTATTTTTTTCCTTTAAATATTTCCAGTGAGTTCAACATTATGGGACAGTCAATAGAATTAGCATTTCCACAACTGGACCCCATTTTGCTAACCAACATATCCATTGATGTAAAATCATTAGAACTCTCCAGTGCTCTTTTACAGAAGTGTAGAAAATAAGTATGGATGGGATGTTGAGAGCTTATTTAGCATTCTAATATGAGGTGGGCAGTGCTTTGATGTGGGTGGGGTGTTGAGGGAGAGAGGCAGAGTGACCCACTTGAGTGGGCACTAGGACCTGGCCTCCTCCACCACTTTTTTCCTTGTGGTCCAACTGCAGCTCAGGATGGACAGAGCTGCCCTATGCCAAAACCCCTGGTGCCGGACTGGTGTAGCACAGGGTGAGTTCTTCATCCTCTGTCGAGGCCCAGGCCCCTTGACTCCAGGTGGCACAGGCAGAGCTCCCCCTCACCACCAAATGCCATTGAAGCCAAGGCTTCATGGGCTGGGCCGTAGGTTGCTGACCCATGTTCTAGCTTATTGCGCTATCCCAAGACAAGATTAACTCTACTTAAATATAGGGGCGTTTACTGGTGTTCATGCCACTTCAAATAAATCAGCTTCATATAAGTATGAAGTGAGAGTCTGGAAATCAAAGTTCTTTCCTGCTCATCATATCATAATGTGTGACCTCTGGCAAGCAAGGAACCATCAGCTCTTGTCTAGTTTAATCTAATTTTTTAGTTCACTATGCCACTCTCTGGAGCTGTGTAAGTAATTAATATTTTGGCTTGCTGGCCAAACTGACATCAGGGGAGGGGGCTCAGGTTGACTTGAAAATTTTTTCTCCATTTTTTTTTTTTTAAGAGAAAAAAATATTTTGAATAATTTTTCCCCTCTGTTTTAGGTAAATGTAAGAAAAAATTGAAATTAAAATAATTTCAAAGAATAAATGTTAAACTTTCTGTTCCAACATGTTGAAACAAAGTACCAAACCTTTTGAAAAAAATATTTCCAGCAAAATCTGTACACAAATTTGTGAATAGCTTTGATTAACCCAGTGCTGTATTTTTATCAGATAACCATTTGAAATATTTTTTTCCCCAGCCATAATTATACTTGTCTCTATCTCTCAGATTTTACTGTGACTGCAACATTTTCCCTAATTTTTAAAATATTCTTTGTCCTTTGCAGTTGTATAAAAACCCAGGGGATCAGGGAAAACTGAAAATTAAGCAAAGTTTCTAGAAGGTTCTATTCAATGCATAAAATAAAGTGAAGGACCAGAAAACTCTGTTTTCCTTCAGTCTTTGTTTAATTACAACAGATTTCAATGGTAGTTGTAACAGTAGGAGGTAAACAGTTTTTCAAACAAACTATTTTTAAGTCGATTACGTGCTTTCAATATACCTTTGTGCTGCACCTTTTCATATTATTCTCCATTGCAAGTGGGGAATAATAATGCTTTCTTTACTTTTTTGAACTCTAAGGCTGCTATATATGTGTATAATATTAATTTATCCAGTGTTGTTTACTTTGTAGGCTAAGAGAATGGATGTCACTTGATGCAAATATCATGGGCATGAATGCTATATTAAAATCTTATATTGTTTTCCTAGGAGGAGAGACTTCAGCATGCAAACCTTCATCTGTTCGGCTTGCACCATCATTTTCATTCCATGCTGCTGGCCTTCAGATGGCTGGACAGATGTCCCATTCACATCAGCAGTACAGTGATCGTCGGCAGCAGAACATAAATGACCAACAGGTTTCTGCCTTAACTTATGCTGACCAGATTCAACAACCTCTAACCAACCAGGTTTGTATTATCAAGAAAGACGCTTTCTATTTTTGAATTGCATGGTTTTTCCTTAAATATTTTGAATGCATAACCCAAGAGGCATTTTTGAAGAGTAGAAACAATGATCAGCAAGGTTAACACCTAATAAGCGACCTGATCTTTATCTGATCAACATTTGTTTTCGGTGTTTTTTTTTTTTTAATTCAGAAAGTTTGCTGTATTCCGAGAACTCATAAAGAGCAAACTTTGAAAGGAAGAATTCTGTTTTGACTATTTTAATCACAGAAGAAATAAATAGAGTTAAAAGTAATGAGATAGAAATTTTTGTCTACCGAGGATGAGTCTGAAGACAGTCTTGCTACATGTACATTTAAGTTAAAATTTGATTGCTTTACAGTCTCTCCTTAAAAAAAAACAAACGTTTAGAGAATTTTGTTAGTAATTTTGGATTGTAAAGTAGTTGTAGAATTTTTTGGTGCAAATATCCTGAACAAACCTGGGCTATCAACAGAACTTTTACCAGTGGTCCTCTGCCCCATCAGTATTGGGCATCTTTTGCAGATGGTGGTTCCCATCTTGGATAGGTGATGTGGGTATACTGCAGGAACATGAAGAGTAAAGGTGGTTGCCCCATGGCTGAGAGGATCAGGTTGCCTCCCTTTGCTACCTTTAGAATGCTAACATTTTTCCACTTTTCCCTGAATAGCCTTCCTCTCAAATTCTCCTCTTACCTCACAGGAAAGCAGATTGCTTTCTTTAGAAACTTGGCCCAGCAGCTACTCTGTACATATATGTCTAAGAATTCTGGTTCTTAACCTTTTAAGGCAGAGCTAAAAAACACCATATAGGCTAAAGAAGTGGTCCAACTGAAGAGAAGGGAACAGTGTCACTTCTCCTTTGTCCCTATCATCTTGGATGCACTGCACTACAGTTGTGAGAGTCTTTATTTATATATAATTTACTTTAAAAGCAAGTGAAGAGGGAATGAACTGCACAATAGGAATAATAGAGACTGAGGATGCTCAGGATCAGTCCCCAAGAAATATACGATTCTCAGACTTAGGATAAGGTGCCAATAAAACAGGGTTGCTGAAGTCTTTCAGAGGAATCTAAAAGTGAATGCAGGCCTCTCAAGAGTGACATAGTAGGTGATCCTAACTGTCAGAAGATATGCTTCCCCTTTTGAAAAAGAATGAGAAAGATCACTTCTGTGTTTAAAGGTGTGTAGAGTTCACAACCTACCTCTAGAAGGAGCATTGTAGGGGAAAAAATTTATAAGTCAGTGTTTGATCGGATTTGGTGCTTTTTTATGTTCTCTAATGTTAAAAGAAGGATAGATGTCAAATTCTACCCTTTTGGGATCTACTGTGCTTTTTATGATAGATTTGACATACAGCATACAACTGCCTTAAAAACCCAGATGGTCTCTATAGCAGCAAAGAGAGATTCCTGTAGAGTGAAGCCATTATCAGCTGATTAGATAAATGATCATGGCCAACCTTGTTGAAGAGTCATAGATCTCATAGACGTTAGGGCTGGAAGGGACCTCAGAAGATCATTGAGTCCAGCTCCCTGCCCGAAGGGCAGGAAATCAGCTGGGGTCATAGGATCCCAGCAAGATAAGCATCCAATTTTCTCTTGAAGGTGTTCAGTGTAGGTGCTTGAACCACCTCCGACGGCAGGCTATTTCAGACCTTGGGGGCTTGGACAGTAAAGAAATTCTTTTTTATGTCCAGCTTGAAACAATCTTGCAGTAGTTTATAACCATTTGACCTCGTCATCCCTTGGGGCGCTCTGGTGAACAAACATTACCCCAGATACTGGTGGTCACCCCTGATAAACTTATAGGTGACCATCAGATCACTCCTGAGCCTGTGCTTTTCCAGGCTAAAAAGCCCCGTAGCTCTCAGCCTGTTGTCATAAAGTCTGTTTTCCTGACCTCTAATCATGTGCGTGGCTCTTTGGACTCTCTCAAGCTTCTCCACATCCTTTTTGAATTGCAGGGCCCAAAACTGGATGCAGTACTCCGGCTGCGGTCTCACCAAGGCTGAGTACAAGAGGAGAATGATGTTCTAGGATTTACTTGAGGAGCATCTATAGATGCAAGCCAGCGTTTTGGTTGCTTTACTAGCTGCAGCATCGCATTGAAGGCTCATGTTCATCTTGTGGTCAATGATGACCCCCAAGTCTCTTTCTTCCATAGTGCTAGCCAGCGTAGCACTGCTGAACCTACAAGGATGCTGCAAGTTTTTCTTCCCAAGGTGGAGAACCTTGCATTTTTCACTGTTAAACGCCATCAGGTTCTCATCCATTCAGTTGCTGAGCTTGTCCAGGTCAGTGTGCATTGCCCTCCTGTCTTCAGGTGTGGATGCTTTGCCCCGACATTTGGTGTCATCGGCGAACTTGGCCAGTCTGCTTCTGACTCCAGTGTCCGCATCATTAATGAAGATGTCGAACAATATAGGTCCAAGGACAGTGCTTTGGGGGACCCCACTGGTCACAGGGCACCATGACAATTGACTCCCGTCAGTTACCACCCTCTGGGTCCAACCACGGAACCAATTTCCCAGCCAGTGGATCGTGGCTTCCTGCAATACAGTAATATTTGTCTTAATCTAATGAGCTTTTGCGTCTATAAATCTACCCCTATCCACTAGGGAAAATATTGCTTTTATCCCTTTAAAGAGTCCTGGCAAATTCCAATTTATTTCGTACCCACAGAAAAATGTTTGGAGCCCTAGGAGTCGATCTGAAAGTATATTGCTACTTGCTCAGTGGATAGCTTAACCATGTTGTTGAATACAGCAGCCTTAGGTTTTTAAGAAGAATCCTATTTCATCAGATTTTTCATTTGCTCATCTTATTCTATCATGAGAAAGCAGCATCATGTACAAGACTTCAGATGACCTGCAGAATCTGTAGAATATACCAGCAATTATTCTGGTTTCCTCAGACTAGTGAGAACAGAGGGCTTCGTTGATCTGCCTCACATTTCCCAATAGTGGTGGCCTGTACAGAATACTACATCTGATGAAAACTTCCTTAACTTTGGACTCCTAAGAAGATGCAGAATAAAATTACAGGATTAGTCTGTCAGTTTGAGAGTGCTGCTGTGCTCCTTATGACTTTGAATCCATGTCCCAAATTAGCATGACATCAGTGATTTCTTTGTTACACAATATCAGGGCACTTACAGAATCTCAGGCTGGTCCACTACAGGCACTACAGGTATGCACAGCCATTAGGATGAATTTTATATGAGTCAAGATGGAGTACCAGAGTAGACTCTGATCTGTAAATGCAAGATGGAATCATTGACCAAAGGAAGAATTCCTTCCTGTCTTTACGTCAACAGCTGGTCTGTGTAGGTACCTAGATTTGCATTAAAGCCGACAACAATGTAATTCAGAGTACGTCTGAAGCTGTACTGCCATTTGCCAACCCTGTGGATAGTGCTTTCCATGAATGATCTAAAAGTGTTGTAATCCATGGTTGCTTGCTTAGATGGTCTGCTGTACCCACATCTGTAGGAGTGTGACAGTCATTCCCACTTTGAAGTCAAGAAGCAAGATCCAGTAAAGAAGTTCAGGATGTACTATCAACTTTGTCAGCAATCAAGGTGGCTAAAAGTGGGGGTTTTTTTTCTGGATATCAGAAATCTGAAAAGTGGCTCTCTGGGTTGTCTCTGATAATTAACACCATTAAAGGTGCCAGCTCATTAAGTTTTGAAAAAGTTGGTGTCGCTCGGTGGGAATAGTCCACAAAGAAGAGAGGTAGAGCCAGTAGCACTCAAATGAAGGCAGAAGAGTTCATTTTGTTCCAGTAGTGTACTGTTGAATTCTACAGCTCTCTTCTGATTCTCCCCCTTTCTCTCTAATCACTTCTTCAGCCTTTCTTGGAATCATCTCCATCCTTCTCCAACTTCCTATTGGAGATTCCACAAGACACTGTCCTTGATCCCTTTCTCTTCTCCTTTTGCATTTTTATTTCTGGTTTATCTGATCTCCAAACAAAAATTTAACATGAATTTCCCATGAATGAACATCTTAAGCTGATGATTTCCTTCTGTCAAAACAAAAATGTGAGCTTCTCTCTTTATCCCCTCATGGATGCTTAGCTGTCAGCTCAAGCTCAGTTTTGATAAAACAGAGCAGTTAATCTCCTTTCTCACTCAAAGCCCTTTGCAGTACTTCCTTTTTTGCTCGCTCTGAACACCACCATGATTTTGGTTGTCATGTGCGGCTGTAACCTGGATGCTGTCTTCCACTTGGACCTTTATTTAGACTGAGCTAATCTTACAGATATTTTCTGTGTAACATATCTAAGGTAATGGCCCTTCTTATTCATGTGCACAGCTTAAACTTCCATCTGTGGTCTCATTTTGCCTTTATTACAACTGCTTTCTCTCTGGCCCTGGTAAATATATTTTTGCTTTTTCTGCATCTGTTATAAATGCTGTTGCAAAGATTATTTCTTATGCTATCACTTTAGCAATTTACCAACATCATCTGTGTCTCCATTGGCACCCTTTTGTCTATCTTTTGAAACCATCTACTTGTCTTTAACCCCCTGGATCCCTTTGTGGTATCTCTCTTCATTGCCTATTATCTCTCATTCACTACCAGGAAAATCTGATTGGCTCAAGATGCCAGTTTCTCTTGTTTTATACTAACATTTTTTTAGAAACTTCTCTGTAAAGCTAAAACACTTCTCAAAATCTCCTTTCCTATGATGCTTAAAAATAGAACTTGATGACTAATAGGTATCTGGTAGATTGAATTCCTTTACAGTCATGGTGACCAAGTTTACCTTGCTGTTTCTTGTAATTCCCTGTCTGTTTTTATGGCCATCTGTTTTCTCTTACCTTCTTCTTGGTTTGTAAGCTCTTTGAATCAAAGACCTCTCTCAGTCTTGTGTTTGTAAATTGCCTATGGGCTTTCTGGTTCACAGGCACTATAGTAAAATTAAAATAAGTGACCACAAACTTTACCAAGCCTGTCTGTGTCCTGCAGCAGCAGCTACTGGGCTGCTTACAGATGTTTAAAAAAATCCAAAAATACACGCTTTTACTGGAAGAGGCAGCATGTTAGTTTGACCCAGCTCTACAGTGTCTGTATAGATCAGGTGCTTCAACAGGGCTTTTGGGCACTTTCATCTATTCAGTCTGATTCAATCAGTTATTAGATAAAAGTGCCAAAAAAGCCCCACTGAACTGCCTGATCTATTCAGGTGTTGGGTGAGCCAGGTTCAGCTAATGCAATGCTTCTTTTGGGAATATGTTTGTTTTGGTTTGGTGCAGGAGCTCATTGAGTTTGAAGGAAAGTGCCTTTTTATTTATTTTTATAAACGCCTGTAAGCACCCATAATTTCCTGGAGAATAGACATTCTGACCCTTCAGTAGGCCATTAGTTCACACATCACTACGGGTAAACTAGGATTATGAGGACACATTTTTCTGGATTTTCACACGCAGTAAAAGTGGTTGGTATCAGACCATATACCCTGGTTGTTTTTGGTACTATCAGTCCTTGTAGAGGATTGCATGCGCTGAGTACAGGGTCTCTGTGCTTTCATAGTTCAGTTACATGTTCAGTAATACTCTTTTGGAGCCCTTCACTCCTGTGAAAGTTTCTTTGCTTTGTTTATTAATTAGCTGTATTTGTAAACAGCATGAGAGTCTTGAGATATTTGTCTTGCTTGAAACCATTGGATGCTTAGTTTTGCAGACTCCATCCTCCATCTGCTGGCCAGATTACAGCACTGCACTACACCAGTAGCTACTGTCAAGTTCACTGCTTTAGCTGGCAGGTTTTTCTGCTGTTGAGAGCGCCTTTTCTCAACACTCAAATAATTCGTCTTTTAAATGAACTCAATTCTTAATTTTAGTGGGGGAAGAAAAATGAATTTGCTAGACTGCAAACTGAGGATTTTATCTAACTTTAGTTTTGTTAAAAAATAAAGTTCAGGAAAGAAACGAGCTTTTTGCATCCTCAGATTATTAGGAAAATATATGTTTAAAGTAGCTCTGTATAAAGTACACAAATATTTTACTAATACATTCTCATGTACTGCCAGATATAGTGGGATGAATTGGGGAAATCTTTGTTTCAAATGTTGTGATATTACACTGTCTTATATTACCCAGCACATTAGAAGCTTCTTAGATCTAAGAAGCTGACTCTGGTTTTCATTTAGACTTATGATGCTACAAGCATACAATTCAAAATTTACAAATTGCCAGTTGTTATGTAGTGACCTGCCTCAGGTGTGAATTTCTCTCAGAGCTCTCAACATTTGTTCTACATCTGGCTGGGTAGTATAAGATAGTCCCCTTTCTGTGTCACCAGACTTAAGTAATTCCTTTTAAAAATCTCTAAGTTTCCTCTCCATCTAGCAAGACCATTCTGAGACCAGGTTGGTCCTTCTAATGATAAAAAAAATTGGAAACTGTCATTGTTTCAAACATTTCCCAAATAGATTGAATGGGTAATCCTGTGTTACCTGCTAGTGTTAGTCATCTTTTTAATAGGATAGTTGCATTGCCCAAAACTTTTTTCAGAAATGTATATATCATAAGAAGTTGATAAAAACAAGGAGCTGGATTTGTCTAGGATGGAGGCTGTGGTGCGACTTCCACATAACATGATAGAATTGATGTTCAACAGAGTCCCAAGACTAAGAGGTCAGATTGAGGACCATTAATTTTCTCTCTTTGTTACAAGTATAGTTTTTTTTATTTTCATATCGGACAAAGATATGAAACAGTTGTTTAACAGAGACCATCTTTACTGCAGTTAGAGATTTTTGGAATTCTGATGTGGTCCTGTAGTCTGTATATAATTAATCTTGTACCTAACTAATATTGTTGATTATGGAGTACTTGTCTTCCTCACAATTATACTGATCATCCATACAGCCATTGTTTCAATCGGAAAGCCAAATGATGTAGCATTTTTTGTAATAGTTTCATACTTCCCTTTTTTGAGTAGAAGATTGTCTTGATGCTCCCACCAGTCTCTGTCCTGAATGAGAAAAGGACCAGAAAATACACTTAAACCTGACCATGTTTTTCACTCCCTACTTTCTGATATGGCCTTTTAAAATTTTTTACACTTTTAGTATGAGTACAGATTTAAAGTATTAACTGTATTGATCGCTAGAATTGTGTAAAAGTCTGTATTTTGTTAAATGGATCGCAAAGGAAAACTAAAACATTCAAGTTTGGAAGAGTAGGGGAAAAATTATTATCCCAAAATGTAGCAGTAAATACAGAAGTTAAAATTGGGATTATTGTAAATTGAAAATAATTATTAAAAAATCCCCTTAAAGATTCATGTATAAAGAACAGAAGGTCAATACATTTGGGTTTGTTTCACAAATAGTTTTCTTGTGCAGTTCTATACATCACACTTTTATTACATTAGTAGAAATAGGAAAAGGTCCTGCAGTACATAAATAATATCAGAAGATAATTTAGCTCATGTCTGCCTTACAGATATCTCTTGGCAGAGCCATATCAGCTAGGGGTGTGGGAAAATCACACCACATAGCCAGTGTAACTGTGTTTGCCAAACCTCTGCTATGGACTCGGCTCTGTTAGAGAACTTTGGATAGTCAGAGGAAGCTGACAGGCGCACAGCAAGGAAAAACACTTTTTTCCTGAAAGCAGAGCTGTGTCCACATTTGCTACCATAGAACTAGCAGTGCAGTTAGTGGCAGCTGCCCCCATCAAGCAGATATAGCCTTAATGTGCCATCAGTGAAGAACTAGTTTACAAACTTCTAGACAAGGATAAAAAGCACCTGCTACTAAATTAGGCTTTTAAATTTATCTAGATAATCTGTAACAGGAGCTGGTAGCTGATATTTTGATGAATTTATATCAGAATTGGATAACTTTCTGGAATATTTGCTGTAACCAAAGACAAATAAATTACCAGACTTGATTTAGAGGTCAATGTGTGAGATTTAATGGCATGAAATATACAGATAATGTGCTAAGAAGAACCAGTTGTCTCTTTAGCTGTTGAAATCTATAAATCTATTCAATAAGTCTTTTAAAATAGTAGATTTTTAGTCAGAGCAATAGAAATATAAAATCCTTTCATTGTACACTTAGTCAAATCAAAACAATGCCATATGTAGCCAGAATCTTTACATTTCCTTAATAAATTGCATCTCATAAAGCATCAAAATCTCTGTCTGTTCGAACATACATTTTGTAGGGTAAGTACCATAAATACAAGTTAAAAATATTCTGTAACAAAGCATAGTTGTCATTTTCTGAACCAGCAGAGTACAAGGCCACATATGCTATGGGCTTTTTGACAGTTGAATGCTTATCTATTCCATCTTTTATCAAACCCAATAAAACTAAAATGTCATCAGCTGTAGAATTAGACCACACAATCTTTCAAGTTGCTCTTTATCAATTCTGAAATGAAAACAGTTCAATTTATTTTACATAGTTGGGACTCTTAGATTTGCTACCTATTTATTTACTTCCATCCTATTCTAAGTGATTACTATATATTGATTCTCAGCAGTAGATTTGTATGCTAGTTGATGATCGGTTTATGAGGAGTTGAAAATTCAATCTCTTTACTTGTGATTTAAATTCCTTAGTAGCACCACCTGCTGCGAGTATGACAGCTCCCTATAACCTAAATTAGGATGATGAAGATGGAACAGTATTGTTTACTGACAAGTGTCATTGAAATGAAAATACTTACCTTGTACTTTTAAATGTTTTGGTAGTTGTGTTTCAGTGTTCAGTTTTCATGGGACTGCAATGTTGTCTTCTGGCCACCAGATAGAGACTGGAGCCTGCAAAGGAAGGCTTTTGGGTTTTTTTTAGTAGAGTAGCCTTTGAAGCCAAGGGAAGGCAGAATTACTATGATACATAATAGTATATGCTTAAGAATGTAGCTAAGACTTTTTAAATATAGCCTTTGGAGGGAAAAGAAGATAGTAAGTTTCCCTCCTTGTCAGTCTTCCTCTTCCCCAACTCTTTCTTCCCTCCTCCCTTTTTAGAATGTAGCTAAAAAGCTTATATATACAGGTCAAATCATGACTTCAGTAATGTTAGCAACCCTGCTAATCTTCAGTGAGGCTGTATAACTATAGGTGAAAGCATATTTTAACTTGCAAAGTGAGAAAGGGGTAAAATTTAACTTGCAAAATCTTAAATGGTTAGGGACTTACGAGATTGAAAGAAATGAGCTTAATTTTCTCAGGTTGCCTTTCTGGTAGGATAAGCTGGGTGTTATAGCTGTTGACGTTTATCCACAAAGCATGGTAGTTTGAGCACTTCTCTGGGGTGATAGTGACATGGGTTAGGTTCCCTCCTCTACCTGAGGAGATCCCAGCCCAGATCACCTAGGAGAGTACTCTAAACTGGTATTCTGGGGTGGGTTGTTTGATCTCACCTGTTGATGTAATTCCAATTAGTGAAGCAGACTGTGTGATTTGTTCAGAAAGAGGAGACAGTGAGAATGGCTCTATAGTCTGGTTGGTTGGCACACCAGAGGTCAAATCCCTGTTTTCATTCAGACAGGCTACCTCCCTACCCCCTTGACAAGATGAAAAGCTGAATCCTTCTGTGACCATTCAACATTTTTTTTTTTTTTTTTTTTTTTTGTTTGGCCACCCAACTGGAAATCATCTATTTGCACAGCCCTATTTGCAAGTAATTTTAAAAATTACTACATTGAGTGGAGGAGATGGGGAGCAGGCGTGAGAAATAATTCTCCCTTCTTCTTTTTCCAGGTCTCTCTTTCAGTTTGTTTCACAATTTGATAGTTAACCAGTTTCTCTGCTTTACTGATGCTGTGTGTTTTTCTCTAAACTCTGCAAGAGGTGCTTTCAGTAACAGCTAAACTGAAACTTGAGCAGGCAGCAAAGTAGAGTATACATAGAAGAGAGAGAAATGAATGGTTCCTGAAGATGTTTGTTGATGTCGCTTCTTGACCCACTCAGCATACTTTTCCTAATCATGAACTGGAAGCAGGAGAACTTCTGTTTCCTTAAAAATGTAAAGGAATTGTGTTGACTGTTGTTTAAAGTGTATTTTATTGAAACTTTTAAACAAGTCAGTTTTAATATATAAAAGTAGGTGGCATTTCAGTATTTTAAAAACATACATGGTGCTTTAGATTTGTCTGTAATAGATCTGATTACACCTAGATACTGAAGAACATAGGCATTCCAGCTTTTCTTTTGTAATATTGAAACTAATAAATTTTCAAGTATAGTGACTATGCAGTTTCAAAATCACACGTGGCATTTAGTATTTAAATACTTATTTCTGTATCCACTGTATTTTTATTTTTGTTTTTAAACATATTTGTGTGTGGTGACTTAGAGGACCCTGGAGGGAGGTAATAGAGAGAAGGCAGTAAGTAAGAGATTTGAATTGTTAATTTTGTGCCAAAACTTTTTGAGAATATTGAACCTATTAGTAGTTCCTTTCATCTAAACACTTATTTTTATAAATACTAGATGTTAAAAATGTTTTTATACATCAGTTAAAGGCAGAGCTGATAGGACTAGTTGCTCACTTTGAGGGGAATGTAGTAGGATAGTATAGTTACTGTTTAGTTGAAAGTGCTAGGTTTTTCCATCTAAGATGATGCCTGATATTTTCATGTTACAGAGGCGGATGCCCCAAACTTTCCGTGATCCAGCTTCGGCTCCTCTGAGGAAACTCTCCGTTGATTTGATCAAAACATACAAACACATTAATGAGGTACATAATAAATAGGCCGTTTCCCTCAGTTAAATTTTTATTTCATGTAGTGTTATTTTGCTATAATTACAATGCGTATTGTTACCAGACTATTTAAAATGTTTGTTACTATGTGAAATTTGTATAAATTGTAGTGGATCTAGATGCATTTCTTTTACTGAAATGTTATATTGGCATTATTTTATAATCCCTGACTTCACTTGAATGTCAAGAAAAAAGGCTAGATAAGAGCCAAATGAGAAAAAGGGAAGATGAAAATTTATATCTGTATAAATTGCTGTATGTAAAAGTAAATAAATGGTCTGTGTCATTTTTTGTTTTACTAGCGCATATGCGCACACACACGCGCACCCATTTCTGTCATTTTGGATGGGAGATTACAGTAAACAGTTAGTTTCTGAGGTGCCACTCTTCCCTACCTTCTGCCTGACTTAAGACTAGAGCAGCACATCTCAGCTTTTGTGGATCATCTTTAAAATTGTATTAATTTCTTTATACTTTAGAAAAATTGTGGTAGTGTTCACGTGCACACGCTCCCCCCCACCAGCAAGGTTATAATGCCAGGAAGTCATATTTCCTGTTGGCTGCCTGTTGTGATTAGAGGATAAAACAAATGGCCACTACAGCAGTCACTGGTTTAATTTTGGGGTTCTATATGGTAACTATTTCCTGTTGATGCTCCAGAACTCTGAAAACAAAAGCTATCTAATGGTCTGTGCTTGGACTGGGGAGCCCAGAACTACTTTGCCTTTGACTTGTTTGATGGCTTTAAGATACTTAATTTCTTCACCTTTGTTTCTTTGTCTGCTAAATATACGCACATAACTACCCCTGGCTTTTTAGCAGAGCATTTTGGGAAATGTAAAGTGCTATGTGTATGTGCCAAGTATTTCCATATCTTTGAATAATTATCATAATGTGCATAATACTGTATTTCTAGGCAACAGTAAGCAATATGAATTTATTATATAGTTTCTCCCAACATTTAATATTATTCTTAAATTGTTGTTTCTTTAAAAGAAAAACACAGGAAAAATGATGGGTATTCTTTTTTAATTTGTTAATTTGATAGAACTTTTGTCTATGAGTTCTATTGTTTTCCGAGTAAACCAGTAATCTGGGGTTTTCAATGTAAAAGTCTTCTATGCAGCAAAAGAAGAAAGAAATACTATATTTTATCATATATATGTCACAATTTCCCCCCTAAACCAGCTGGGGAAATTGGGGTACATGTTATATCCAAGGAAAAGAACTCTCCATGCGTCCAGAAATTTGGCGGGGGTAGGGAGTGTGGCACATGGAAAGTAGAGTAGTGTCATATCTGGGAGCCAAGGCAATTAATGCTGCCACCACTCTCTTCTCTCCCCTGCCAAATTTCTAGGCTTTTGGGGAGCCCCCTTCCCCAGCCACATAGGGGGGCCTACCCAGCACAAAGCCCCAGACACCACACATCACTCTAGAGCTAGTGCTCAGATTCAGACCCAGCCCAAAGTCCAAGTACTGGTATGCTAGATTGGGCTGTGGTACGCCACATGGGCCCAGCACCAGTTTGTCAGATTGGGTTCTGGCATATAGCCCCCAGCCTCTAAGGGTTTTGGGGTTTTTTTTGTCTCCTTGGGACCTTCTAAAACCTAGGGTGTGTGTTTATATTTGGGGCCATGTTATATGTCAGAAAATACAATATTTCTAGGAGAGAAGTAGTGTAAAACCATGAAGTTGGAATTGGAACAGGTGTACTATGTGAAACTATTTTGATCAGATTTCAAATTGATGTTCCTTTAACCAAGTATTTTCCTCACCCACAGGTTTACTATGCAAAAAAGAAGCGGCGGCACCAACAAGGCCAAGGAGATGATTCCAGTCACAAAAAAGAGCGGAAAGTTTACAATGATGGCTACGATGATGACAATTATGACTATATCGTGAAAAATGGGGAAAAGTGGATGGATCGTTATGAAATTGACTCTTTAATAGGCAAAGGTTCCTTTGGACAGGTAATGGATGTTAGCCACTGTGGATAAAAATGAATGATTTTTTTAAACACCTGGATTTTTTATTTAAATCAGATTTTTTTTGTTGTTAAGATGCTTTAAAAAACCCTATATAGAGATGTTACAGCTCAAAGATATCATTGTAGATTAAGGAATATAACTTTTAATTATATACTATTTGAGACAATATATTCATGTAACCTTTTTAGAAAAGTTTTATAAATAGGTCACAACAGGCCACAGACTATATTAGGGACCCAAGTTTGTGGGGTTCCCAGAGGCTTCTCTCTAGATCAAGTAAAGATTAAAGAAAGCCACCTTACCCAATGGAACTCAGTGCTCAGTCTAGAAAATCTCATTAAGTCATCTCTGTGATGCTTTGTTTTCGTTTCAGTGCTCCAACTGTGGATTTATCTCTCCGGGGGTAACACCCTTGTTAACAGCAGTATATGGAATTGAGAGATAACAGACCTGATTACCTACCCATCAGCCCTCTTTTCTCTCTGCAAGTTTGTGTACACAGTCAAACCCTCACCTCCCTCTAGAAAGCAAAGTTTCAAGAAGTTAAATGAATAAAGGATTGTAGGGGGGTGAAGTAGATCTGGACAAGGAGCAGGAGTCTGAAGATAAATTCAAGGAGGGAGGGACAGAAGAAACAAAAGAGAAAGATTTTGAGCAGACTATTCCAGAAGTCTTGAGGGGTAAAGCTTCTGAGTATAGCTTTTCCATTGTTTTGAGATCTAGTGAGGGAATGATATGATAGAAGGGAAAACCTATCATGGAAGCAGGTTTATGAGGCCATGAAAGAGACCATTTGGGAATATTTTAATAAAGATTATATCAAACAACAAGAATGCTTTTTGTAGAAAACAGTGATTTAAATTGAGGCTTCCTGACCAGTGATTTAAATTATGATTTAAATTGATTGATTTAAATCAAATCCACCCTGATGTTAGCTAAAAATTTTCAACTAATTTTGAGTTTATAAGTAACATCTTGTTACTATGTAGCCTGCATCTCTGTTTCATGGGCGATTCACTTCATTATTTTTAAACCCTTCCAATACAGTAATTTTGAATAAACATTCTTTTTGGTTTTTTTCACCATGATTAAACATGAAATTTGAATTTATTCAAGCATGCATGGCAGTAATTGATTTTGTGAGTTAATCAAACTCTTTAATTTGCATTAGATACCAATCTGTAAGTTTGTTGCCTGTGTTGTAGAAATGTTAAACTTAAATTTATCTGTGGTCGAGACATAAGTGCATGGTATGATGGGTTATGTAGTAAATATGTAACATCACAATATAAGGCTTGGAAAGCGGAGTTTGAGCACAAACTATTTCTGAATCTTGAGCATTTTCTTGAAAAAAGATTTTTACTCTGTTAGGTTTTTTTAATTTGCTGATTTGATACTTTTACTTTACTAAAGACAATTGTTAGGTCTAGCTTCTCAGAGAAGTCTGAATTCTATTTTGTGATATGTTTATTATGAAAATTAATGTCACACAGATCACCTGTAGCTTCATTGTAGGATTAAATAGGACATGAAAATCCTCAAGTGCTTTTTGAAAAAAGAGTATCATGAATAAATATGTTAAATCCATAATTTGAAACTTCCTTGATTTTGAAGATCTCTCTAAATAACTGTTCATGGGAAACATAGGGACTTGAATAACTAAAGTAGAGTTATGTTATTTAGTGTGTGTGTCTTTTTTCTTCTCTTTTTCATAGGTTGTAAAAGCTTACGATCGTGTGGAACAGGAGTGGGTGGCTATTAAAATTATAAAGAACAAGAAGGCTTTCTTAAATCAAGCCCAGATTGAAGTGCGACTTCTTGAGCTTATGAACAAACATGACACTGAAATGAAATACTATATAGGTATTTAAAAATTATTCTTAAGTAATGAATTATAAATACCTGAGAACTGGGTTGCAGAGCCTGGGACCTTGCAACTAGTTTTTATATTGAATTTGTGTATCTATTTTTACAGTGGAGGTCAGTTTAAAACAGTTAGCCTGTCCGTTGGTACAAATTAATCTGACATTGCCTGCGTTTGCTAGACATGTGTTAAAAAGGAATAACAGCTTTCATTACCTTTCCAGTTAGAGCCAAATGTTGCACAGCTCTTAAACTTAGCCTTCTAGGAGGACATGGCTGAGATAATCTGTTATTCGCAGTTTTGACTTTGGATAGTGAGAGTTCTGCAGTGGGTTCTGACAACCTATGACTACCTTTCTCATTTCACTTTCCTTCATGCATCATGGAAACTGTTTGGGTCATGGTCAGGAATAGTTTCTGTATTCTCCAAGCTCCCCATCTACTTCCTGTTGTATCCAGTGGACTTGTATCCAATGCTGGGACTTGTCAAATGTTTCCTTTGGATACCTGAACTTGTCAGATTGAGAGAAAATGACTGCGGTTGTTAGATTTTAAAAAGTACAAGAGCACTGCTTGACAGTATGTCAAGTTATTTCCCTCAGAAATTAAGACACTAGAAACTACTTAATCAGATCACATCTGGATAGTTGACACTCTCATCCAAGGAGATCTTTTTAGCCAAAGCAGAAGTCTAATGGATGTTTTCCAGTTTACTTTAGATGTTGAAGAATTAATCACCTGAGGGCTGAAAGAGACCTAATGACAGATCTGCATTATTGACGACTGAGCATATTTTTATGTTTGACTTTTAGGGGACTGTACTCTTTGTAGACTTTACAGATCTGTCTGCAGTTAGGTTTTCTTGTTCTGTATAAAAGGACTGTGTTTCTCTAGTTTTTTTCTGATCACAACTTAAAATCTATGCAAATCATAATTAAGTCCATTGCCAGCAGTTTTTATGAACACTGCCAAAGCCTCTCTATAAATCATCTCCAAAGTAGTCATAAATCTGTGCTCAGTGACTCTATTAAAAAATGCTTGGGAAGGTAATTGGTTAGTCTCAAACTTTCTGTACAGTGCAGTCTCGGATTTAATCACCCTATTTCTCCTAGTTGTCTGATAAAAGGACTCTAGGCTTAGGTTCTGGAGGGTGGAATTCCAGAACTGGGTGAATTTGATTTCTAACCTTTTTTTCAAAGGGAGCACTTTCAAATATGTTTTAGATCAAACATTGCAGGACCTCAGTGGCTCTTCCTTATCACAAAAACATGTTTTCCAGCTTCATTTTCCCCCCCACTTCCCTGATGGATTCACGTATGAATCTTTCTTACGGAAAACCTAATGTTCCAAGGGGCAAGAACAAACTAGTTCAGAGCCAGTTGATTCTTTTTTATTCTAGCTCAGTGGGGTGAGGGTTGCATATCTTTAAAGATCCCTTTGTAAATCTGGAATACACTTGGAGGCTTACTTTTGATTATGTTTTTACTCCAACAACTCTGTACAGTATGTTTTGAAAACAAGGCGCAAGTCCTTTATTTTGTATACTTCATCAAAATTGAATCATCTCTCTTCCCATATCAGTATACTGAATATTTCATCAAAATCCACAGTAAAGGTCTCCTTTCTGCAGGTAACCCTTCTGAGATAGCAAGACAGTTCAGCACATTCTAATGGGGAATTCTTGATCGGGAATGGGTATAGTCTTGTGCATAACTAGAGACTTTAAGCCAGCGTATGTCTTCACAAGTTTAAAATAGATATTCTTTGCTCAGTATGTTTGGCAGAAATGCCCTTGCATACTTAAATTACATTGATCAGCTAGGCAGGATAGTCATTTCCTGGGCTTTCAGTGGATCAGCACCAATTGCAGTACATGACTTGTGTTCCTTTTGACTTGCCTGATTACAATAGCAGCAGCCTTCTGAAGGGTTGGTATTTAAGATCTGCATTAGTTGCTTACTGGACTTGATGATGACTCATTCTGATCCCACCAGCAAAAGTTTGTTTTTGTTCATTACAGGGAATCTATAAGACGAAATAATTCATTTAGCGCATTCAGGTATAGTGCTTTCTTACTTGTTCTTTGTTTAGCTGCTTAAGGCTATTGAGGTCTTGCTAAGATTTGATGACTTGGTTTCAGTTTCACTTCAGGACCCTGTAACAGTATCTGTTGAATTCCAGAGTTTAGTACTTTCAGTGCTGTGACAGAATATTGATACCAACAGTGATTATAAAATGCTCCTTCAGCTAGTAAGCAAGCAGAGAGAGAGAGAAGACATTTTGTAAGGTATGCCTTGATGGATCCTCTGACTGCAGATTAATGTCTTGGTCTTGGATGCCTGTTTGGGTCAAAGGATGGTGCAGGGTCTGAAATGCATAAATGCATATTCTGTATTTGTGTAGTTGAGCCAGAAGTGGTTTGATTAGTGTTTCTTGCCAGGAAAACATTTTCATCCTTATATCTGATAATATGATGGGACACGCCTTCAGTTTTTTATAGTTTTAAGGTGCAGAATTGAACTTTCAACTACTAATTACTTGCTCTGAAGTCATTCTTTATAAAGCTTTGCACAAATAATTGTTTGAAGGCCCTTTGCAAACATGCCTTTGAACTAATTCTTCCATTTGTCTTACCCTTTTATCCCAAAAACGAAGTTTATTCAATGGCTATTACTTCTGCTAGAAGATCATCTGGGTGTTACACATGTTAGATTTCTCATTGCTTTCTATAATATATCATCTACCTACTTTCGTTTCTAAGTCTTGTCCTTTTTTCAGTTAATATATCCTTGGAGTCTGGACCCTTTCAGATCTATTTATTTAGTGCGCCTGAGCATAGAAAACCAGACTGCTTACTCTCTCTTAAGGAAAAGTATAGATCCAAGCTCTTAAGTTATGTTCAGCTAGTATATCTAATGCCTATAGGTCCTTCTTACTGTTTACATAAAAGTTCATTTGACCAAATCAATATTGGTTTCCTCAAAACAATTAAGGCTAAGTTTGAAAATTAAGCCATACTGCTTGTTGGCAATACCAGTGTGCACTGAAAGCAGCATAGTCATGGCTCTTGGAGAACTGCTCTAATTCAAGCACTGCTGCTTCTCTTGTTTCAGCATCCCTGTGCTTAAAAATGGTGGTGAGGGTGCTTGAACTACATTTTGTTCAATGAGCTTTAGTTCAAGCCACCCCTATCACCATTTTTAAGCGCAGAGATGCTGATACATGTGGTGCCACGAGGCTGCTGGAGCTTGGCAATTGCCACGCTCCAGCAGACTTGATTATTCAAATCTACTCTGATGTGTTGGATTTCAACATAAAGGAACAGCCTTTGTGCTTGTGTGCAAGTGCCATTAGCTTTTATGTGTTTTACTGTGCCTCTAAATGTAGCCTATTCCCATGTTTGAGTTCTTACTTTCTAGGAAATAGCAGGGTAGAGATGCATCTTATAGACTGACTAAATTAGAGATGCAGAAGCTTTTGCGAGCCTGTGCTCACTTGGACTTGAGCTAAGCATGGCTTTGTGCATTTCTGATGCACCTACAAGGTGCATACTTACCCTGCCTTCTGCTGGACATTAGATTAACGTGGTTAACTTTCCCTTTCTGGGACGAGACATCAACGGGAGTACAAAAAGGATCTCGTATTTCCTTTCTGTACTTCTTTTTCCACCAGCAGAGGAACTAGCCATTTTTTCAGTGTAAAGTTAAAAGTTTTGTCGTGCATTTTGGGAGTTTTGTTGTGCATGTTGTAAATGGTGGGAGAGTGGTATTGTAAAGTTGAGTTGTGGATCCAAGGAGACTACAAGATGATAGGACCAACAATAAAATTTGTCAAGACAGGGAAGAGTTTCAGCTGTTTAACCTATACTCGGAAAACCAGGATACAGAAGGAAACAGATAGTTAAGTAATGTGTTTTGTTATTCAAAACACACAAGGATCTCTAATAAAACAGAGATAAATCACAAGTAAGTATTAGTACTCTTACCATGTAAGAGCACAAAAAAATAGGTCTAAACCTCAAAAGCCTTGCTGTTCAAGTTGATTTAAATGCATTTTTTTTCTGGGGGGTGTTTTCACTGTCCTTTTAATTTCATAATAAAAACTGAATTGACAGCCAGGTAGCATGCAGAAGAAGTCTGTTAAAAAGTCATGTTTTAATAGCCTGTTCTTTGGAATGAGAGATTAGGGAATCGGAGGGAAGGATGATAGAAGTCAATGGGGAAGAATCAAAACAGAGGAAGGGGAAGCCTGAGAATAAGTACAGAGGGAAAGATAATGCATTTATCTTCTGTTACCCTGTTTCTCTGTTTTATGTACAGTGTGTGTCTCTGTTTTAACAGTTTAAAAATACTAGCTTTGGTCTTAATTTTATGTTTTTGTATTGATTTATCTTGATATGGAAATACATAATTTAAAAACATTACTTTATATTAATACTAAAATATTCAGGATTGTTTAAGTTATTTTATTCAGTATTGTATTTGTTCACCTATAGAAATACATTTTTATATTTCTAGGTAAGTATGCATAGCTAAAATAGAACTACACACCATATTATGTGATGAAATGTCTTTAAAATCCGGCAAACTACGAAGTGTTACATTAGTATGTAGTAAAATAATGATATACTGTGAGTATGTACTTTTAGTATTAGGTTGAAAGCCTTGATTTGACAAACATTCTATGAAGCAAGATTTTCAAATTAATTTTACAGATCAACTTCCAATAGATCTTTTAAAGTGCTATTGTGTCTGTCTTGTGTGTGTGTACTGGTGATAACAAACATACCTAAATTATTTCCTTTCTTCCTTTTAAAGTGCATTTGAAACGCCACTTTATGTTCCGAAACCATCTCTGCTTAGTCTTTGAAATGCTGTCCTACAACCTCTATGACCTGTTGCGGAACACCAACTTCAGAGGTGTCTCACTGAACCTGACACGAAAGTTTGCACAGCAGATGTGCACTGCACTGCTTTTCCTGGCGACTCCTGAACTTAGTATCATTCACTGTGACCTAAAACCTGAGAATATCTTACTGTGTAATCCCAAACGGAGCGCTATCAAGATTGTTGATTTTGGCAGTTCTTGCCAGCTTGGACAGAGGGTGGGTCTTGCATATCAATGTATACTTGATTAAAAATTTGAGAAATGATAAATTTACAAATGAAAATCCCAGTGCTTTGTCATTACTGCAACTTCCTCAAGACTGAAACGCTATTTATGAAAGTTTCTCTTTTGTTTTATTATATGATTATGGCAACAGAAAAAAGGAGTACAGGATAAGAACTTTTATTTTTTTAGTTATGTATAGAACTTCTTTAACAAACTTGACTTTTTATATTCTTAGTTATATTTTCCTGTTAATTTGCTAATCTAGTGTGCACCTGGATTTGGCAATAGAAGCCTTACATGGTGTAATACGATAGTAATCAGATTATAAAATATTTTCATTAGTATTTTCTTTTCTGTGTTTTGCATTTCTAGCCTTTCCTTCTTTAAGATATTAGTATTTTGGGATAGGTTAATTCAGAAGTTCTCTGTTAGTAGAAACATTGTAATTAGTGGTTTAAAAAAGAGGGGGAAGTAATTCAGTGAATATGGCCACAAACCCAGCAAACATGTACCTGGGAGATTTGACTAACAATTGTAATTACACATTGAGTATAGTGGTACTAGTGTAAGTAAAATTTTGTATATATTTAAACATTTTCAGGTTAGAGGCCTGAATTACTCTGTCCTAGAGATTTTCCTTTTAGATGAAGATAGATGCACATTTACTGGGCAGTCGGGTATCTTGAACTGTTAACTTCAGTGCTGTGTGTGTTTTTGAGGATAAGTATATGACTCCAATATTGAGGGATGTCTTACTTGTAACCTCTAATGTACAGTGAATCAAAGAAAATTTTAGAAAAAGGGATTGAACTTTAATTTTAACTATAAGTACACAACCTCTAGTTTAGGATTATATATATGGGTGCAGACTTTCCCTCCCCATGCTCCCCTCCCCCATCAGAGTGCAGCTCATCTGAATAGGATATAATGGGCCCTACTCTAAGTGCAGTCCTACTCTCTGCTGACTCTTTTTCCAGTCCTTGTGAGCCACTACACTGCATACACTTTGAATTACTCCTCACTCCCACAGCTGAGTTGTGCCTTTCTTTCCCATTTCTAACAATTCCTGTTTCTTCACCATTCTTAAATGTCTAGCACACATCATGAAATGGGCCCCCAAAGAGTTCACCCAAAATCCCTCTCTTAACCTGGCGCACATGATTAATGTTTTCCCACTCTCCATGAGGTGAAGCTGGACTAGGTTGTTCTACGCTTCATCTGCATATACAATTTTGAAGGATACCAGGACTTATGACAAGGACACTTGGTTCCAGTCATGAGTGGATGGCTAATAAGCATATGGCTCCTCTTTGTGAGGGTACATACATATACTGAGTGGTGCTGAGCTGTGGGGTCACCATGGCTTGAAATGCTGTTGACTTTGGTGGGGCTCAGCCCAATTAAATATGTGGTAAACTATGAGACTTTGGCTTTGGAGTAATATCATGCATAGTTTGGTGCCCAAGTGCTGCTCAAAAGTGTGTTTAATGGAGTACCACTGCTAAAACTTGTAGCAGTTTCAAAAAAGCTAACATGGATCAATTCTAAATGAACTGAGTGTATTGGTACTGCATACAAATTGCTATAGCCATGTTTAATTTCAAGGTTGTCATTTTCAAATTTGCTTCTCACTTCCATGTGCTTACTGGAGAGCAGGATCTGAGAGTAAGGAGAGGGGGAAGGGACTGGCAGGGGAATAAGTTGGGGAAACAGAGAGCAAAGAGGCCACCGGATTCCCCAGATTTATATTCTCTGCTGTGGCAGTGGGCTAGGAACTAACTCAAGGCAAATCCTCCAATAATTAGATACCATACCTGGAAAATTATGACACATTTATAAATTTTCTATATATAGGATATAATTGTTGAAGGTGTCATCTTATAATTGGAGTCATCTATTTGAGTAAATCTGGAATTTTAATTTTAATTGGGATTCTGCATATTGAAATTATAGCAATTTACATAGAACATGTTAAGAACTTTCTCTGATATCCTAGCATTGCAGCTAGGTTACTCCATTACTGACTGACTTTCAGCTGGTGAAGAAGCATATAACATGCAGAGTAATTTTTCCATGGCTGGCAGTTGTGAGACAAAGCCATGAGGCAAACAATTGACAGGTTCCTATAAAGCAGAATTTTCAGACATTTTAAGGTTCATTGCAGGGCAATGGGATATCGACTCACAAGTCCTTAAGTAACTGAAAAATTATCTTAAGCTTCCAAATCATTAAGTGCTACTGAATATTGTACTTGTAAGGGTTAGGGGGGGAAGTGTGAAGAAGTGTATTCATGACCTACAGCAGGTAGTCAACAGAAATCTAAATAGGATGGACAATGCAGAAAATAATTATAAACTCAAAAGACTGAACAAGATAAATATTTAAAAATGGTGATTGAAGCAAAGTGTAGCAGTGTAGGTTTTGTGAGTAACTACTAGTTACTATTGAGTTACTGTTGCTAACGCTTCTGACTTCATGGTACAAATTCAGTTTATTAAAATGTCAAGCTTTCTTTGTGGCTCTTCTCTATCCCAGAATTACTTTTTCTGGTAATTTCCTGTTGTAAGTGACGAATACATAAATCAAGATAATACTATGTAGAAGTTTATTTGTGTTTTTCAATACTTTTATTTCAGATATACCAGTATATCCAAAGTCGTTTTTATCGATCACCAGAGGTGCTACTGGGAATGCCTTATGATCTTGCAATTGACATGTGGTCCCTTGGGTGTATTTTAGTTGAAATGCATACTGGAGAGCCACTTTTTAGTGGAGCAAATGAGGTCTGTAATTTCTTAAAATAAGTGACTGTTCATTCTAATTTGCATTTTAATCTGATTAATTGTAAAACAAAAGGTGTTTAATTATTTGAGAATGATCAACGGCATTGCAGTAGAAAGAGTATCCTGATATGTATCTAAATCATCAGATCTTAACCTCAGATTTTAATTTATTGATTGATCTAATTATTTATACTTATTAATATATTTATTAATATTTAATATTAATATGTTTGATTTTTTTTCTTAGAACGTACAAGTAATTATGAACTCCACAGCTTATATGGATAGCAAACATTTTCTCCCCACCTTTATGTATTGAATTTTAGATTTCTGCCATGTGTACTAAATAACTGGGTAATTTCTTATTCATAACAATTATCTTTGAACTAGGTGGATCAAATGAATAAAATAGTGGAAGTTCTAGGGATACCACCTGTTCATATTCTTGACCAAGCACCAAAAGCAAGAAAGTTCTTTGAGAAGTTGCCAGACAGCACTTGGAACTTAAAGAAGACCAAAGATGGAAAAAGGGTAGGTTATATATATATTCTATAAGATATAGATTCTCTAAATAGCTTTGTTGACTACTGATGCTGACTGAATTTGTGTTTTACTGGATCATTGATTTTAATACTATTTAATATAATGTAAAAAATATTGACAAGGAGTTTTCAACTTAGATTTTTTTAATGATCCATTTAAATTATATTGATTTTAAGCTTTAGTTTATAACTAGAATAAAACTCATGGAATTTCTGACTTCTCAACAGGAGTACAAACCACCTGGAACTCGTAAACTTCACAACATACTTGGAGTTGAAACAGGGGGACCAGGTGGACGTCGTGCTGGGGAATCGGGTCATACTGTAGCTGACTACTTGAAGTTTAAAGACCTCATCTTAAGGATGCTTGACTATGACCCCAAAACTCGAATTCAACCTTACTATGCCCTGCAGCACAGCTTCTTTAAGAAAACAGCAGATGAAGGTACAAATACAAGTAACAGTGTGTCTACGAGTCCTGCCATGGAGCAGTCACAGTCTTCAGGAACCACCTCTAGCACATCTTCTAGTTCAGGTATGTTTCTCACTGATAGATGATCACGGTATAGGTGCACCAATATATCGTCCAATATTGGAACGGTACTGATATAAAGAAAATGTGCTGTATCAGATATTGGGGCACTGGGGCCGATAATTTGGCTGATAGATCAATGCCATCTCCCGCAGAGAGGGAGTGGGCAGTCGCAGGCAGGGCATGGGACTGAGCCATGGCTCCTTGGAGAGGGGGAGGGGCAGCTCCCATCACTGCTAGCACCCCAGTAGAGCATGGGGTGAGGGGAATGTGCCCCCCAAATTTGCACGGGTTGGGACAGGCTGCAGCTGGGGCTGTGCAGGTCTCTCCTTGGCAGGGACTGGGCTTGGAGCAGGCACCAGCAGCACTAAGAACATGCTGTATCCACCCCAGATTTCACTGCTGCTCCGCTCCCAGCGCTGCTGCCACCAGCCTCCCAGTGCTGCTGCGGCTCAACAGCCTGCCTTCACCCATTCGCTGAGATGAGCCGGGGCTGTGCCAGGCGGCTGGTGGCAGCAGCACTGGGAGAGGAGCAGCAGTGAAATTGGGTGGATGCAGCATCCTCCCAGTGCTGCTGGCACCTGCTCTGAGCCCAGCCCCTGTTTAGAGGAGCCCTGCGCAGCCCTGGCTGCAACCTGCCCTGCACAGATCTAGGGGCACACCCTGCCCCACCCCTCCATGCCCTCCTGGGGTGCAAGCAATGGCAGGATCCCCCTGATGAACTGTGGGTCTGAGCCCCTAACACCACCTGGGCAGTGCCTGCCTCTGCCCCCCCTCTCACTGTGGGGGGCATTGATCTGTGCTCCCCCCCATGCCCATCCCTCCCCCCTCCCTTTCCATCACACCAGGCTTACCAGCTGGAGGCAGCAGTATTAGAAATCGAATCAGTATTGGCTGATATGCTTCCTTAAATATTAGGTATCTGTATTTGCCCCCAGAATCTCTATTGGTTCACTCCTGGTAATTTGTATGGTTTCAGTTGCATGCCTTCACTTTTTGAGGAACAATTTTGAGCCTTATAAAATATAATTCAATATCTGTTTTTAAAAATAAAACAATTTTAAAGACTAATTTTAGACTTTGATCCTCAAGCAGTTCATACCCTTGTGTCCTCATATTATGGAACAAAGATTTGTATTGTAATCTTTATTTTCTATTGTTGTTTAAAGGTGGGTCTTCAGGAACAAGCAACAGTGGAAGGGCACGGTCAGACCCTACTCATCAGCATCGACATAGTGGTGGACACTTCACAGCGGCAGTCCAGGCTATGGACTGTGAAACGCATAGTCCCCAGGTACATTCTTGAAATGAGCATCTCCCTTTAAAAAACGTTATTTAAATCACTAGCTTTTATTTTCTAGGGTGGTGATTCCCAACGTTTTTTTGCTGTGACTCACTGCTGGGAACGGAGTGAGGTGGTGGTGGTGGTGGTGGCCTAGGGGCGGGGGAGCTCCTGGAATGAGGTGCAGCTCGTCTTTTGTGTGCAGTGCTGCTGGCATTGCCCCCGCAACCTTCATTTGGGTTGCAACCCGAGGTTGGGAACCACTCTTCTAAGGCAAGCATTGGCCTTTTTGGGGCAGCAGTCCGCATTAACAGAGCTAGCATGCGCAAAGAGATTATTCTTTTTTCATAGGATAGTTGCCAGTGCAGTGGTACTCAGCCTTCTGGCTCCATAGGCTGGCCTGACACCATGAACTGGATCGGCCCATACACTAGTGCTATCTAGGGCATTGTGCCATGCCACATGGCCCATGGGTTTTCCCTATGGTTGCAGAAATTTGGCAGCAGGGGAGCAAAAGTTAATACAGCCACTGCTCTCCTGCTGCCAGATTTCCAGACTGTGGAGAGACCCACTTCATGGATGTCATGGTTCTGTGGTCCCATGGGCTGGAGTTTGAGCATTACTGCGCTCACTGCTTTCCCCTGTCCGTACAAAAAACACAGGATCCACATAAAGGTTGACCTTTTAGCATTTCCCAGAGAGCTATTTTGAACTGCAGTGTGGTGAACTTCCATAGAACATTTTTCTTCATTCCAATTTTAAATCGGTATTTACAGGTATCCTGCAAGGTTGAATGAATGCTTTGTCAAACTTTTGATATTTTTAGAGAAAAGCCACTGTAGAAGTGCAAAGTATGAGTAGTTTGAATTAAAAGTACAGACTAGTGCATTGGAGGTCACCCTTTTTGGCAGGTCTGCCATCGATTAGCCCCGCACTCCTTTTGAATGCCACTCTAATCCCTTTCCCTTGCCTGATCTGCTCTGCTTTCTGCTTCATGCCCTATCTGTTATTGTGCTGCCAGCCTGGCTCCTCTTTGATCTGATGCATGCCACAAACAGAAGCTGCCCATGCTTTCTGTGGCATGCGTGCCACAGGTTGGCTGCCCCTGAAATTATTGCTTGATTTAGTGCTAGAAGAATAAGACTGCAATTAGTAGGTATTAACCATTGGTACCCAGCATTGTAGGACAGTGGGAAAACAAGATTTTCTGATATCACCAAGGGGCGTCATTTGTGCTTCTGCCCAGGTGAGGGAAAATTACAATTAGTTTTTTACAATTGCAATTCTACAGAATTACAATTCATTAGAGTAAAAAAAAGATTGAGCAACCAGTGTGCAGTAGCAGTAACTATTATAAAGCAGCATAGAATTGAAAAAGGTCTCTTGCTGTTTCAGGAGCAATATTAACTTACAAACTTTCATGAACTTATAAAACACAATCTCACTAAGCTCTTTTGAGGCTGCTCATATTCCACATTAGAATCATGGGCATGAAAATAAGTTTCATGTGAGAGAATGGTAGGACTTCAGAGCATGTAACCTGTTCTATGGGAATTGCCCCATGTGCACACATTTTACTGTATTAAGTGAAAGTTAATCTATGGTAACTCAGTCCTTTGGGGTTAAAAGCATGTGTATGTATTGTTACCGTAGAACAGCCTGCATGCCATGAAGTAATGTGCCACTCTCCTTTGCCTGTTGGTAATTTGTTTGTGTGCCCATGCTTTAAGAGTGCTTTTGTGCAGTATGTGTTAATTTATTTTGGAAATGGATTAACCTAAACTGCACAAAGTGACTTCTTGTTTGGAAAAAGTATGTCCATATGGGGCATATTAGTACAGGGTAACCTAAGTATATGTAATTCATATTCTAGCTCTTACGCAGTAGCTTCCCCATGTAGAAAAACCCTCGTTTTTAGTTTTATTCTGATAGAGCTCTCTTTCAGTGCTACTTCAGAACCAACTGCAAACTACAACTTGCTTTTTTGTTTAGCATTTTAGTTGTTCTTGAGGTCCATGTCCAGGGTCCCACTGCACTAGGCACTGTACAACTATAAACTTACTAATTACTACTCTTTACCAATGCTGTTTTTGACTTTTTAAAAACTTTTTCTGTAAGGGTTTGCAGTTGGTCTTTTGTTCCTTAATTGTCTCAGTGGTATTATATTTAATTACTGTTCTAATGTGTCTAAGGATATATTTAAGAAAGTATGTTAGAATATTTCCTAAATACATATCTAGTGCATATTTTTGTTCCTATGTAAAATTTAGCTTTATTTCGTTTAAAAAGTTAAAACTTAGTTTTAATGTTCTTTGTAAATTCACTTGATTTGATCTGGCTTTTTATATTTTACATTAACCACCATAGGTTCGACAGCAGTTTCCTCCTCCACTTGGTTGGACAGCCACTGAAGCTCCTACACAGGTCACTGTTGAAACCCATCCGGTTCAAGAAACCACCTTCCACGTAACCCCTCAACAACAGAATGCATTACATCATCATCATGGAAATAGCTCCCACCATCACCACCACCATCACCACCACCACCATCATCATGGACAACAAGCCTTGGGTAGCCGGACCCGGCCAAGGGTCTACAATTCTCCAACAAACAGCTCCTCCACCCAGGATTCTATGGAGGTAGGCCATAGTCACCACTCCATGACATCCCTGTCTTCCTCAACTACTTCTTCCTCTACATCTTCCTCCTCTACCGGTAACCAAGGCAATCAAGCCTATCAGAACCGCCCAGTGGCTGCTAATACCTTGGACTTCGGACAAAATGGAGCTATGGACGTGAATTTAACAGTCTATTCTAATCCGCGCCAAGAGACTGGCATAGCTGGACATCCAACATACCAGTTTTCTGCTAATACAGGTCCTACTCATTACATGACTGAAGGGCACCTTGCAATGAGGCAAGGAATTGATAGAGAAGAGTCTCCCATGACAGGAGTTTGCGTTCAGCAAAGTCCTGTGGCTAGCTCGTGACTAAACTGAAATTAAGTTTGTTTCTTGTGTGTTTTTATAGAAGTGGTGTTTTTCCAAAAACAAAGTGCAAAGCTGCTTGAATCAGAAGGAGATAAACTCACTGAACCGCTACAGGAGGGCAAAGCTGACTATTTTTTTAAACTTGAAAAGTTTGCAAAGGGACAATGAAGTTTTTTAAGAGCCATGTCCAAACCCACCTTTATGGATAGCTTAGAGGTGTTGTCTCACCTTTTGCTTCCCCCATTTTAACTTGCCACAACTTAGTCATAGTTATTTTTTGTCTCATTCAACAGGGGTTAATGTTCAAATGTTGGTCTTAGTTGCAAACTAGTTTATTTTTAAAGGCACTGCACATGACTTACATAAAAGGGCCCTTTCAGATTTTAGGGGGTGGGACAATGAGTATTATGTGTGTGGATTTTTTTTGAGTTTTTTTGTTTTTGTTTTTTTTAACTTCCCCAAACACACATGGGCACAGAATTGCAGTACTGTAAGGAAGAGGGACCTTCAAATTACACAAATATATAATCTTCAGCTGTAAAAAGGGACGGTTGTAATGGAGTTTGTAAGGCACATTAAGCATGCTAAATGGCGGTGATCAGAACTCTCCTTATCTGAATCTACTGAGGATCAAAGCAGCAATTGTAATGGGATTCTGTGTGTCTCGTATTTAGAGACCATAGTCAGCTAGTATTGGAATATGACTGGTCTCATAACTAAGGTGCACTGAGAAGCAATCAACGGGTCGGTCCTGGCCAGTCCTGGGGAGGTTTAAGTGGTGGTCTTTGGGATAACCTTTGGCCTTATGGATTTGGACTCTAAGTTAGAAGAGCCTACCATTTCAGATGCAATCACTTTTGGACATGCATTTGCAGACAGTCCTTAATGCTGAAAACACAGAGAATGGGTAATTCAAGAGGCCTTTCTTTTAAAATAGACTTTTGTGACCCACTTATTGTAAGGTATTGCAAGGTCACTTTGCGTGTGTCATAAAGTTGACTTCCTTATTGGTTGAAGGTCACAGAAGTAGTGGTTTGCGTTTGATGGAAATAGCTACAACTGTGTCCCTTCATGCTTTTTATTTTTTTCTTTTGCTTTTTCTCGGCACGTGGTTTCTCCACCATTACTTCTGCACAAAGATGTCTTCTGTTCATCCTGAACATTTTTAAAAATGCAGAGTTTTATGTGACTGCTTTTTTGCCTCACAATTATGCTGTGAATTTTACAAAAATTTATTTTCTTTTTTGATAATTTATTGTACCAAAGCTGTTTTTATAGCACATAGATGTCTGTAACCAATAATGTAGCAGTTCTGCACTTTGACACAAGGTGTAACTAGACCATTTTTAAATGTCAGTTGAAAATTATGGCTGTACTATTGCTTAAACAAAACTGGAACTGTTGTTGAATTCATAGTCAATACATTTACAGCAATCTGTGTGCTGAACATAATAGATTGACATCTAATTCAAGACTATAACATCTGTTACATTATAAATACGTTCAGGCTTCTGAAGGTAAAAGGGACACTAGATACAGAAGCTACCAACAATTGATTCTTATATTCCTTATTAACATAAATGTAAACTTGAAGGCAAGACCTTGATTGCATGAACAGGTCCAAAACAATAGTATGAGTAAGGCAGAAAGCTCATGTGAGACCTGAGGTTAGCAGGCTGTATTTAACAGGTGCCTAATTTTTGGGTTATGCTGCCTTAATATAACACAGTCAGCTTGGCAGTTGCTAAATTTTTGGGCCCATTTAAAGATTTATATATATTATGATTAAAAACTCATCAAACTAAATAGAACAGGTAGGGTAATTTGGTGATTACCCATCCCATATTGCCCATTATATATTACAGAAGCAGTGATCTACCTCTGCCAATAAACCCTTTAAAAACTAGTGCAGCAGAAGAATATGCCATCACTCATACTGGTCAGTGAAGTCAGTTTTTCTGAACAAATGCTGGGGGTTTTGTACTTAGTGACAACACAGCAGCTGAATATTGTCTGCATATGAATGAATACCTTGAGGTTATCAGTTTTTGTAAACCAGAACTTTTTTTATCAGGGAATCCATATTTCTTTTGTACTGAAATGTCAAGCTTATGGTTGAAAGCATTTTTGAACTCAGTAGTTAAGAAAAATTTATGGTGATTGAAAGTTTGTCATCTTACAAATGGAGTGCTGAGTTTAGCAATACAAAAAGGAATCCATTTCTTACTGCTGTCTAAGAATATAAGGGTAATATAAAATATGGGTAATATATTTTGTGCTGGTTGCCACATTTTAGCAAGCACCAAAAATCAAAACCGATTAAAAATTACATAGAGAAGAAATCATAAAATCCAGTGCTTCTGCATACTGTGTTATGTTACAGTCCAGTTTTGTGTGCTTTACTACACAGTTTGGTTACAGGACTTCTGTGCATTGTAAACATAAACAGCATGGAAAAGGTTAAATACCTGTGTTCAGATTGTAAGATCTAGTCCGGACTTGCTGTGTATATTGTAACGTTAAATGAAAAAGACAAGCCCTTTGTATTATAGTCATGCAGTCTTATGTATGATAAACAGTTGAATAATTTGTCCTCAGACTCTTTACTGTGCTTTTTAAAAAAAAAAATTATTTAAGAGAAAAATGTAAACATAGTAAAATCTTCCTATGCAATTAACCTACTCCAAACCATGGTCTGGTAGGTATAATTATAGTAGAATATGTAAATATCAGATACATTAACATAGACTTAAAAAATTACAAAAGTAAAAATTGGAGGTATAATAGATAATTTTGAGTTCTTTTAATTGAAACAGTAAGATATACAAATCCTTGATGTATAAGCACTCATGTTTCTGCTTGATTCTGGTTTATTATTCTTCAGTATTGTCTTAGATTCAGAGTTGTTTATGTTCTTATCTGCTAGGTTTAGACTATTATAGATATCTTCTCACATGCACTACTGAGTTCCTGTTACTATAGACTACATGATTTTAAAGATTAGAAGTATTATAATCTCATATGACCTCCTACACAATAGAATCCATAGAATTCTACCCATTAAGTTCTGCATCATAAAGTCTGTATTTTAAAATTCAGTTAAAATGCATCTTTAGAAGGACATCCATGATTTAGAGGCCTTAAGTGAATTCTCCATCCCAGTTCCTGGTAAGCTATTCCAGTAGTTCATTACCTATGTTGCTAAGCATTCTTCATCTTGCTTCCAGTTTAAATTTGTTTAGTTTCAACACCCAACCATTGGATATGCTATTATCTGCTAAAATAGAGGGACCTATAGTTTCAGAGATCTTTTTCCCCATAGTCAGAAGGTGATCAAGTTGCCTTTAACCTTCCCTTTAATATAGATGAAGCCTTTTAAGCCTCTGAATGTAACGGTTCTTTCCTGAGCTTGGATTTTTCTGGTGTCTCCTTCCTTGATATCACTTCAATTTTTAAACAATTTTTAATGGGTAGTCACCAGAATTGGTCACAGTATTCCACAAATGATCTGATTAATACACATGCAGTTACCTATATACTTTTTATGCCTATTCCTGTTTATACCACAAAGGTCTGTATTTTTAGGCCCCTTAGTGCCATCATTTTTCCTTAGAAGCTCCTAGTTAGTTGGTTATTCACCATGATGCTAAATCCTATTTAGAATTGCTGTTTCCAGGTACAGTTCCTCATCTTGTAAGTATGACCTTACATTCTGTCTGAGAGTATGATTTCCCATTTGGCTTTATTAAAATGCAGGATGTCTGAAGGTGCCTGATATAGAAAGAGATCCAGATGGATCTATGTAAGTGCTCAGTCCTCATTATTTATCACTCTACCAATTTTGCTGCTTCTGCAACTTTTGCCAGAAGTGATATTGTAACTGTTTCAGTTAACAGATGAAAATAGTGAACCAGCTTTGAGGTGAAAAGTATTAGGCATGAGAAATGCCCTTACTTGTTTGATTTCTTTCACTAAATATTATTGTAGTCTAAGATAAATTGATTAGCCAATGTTCAATCAATTTAATATGTGCTGTTTTAATTTTGTATTGCTTGCTAAGTGTCTTTCATGCGTGTCTTGTAAGGGGTATACAAGGAGGCGTCTCCATCCCTCTGTCAGTTGTGATTTTTATATGGTGCTGTTATTTTAATCAGAATGTCATGCAGCACTTGAAGATGGTATGAAAATATCTATCTTCAAAATAACCCAATATTCAAAATAATGTATAAGATTAGTACTGCCAGTTTCTTATATGTTATTCATAACAGTGTAGCCAGATGTAACCAGAATAGTGGCACATTAAAATATTAGAACTCCACAATATCTTATGGTACCCAAGCAAGCAGATATATATGTTTTTTCTCAAGTATAACTTGGTCTAGATAGACCTCTATTTGCTTGCATCTGAGTGATGCTTAGAAATCGGAATTATTATTGTTTTCACTGTGATTTTTAAATTGTTTAGGGCATGTTTTATTCCCATAACATTTTTCAAAGATAGTGATGTCAAATAAGTAGGCTCCCGCCTTGCCTGAAATGATATGTGACTACTGGAACTAATTATATTCTACATCATTATGAAACAGGAAAAATGGTCAACACCATACAGCAGTGATTCTTAACTGGGGTACTGCATCATCCTGGGCTGTTGTGTGAGCCTTTTAAGGGTGCCACAGGGTATATGAGGAGATAAATGCTTGCTACTTCCCCTTCCACTATACGCAGTCCCTGTGCGAGGAGGTAAGTGCACAGTCACCCTTGAACCCCGCCCCTATGTGAGGAGTAAATACTTCTTTGAAATGGGGTCCCACTAAGCACAGAAAAAATTATGAAGGGATGCCTGGAGTGTTAACCCCTCCCCCCTCCCCCCCCAAAAAAAAGGTTTAAAAACACTTCTGTACAGGACACAAGTATAGTATCTGCCCTGAAGAGCTGAATGGTGTGATATGCAAGGTAGCCTAGACAAAAGTGTTACTTTAAAACGGAGGTGGGCAGATACAGCCTGTGGGCCAGATCTGGCCTGCGAGGCTATTCTGTCCAGCCCACAGGTCCCCTAAAAAATATAGAAAATTTATATTTCTCTGCCCTTGGTTCATGCAAAAAATGACTACAATTACTACCTTACTCTTTAGGTGCCCTACATGATCAATACATGTGCTGGATATCTGTTCCAACGTGTGCTAATTAGGACACGGAGCAGACTTGATTAATCGAGTCTGCTGGAGTGTGCTAATTAGCACACTCCAGTGGCCCTTGTGCTGTGTATTCAGAGTTCCCTCACTCCAAAATGGTGGAGGGAGTGCTTTAATTAAAGCTCATTCAACAAGCTTGTGTTAAAATGCCCTCGCCACCATTTTGAAGTGTGAGATGCTGAATACATGTGACACTGCCGGGGCTTTAATTAGAGCAGGTCTCAGCCGCTCTAGTTAAAGTGCACTCCCTCCATCCCAGAACACATGTAAAGACACCCATAAAGCTTAGGGTGGCACCCCAGCTGAACATCAGCAGTGTAGCCCTGTAGAGCTGCCTGATTTAATGAGACTAACTAAAGGTAAAGTGTAAGAACAAATAGGGACACAGGGCAGAGCCTCTCTGAGACGCCAAGAGAAAGGGAGAAGAAACTGCCACACCAAGTCCTCAAAAGTTACAGAAATGTAAAAGCAAAAGTGAAATGAGCGGGAAGTGTATAAAGATGAGAAAATAATGAACTGTTAAGACAATTTGTAGAAGTAGTTGATTATGAGGAGGTAGCTGAAAAAATTTTGAAACTTGCGGTGGCCTAGAGAAGACAGAAAATGGATTAATTTGCATGCATGGCTTTGTGGCTGTGTCCTGAAACAGGTTAAGTTGCAGGCTGTAGATCAGGGTTTCAGTCAAGACATCCTGGACTTTTTGTAGATCATAACAAATAATTTCTTCTTGGACGAAAATGAAAGAAATAGTAACACATTTGTAAAGAAGCCTTACTACATTATTGCCAGGGATATCAGAATAGAAGGCAGCTGAGTTCTAATAGAAAACAAAATATGTCAGGAGAAACTGCAAACAGCTCTAATGTTACTATATTTTCTAGTCTAGGCAGCCAGAATGCACCAGGTGAAGTTATAATTGAAAAATAACGGCTGTTGACCAAACAATGAAGTGCTATTATTTGCTCAATACAGTTAAATCCTTTCAGAAGGAAGTACTTTGTGTACTGATGGGAACAGAAAATGTCAGCTCTTTTAACAACATTCTAGAAATCCTACAGGTAAGACTGCATGGTGGGAAGTCAATCTATTGTGAATTTCAGAACAGTTATTTCCTAGAGATTTAACTGTATGCCTCAGATTGACAGACCACAGGGTATGGTTTTGCTCTAAGTAAATGATGACAATTCTAGAACATACTTTGGAATTTTGGAATACTTTTGGAATTCTAGGACATACTTGGAATTTTGTCTCGTTTCTAGAAATTAAAGAGTACAAGAAGGTAACTACTGCCTTTCCTAAGAGTTGGAAAACCAAGCTGAAATTTCTCAAAAAATCATCCAACCGAATCTTTTCTCTGGATTTTATATTTCTCAAGTCTAGGTAGAATCCTTCCTTAAGAGGAAAATTTCATGGCAGTCCTTCATTTTGTAAGTGAGCCATTTAAAAAAAAATGTGCTTCAGATAAACAAGGGGAGAATATTGAATAGAATGTCCTCATTCCATGGACAAGCTTATCATTTCCCCAAAGCAAATTTAACACATGAATGCTATCATCATCACCCTTATTGATATTGGAGGATGATGAGTGCAGCAGGCCATCTCCTTCACATTGGACTGATACAATTAGTGTGATGCATTTTAGAAAGGGCGGAGGTTTGTATGAAGAGAAACCAAGTGATCTCAAGAAACATTTTTATTGTAGAGCAAGGGGTGCTAACTGATGGTTTGTGGGCTGGATCTGACTCAGGAAGGTCTTGTCTGGTACTGGGGAGCAGTGTCACAGGGCTGTGCTCTGCCAACCATCCCCTCCACAGTGCTTCTTTCTGCAGTGGATGCTGTTGCTCCACTGTGCCTGCACTTAAGACATGCACTCTAATTTTAGAAGACTAACTTTCAAGGGAAATGTGTGGTATGCAAGTAAATATGGTTGTTGGAAAGAAGAGTGCTCTTCTAAGAAATTCCTTAATTTCATGTGAAGGTTCTATTGCAAAAGTTTTGCATTGAATACCCCTTCTATATATGTTTATCTTTCTCAGTTTTAGCAACTGTTACTTCAGAGTGTTCTTTATGAGGGCTGGTACTATCTCAAGTTTATATTGACAGTCTGACTAATTTACCATAGAGCTCGGAATACACCACTGTGAAGACTGGTACAGTATCTTTGAATGAAAATTCACAGGCAAGACAGAATTTTCAATCTCTAGTTTTAGATTGTTTGTTTGGAAACTAAGATGAAAAAAGAAATGTTCTGACTAAGACTGGAATGGTTTGTCCTTCTCATTTTCTAGGCTTCCTAGGTAGGTTTGTGAGCCTTTAGAATCCCTGTATTCACAGTGTAGCTTTGCAGGGAGTTTCTTCTTCAAAAAGGGTTCTCCTCAGTCATATTTTGAAATTTGGATCAATTTAGTGTGGAGCTTGTTCATCATATGCTGCTAGAATTTGTTTACATTATTTAATATAATCTGTAACAAATTACTATAGATTCATCTGGAAAAATATTTATTCTTTATTATATTAAGGGTCCTATAACACCAATAAATTTCCCAGAAAAATTGCTTTCTATACGTTTGTAGTTTGTCTTACAATAGTATGTAAGGATGCTTGCAGATGTTAAAAAAAAAACCCCAAAACAAAATGGTGATTTACTCTAAACTTGCCACATTCCCATACCAAGCCCAGCATATGCCCAGAAGAGGCAGTGCATTATTTGGACCTAGCCTGCCCAACATCTGTATAGATTGGGCACTTTAGTGGGCTTTTTTGGTACTTTTATCTAATAACAGTTTGAATCAGAATCAGCTTTATATAAAAGTGTTAAAGAGTCTGCTGAAGCAGCCAATATACAGTGCTGCAGAGTCAGGTCCAACTAATATGCTGCTTCTTCCAGTAAAGTGTGTTCTTTGGTGGGTTTTTTTGTTTTCTTAATGTCTGGAAGCAGCCTATGAAATATTTTCCTTCATCACTAAATCTTTGTTAGAATCCTATTATATAGCATATGGGCATTATTAATAATTGACTATAACAAATAGAAGGATCTGTTAATTAAGACCTTTTTAATTAAATTAATTTACTGTAGACATTTTTGTATCTGCCATAAGTATTATTGATAGAATCGATTCTAAATTATTCCATGGTACAGTAGTGTAAGACTCTTGTAGCTATGACAGTCCAGACATTCTAAAATATTAACATTGATATAATGCTTTAGTATTTAGAAAAATAAGAATACTTAACACATAAGTGCTGTTTTGAAATGTGTAATTCTTAACAGCGCTCCAAGGAAGTTGCATATTATGGGATGGGAAACAAGTGTAAAAATTAAATGATTTGCTCAGGATCATGAAAGTTAGTGACAAAGACAGGAGAACCTGGAGTGCAGCCCAAGCTATCAGACTACTCTCTGACTTGACTTCACACATCATCAGAAAGATTAACTAAATCCCAGTTGAAAGAGTGTTTTCTACCTTCTGTTACATTTTGCATATCTATTTGATGTAATGGAGCTACACAGGAGCAGCTGTCAGCAGAATTTTACACACTGACTCTTTCCTGCTCAAAGTGACATTGGAGTCAGGGCACAGCTTGACTTTCCCATCCAAAGATGTGTTTGCAGATCTGGCACATAGAAACACCATCATTTCACTTGTTAAATAAACAGCTGTAAAATGAAGGCAGCATTTTATTTGAGGTAAAATAAATAGAGTGCTTCATGGTATTTTTTTAGTATATCCTTGTCTCTTCTTCAGTCTGAGATTCTTCAGCAGCGTCTCATTTTCTATAAATTTCAAAGGTAGTTCAAACTACTTGGAAAGTTTTTCTGCCCTTACGTCACTGTCTCTTGCCTTTATTTCTTCAGCTTATGTTGCTCTTCCCCAAAAAGGCTCAGGGAGGCTTACAATAAATCACTCTGGCCGTGTCTAAAGGAGACCCTGACTGCACAATCATTTAGCGCTTGTATAAACAAGTACTAAATGTGACGGCACAGTAACTGTAGCATTACTGAATGGCTTTTAGGTGATGCTGACTGCGCAGTAGCTCATTACTACCGCACAGTAGCAATGCATCAGGTTTCTTGCCACATAATGTTTCGTGCACAGTAGTAACGAGCTACTGCACAGTCTGTCTCTCATATAGACATGGCATATGAATAAAGGCAGAATGGAAATATTAAGATAATATAACAAAATGCATCTGCAACATGCCCCCAAATTCAAAGCAATTCACCCCACCCCATGCAGTGTTTTTTTAAAAGGTATTTTGTAACTGACAGTGAATATTTTTGAGGTCCCTGTTCTCAAAATACTTTGACCCTTCAATTTAGACTTTGAGGTGTGTATTTTCAGTGATAGTTTCATTTTAAAATAGGCTTTGGCAGTATATATTCTTGTCTTCCTCCAGAGAACAGTTGCTAGTGTTCTGTACCCTAAACAGGATCCTAAGCCTGACTTATGGCTAGATTTACTACTAAGAAGTAAATGAGGGTGGGGGTGAAGGGCATTGGTGGAGGGTTCAGGAGGACACAAGCCTGTTCCTATTCAGCAGGACCTTGGCATTAGGAGACTTAAATTTGGCCTTCTAAGGTGACAAGGTGGGAAGAACAGCACCTGTTCATTACTCTTCTCAGCATTTGGTTACCCTATCCTGTGTGTGTGTTGTCCCCCCTCTCCCCAGTCCTGCTTTCCTGGGTGAGGTGGGGTAGCCAGGAAGCTGCAAACACCACACTCAATGCCTTGTTCCATCTTCTTCCCAGGGTGCCTCTATTGTTATTGTGATAGACAAAGGGGTTGGGTTTATTTAAATGGTATTCCCTTTGGCCTTTGAAAGACCACGCTCTTTCTAACTCAAAGGGAAGCAAGCACTCTGCTTTGATCCCAACAGGGTTGATCAAGACCTGGCTGAGTAAGAGAAGCAGTTTTCTTAAGAGAGCATATGTTACTGGAGACAGTGTAATAACTCAGTCCTTATGAGACAGATATGCGAGGCCCTCTGTTCTCAAAGAGCCTACGCCCCCTGTTCTGCAGCTTAGGCAGAAGCCATGTATGTGCTTTCCAGTTTATATGAATGCTGAAGAGGTAATCAGTGTCTAGAAGAAGTTTGATGCCAGATTGGCTTTGAATAAGGGTAAATATAAGTTTTAGAGTCTGTCAGAACAGTGTATCTGTCCTATAGAATCCTATCTTTTATCATCATCGGTTATCATCTTTCCCTATAGAAGGCAATAGATCTCTGAGGAACCCTGCAGTGATAGGTTTAGAAATATGAGGATCACGTAACCAAGCCTATTACTTTCAATTCTGTAATAACCCTCTGAAGGCGAGCATGTGGAATGTAGTGCTGTAGACGGCTTCTCCAGAAAAAGCCCTATTAGAAGTTGTATTAAAAAGATGTATGGGGACACATAGTCAATTCCACACTGTACTGCAGCTTTATTTGATCATTTTGCCATGGTCTGCTCACCAATAGATTAACTAGCAGATGGACTTTTTGTTGGGTCCTGGAAAAGGGAAGTTCCTGAGCCAGCTGCATTCCAAAGTCATTTTCTTTGAAGAGAAACTTACCATATTTACTCATATCCAAAATGAAGGTCCCCTCCTTCTCCAGTTCAACATGGGGCAAATCTAGCCTTGTTATGGATTTGAGTACCAGCGTGAGACAGGTAGTGGCCCTGGCCTAGGCCTGTGGCCAGAGCTACACCTGTTTCTTAACCTGGGTTAGGGCTGGAGCTGCTGTCTAGTCAGCAGCTGTGGAGTCTGCAGCAGCTGTGCCAGGTCAGAGACCAGTAGCTATGACTGAGAATTGGGCAGCAGAACAGTTTGGGGAGCAGGCATCAATGTGCTTCAGGAATTGGGCAGCAGCATGACTCAGGGATTGGGCAGGGGACAGAAATGGTGTGCAGCAGGAATTAGGCAGCAGTATGTACTGGGGATCAGGTGGGGTTCAGGCAGCAGCATGTTGGGGATTCAGCGGAGGTTTGAGAACAGTGTGTTGGGGCAGGGGATCAGACAGCAGCATGTAAGGGTTTGGGTGGCAGTTGGGATTGGAGAGCTGAGGGTGGAGGGCAGGTGGCCAGGGAGGGGCAGGGAGCAAGCACTATAGTGGTAAGTGGTGGGAGAGAAAGGCATGGGAGGGGGGACACACAAGTTGGGGGGGAACAAAGTATGGGGGTGAGGCTGCCTGCTCCCTCCCCTTTGCCTCCCTCTGCCCCACAGCAGTTGGGAACCAATTTAAGATGACCCTCCAATAATTTGATTTGATTCTATACATGGAAAAATCTTAACAAATTTATAATTTTCCATGTATAGAATCTAATTATTGGAGGGTCATCTTAAATTCAGTGCCATCTTGGATTTGGGTAAATGTATTCAGAGACGTTCTAGACCAAGAACAGCAGGATCTCTATGAAAAGAAAAAAGAACTCTAATCAGTTATCCAACAGCCTTATCTGTCATTTTGCCTCTCATGGAAAGACCCATCATCTTTGTTCTTACGCGTCTTTGTTCAAATCTCACCTGCAGGGAAAGAAGCATGGTCTTGTGATTAGGACACTTCACTAAGCTTTCTGGAGATTTGTCTACAGCTTAACTGGAAAAGTCGCTTAATCTTTTTGCAGTATATTTCAATATCTGTGAAAACGGGATAATTCTTTTTTATCACATGGGAGGATTAGGAAGATATGTTCAGTAATATTTTTAGCTGCCCAGATAATGAGTGCTGACCAGGTAGGAAGAAAACTTTACAATCCAAAGATTTCAAAATGTTTTCATGAGGTGTTTTTTTTTTGTTTTTTTGTTTTTTTTTAAATGTTGGAGCTTCTTACCTCCCATGATGACCAGTTGGAACCATACCTGTATTTCGGCTGCTAAGTTACCATGGAACAAAATTTTGTGCATAAATAGTTCTTTAGACAGGTTTTAATGATGGTTAGTACAGAAGCTCTCTGTTCTGTTCTGATATGCTTTAAGCACTGTGTATAGCTTGGCCTTTTGGTTTGAGACATATTTGATAGCAAAATGGACAGTTTGGCTGTATACCAAAGCGTCAACTGGTCCAATAAGAAACAAGATGCACATTGTGTGGGAAAGATTGCGTCTTTAATAGGTTTGGCAGGGACCATGCATGCATCATCCCAAGCTTGAAGTGTGAAGATAGTTGAGGCATAATCCTGCCTGGTATATGGCTTGGCTAGTGCCCCATAGGCAGCATCCAGACGTGCAGACGTGCCATATGTGGTGCCACAGACCTGTCTGCGGTGCTACACACTGCATATGCAGGTGTTCCACACTGCTACGTCGCAGTATTCTGCCCAAAAGCAGACCTGGGCCAGCCAGAGCCACTCTCCAGCTGCTGGACAGGCTTCCAGCTATGGCTGCAGAAGTGGGAAGACCTAAGTAAAGCTGCTGGGGCTAGCTGTTGCTGGCCCCAACCTCCCCTATCCCACCTGGGGTAACCTGCCATGAACCCAAGTGCACATGGCACGGGCATTCCGTGGGAACGAGTAGCAGTGGCACAAGTTGTGCTGCTTCTACTTGTCCACAGGGAAACAAACATCTGTGCTCATCCAGACATAGCCTAGCCATAGATTGCATAGAGAGCAGGGACAGTCTCCTTGTACCCTGTGTACCCAGGTAAGGAGCCTTCTGTCACTAAGTAAACTAGTTTGTTTATTCTCTCTCCAATGAAAGATTTATACATAAGATGTTACTAGGCATTTTTAAGCAGGGCAAGTGTGATTTTTATGCTTTTCTCTCCTTTTGTGTATCATCCAAATCAGTGATTCTCAACCTTTTTAGGTTCAAAGCACCCTTCAGAAAATGTCAGCTCTTCCACTTGGTTTCTGACTATACAAGACATGAGAAGTTTTTGACATTGGATTCATATTTGAAATCTCTGGGTTTATCTTGTGAATTACATGTAGGTATTTGCACACTGGAAGTGCTAAGGTTGCACAGCACCCTGTGGCACCCTTAAAAAGATGCCACGGAATCCCTCTTGAGAATCACTGACCTATATCTTTTATATATAAAAAATATTAGAGAAGAAAAAGATCAATGTACAGGACACTTCTTGCAGGGCGACAAGTGACAACATTTTAAGAAATAATACTAAAACTGTGATCTAGTCTAGTTTCCCATGGAAAAACAATATAAGTACTTAAAGTAACCAGACTCGACTCTAGTCTTGCTGTATAATGTTTGAAATTGGTGGTGCATTTTTAACCTTGGTGTGCTATTGATCATTATGGAAACTTTGTTACCTACTCTACTGTGAAAATCGTCCAGAAGGATTCACTGCCGGGCAACAAGGCAGTAAATTCATGGCTATAGTGTTAATGTGCCAGACAATTAACGTGTTTTTGCTGGCTTATGACCATAATTTATTGTAAGCAAGGCTAGTATGAAAGCTTGTTAAAGACTCTTAAAACAAGAGGTATATTGAAACCATTAAAAATATCTCCACTTAACGTAAAGAAAAAACAATTTTTTAGGCCATTTGTCACTCAGACAGTCAGATATTTCAGCAAGCAACAATATAATTAACCTTTTCCAGTTTGGATATAATACATAGAACAAAGTGGAATTAAATGAAATGAGGGAGAAATGAGTTATCAGTGCTAATTTATCTTTAAATTAGATTGTGTGTGTCATTTTGACACCGGAAAAGTTTTTCCATTGCTTTAATCAAATTGAATTTCAAAGTTCTCCATGACTTAGATTAAGAAACATGCTTTGATTCGTGTTCTAGTGCAACAGTAGTGCTTACAATGTGATTAACTTTCTAATACAACTTTTCATGGTAGCCCATTCACAAGTCACATTTATAGTGATATACCTAGGAGGAAAGACAGTTCACTAATTAAAGCACTTACCTTAGACATGGGAGTCCTGGGTTCAAGTCCAACTTCTCCTGTATCTGTTATCATAACATCTGAATGCCTCTCAGGGTACATCCAGATGAGCCTGCACATGTTCTTGCAACATTTCTAACTGCTTTGAGACAGTGCAAGAGGCACGTGCAGGAACAAGAAAATGTTCCCCACACTGCAGATTTGCAGTGCAGGAGCAAAATTAAACCCTTGGATAGTCAGGGGTCAAAAAAAACCCTCACAGAAAAAAAATGGAGGCTGGGTCCTCTGGTGTGGTTGGCTCTCACCCTGATGCTGAAACACGCTGCCTGTCCATGAGGGCAGAGTTTTAAAGGCTGGATTCAGTAAAGATTTCTGGCCCTGAAAGTTAGGCACGGGCACCTGGAGTGGAAGCCAGAGCTTTGAATTAGACTTAGAATTTCTATTTCAAGCCATCTAGGACTCTTTACCTAGGAGCTACCTTGGCTCCCTATAGTGTGTGTGGGTGGAGTTAGGTGCCTCAGAATGCGATCTACAATGGTGAGCATGCTGAGCAGGAAGCTGTCTATAGTCAGTACAGTGTTTTAGGGTACAGAAAACTAACCAGTAGGAAACACTGAGCCCAGAGATAAGATGATGTTCTTGGTTGAAAGGGCATGTTGACCTCACCAGTCCAGTCCCTACTTCCATTCAGTAGTCATCAGGGTTGATCTAACAATGGAAACACTCCCTGATTTTTTCCCTGGAGCCAGGAACCCAATCTACAATTAACATGAACTGCTTTTCATCTAGCTGTGAGCTAGAAGGAAAAAAAATATGCTTTAATATTTGCAGGAATTCCCTCCATTCCACTATATAAGTACTTAACACCCTGAAGACTGTTGGGGGGCGTTGTTTAGTTATGTATTTATTGCAGTGGGGGTAATTTATGTATTTATTTATTCATATTAAAGACTGTAGTTTATTATACTGAGCTGGTAAGCTATGATAGATGGCACTATGTACCATTAGCAATAACTGAAGGAATGGCTGCTGCAGGTCAGAAGTAGTGCCTTCTTTACCAGAAATGTCTATTAGCCATTTGTCTACCAAACCCTGGACACGTACAGCTCTAGTTCTGCATAAATTAATTACTTTTGTGTTGGTGGTCACACACACTGTTCTGATCAGCTCATATATTTTGTTCTACTTTGCAGTTACAGTAGCTACCTGAATAATAGGTACAGGTTGGTAGTAGAACAATTTAGAGTACAATAGAATCTTATTGTCATACCACTTGGCTATTTTCTCTCAATAGTCCTATCAGTATTATTATTAATTATCCATCTGTTAGGTATTTATATAGCTTCTATTGCCACAATAGATGAACTCTTCACAATCTCTGGATAGATACACTGTTGAGAGTATTTTTATATTGTAGGTATTGTAGAGAAGGGCAGCTGCCCTAGGTTCTATGTACTGCTACAAAACAAAACACAAATGCTTACATAAGGCAGATCATAAGTATATTTGTTTCTATATTTAGTTTATATGACCTGAACCTGCAAGTCACAGGAAATAAATTTTAGACTTTGATTGATATTAATTAGAAAAATATAATGCTGAATGTGAACAGTGAAACCAAAAGAAGACTAGAAGAGATGAAATGTTAATGGGAAACTGAAGGGAATATTAATAAGTAAAAGATTAATATGTGGTAATGTGCATAAAGGAAACTTTATGGTAAGGTTATTTATTTAAAAATGAAATCTATTGATATATGACAGGAAAAAAAGAACACTTACAAATGAGAGTAAAAAAAAAAATGGAAAAAATAGAAGGGAAAGAGGAAAAAAAGGGTTCTTATTAATGTCTGTGTGAAGTCCCAATAGCTAGCATAATTTTCAAGGTCATTAGTTAACCATTCTTCAAATGGAAAGAATGGTTTCTTTTTCAAAAGAAAAAGAGGTTTGTTTAGTTGGTTTTGTATTTTATTATTTTTCTCTGCTCTCCTGTCACTTCCTTTCTTCAGCTAAGGCAACAAAATACTTAGATTAACACAATAAGCAGTAATTGTGACTTCTGTTAGATTGTTTGAATTTTCAGGAATTTAGAACAAAACATGATACAGAACATATTGAGCCCAAACACAGGATCCATCCTTAATTGAGATCAGTTCATCTTCAGGTCCTGAAGTCATAGTATCTTGAAGCAAGTCACTTTAAATGTTGATTTCTAATGAACGTTTGTCCTGAACAAAATGCTACCATTCTGTTTGATATCTTTTTCTTTTTCAGCAGAATGTAATTTCCTTGAATTTTCCATTATTCAGACTTGATGAATTGTTTTGCAAGGTATTTGTGATGTTTATTTATATATTAATTAGAAGTAATTTAGGATAGCATTTTTAAAAATAATTTCAGTGTGTTCATTTGTGAGATGGGACAAGTTACAAACCCACTCATAATTTTAATCCTTCAGTGAAAAATACTGATTCAAGGACAGCAGCTATATTAGAATGTTAGAAAACATTAAACCTTTACCTCTTGGGATATATAAGCCAAGTTCTAGGCTTAAGTCCTAGAAAAAATAGGCTACTGTAAGACTTATTGGCTAAATGTTTTCTGGTGGAGCGTTCCCCCTGAATCCCGTCAAAAATTTTGTGTGGACAGTCTAGCTTTCTCAATCATTGCACAAAAGAATTTGCATTACTTTGGCAGTTTGAGTTCTGAAGAACAAGAATAAATTTGGCCAAACTTTGGCCCCTTTGCCTGTGTCCACATGAGCATGGATGTTTGGTTCCCCAGCGACAGCTAGTGATGGCACATGTTGTGCTGTCAGTAGTTATCCCCGGGGAATGCCTATGTTATGTGGTCTCTGGTGCATGGCAGGTTGCCCCAGGGGGGTCTGATTTCCCCCCCCCCCCCGTGGGTTGTTTTGACCCCTGGGTATCCAGAAGTCAACTCCCCACCCTGCACACTCCTCCCTTGCAGTGCAGAGAACAGCTGAGCATGTGGTATGTGGGCTGCAGACATTTTTGCAACATGCTGCATGGCTACGCCCATCTAGACATGGCCTTTATGACAAGTAAAACCCCTCAGATCAGTGTAAAGGGGCCAGCTGAGTGAGATTTCTCTTTCCATCATAGCCATTCTGACACATGAATACAAAGACCCAGCAGGGCATGGCATTGAAGACATGTTTAAGGGCAGTAGGAGCCTATCTTGTTATGTCATGAACCTGTCTGGAAAGTAATCCTTTTGATATTTTATTGTTGTTTTCTTGGTCAAAATGATGACTAGTTTTGAAAAAGCTAAATATGTATATATTTTTACATAGAAGGGAAATGGGTTAGGACAGTAGAATCAAATGCATATCATTTTATAGCATCCAGTAATAAAATCTGACGAAGAAATTGTTTTTGTCTATTTGCTCATGATTACTATATAGTTCTTATAGAAATGAAAGTTTTTAATTTGTGCAAGCTTTCTTCTTGTTTCATTTGTAGTACGAACTATTATGATATTCTCTGATATGCCATCTAGAGACAGTTCTGGTAAGACTGCATGAAGACACCTTGTACCATAGTATAATTATTTGCACTAGCAGATAAATCCCATAACAAATGTTAAACCTGCATCACAGCATTGCCAACCCATGAGAATATTGTTACTGACAATCTACAAACTTTTTACTGACAAGGAAACTTTTTTTACTGACATATGTTTTACACAATGTATATATAACCCTTCTGCCAGATGCTGGATATGGGCCAGGTTCAAAACAGTAAGCAAGTTTGGAGATTATTAGTAACCTCCCTCCCACAATTTCTTGGGTTTTCAACCCTACTTCTGCTTTTACATTGTACCTTCCCCACCCCAAGGGTCCCATAATAACTCCTGTACCCTGATGCCCCTGACTGCACTCTGCATCATGCTCTCCACCCAGCCTTACCCCTGCTAGGATCACTCCCCCTGTCCCAACATGTACCCTAAAAGAAGGATGACTCTCTACTTGCCTGCCACCCAACAATGTTACATGGGAGGCAGTACCAGCACTAGTATATGGCTGGGGGATGGGGAAGGAGCCAACATGGTGCCTGAGAAGAGCTACCTTTGGGGTGCTGTGCTCCTGCTCAGACACCAGGTGGCACTGCTGTAAGCTCTGTGCTTCAACCATGTATCCAGTTTGTTTTTGACTACAGCACTTCAGTCAACTCTGTGCTTTTACAGAGCTGCTTTTACAGAGTTGTTTTTTGTTTTGCAATGTACAGACAGTACAATTTTCTTAAGGAATTTACAGATAGGTGTTTTTAGTCAGGTTATTTACAGAAAGTCAGGGTTGCCAATTTATGGACAGTTGGCAACCCTGTTACTCCTGCTGTAGCGGTTTAAAATTACAAAACTACTCTGTGATAATTTTTCATATAGGCTACAGAACATCAAAGTGTAAAAGGTAATGCAAAGAAAACTTGATGAAATATACCATTGCATCAGGCCTAACTGCTCATATTTATATGTTCATCTCTTCAAGTGTTCTTCGGTGCTGCATGCAGACTTGGGACTTCTTCCCTTTCTTTGCCCACTAAGCTACCTTCTTCTTCATATTCATATCCTTTGCTCAGACCCATTAATTCTGCCAAATCCCAAACACTGGACAAATGATGAATCTGTCTAATCATTTTCTGTTGGACCCACTATCACAGAATCTAAGTCCTGAGGACAAAGGGGAAGGGCAGATGTATTTCCCCTGGAATTTTTCCCATATTTTGCACAGCACCATGCATTGCTTTGGTAGTCTCTAACAATTCCTTCTTTGTCATGAGGAAATATACCTCATACTTCTACCATGATAATACAGAATATGGAAAAACCCTCAGATACAGTAAAAGCTGTGTTAACTGGCATTTTACTAACCAGAATACTCTATTAACCAGAATGTCCAATATCCCCACAAATCCTCACTTCAGCAACCGGAATCTTTGTCAAGTCTATCCAGCATGCACATCAGGTATTTCTGGTTATATTAGTTACACTGCCAATAGAGGAGGTGCCAGGAGCCCTGCTAATTGATATCTGCAAAGGTGGAGGGAGAAAAAATGGGGAAAGGGAAAGGAATCTGTGCAGAGCAGGGCAGGGCAGGCTGCTGCTGTGGGCTGGTGCTGGTGTAACTCAGATAACTGGAATTTTTAGATAACCAGCACCGCCCTTATCCCATTTATGCCCGATAACAAAGCTTTACTGTAATTAGCAAATTAATTGCTCTATCTGGTTGAATATAACATACCAGTTGGTAGTCTTAACAATTTTTCTCTGGCATTCTCAGGAAGTTCCCATATTGGGGAACATTGTAAACGGTGAGAGTGATTACAAACAAAAGTTTATGCGAGCAAAGTAGTTATTCTGGGTTTACAGCTGTTGGACATCCATCAGCTTGCTGTGTAGTGACATTATCAGAAATTGCTTTTGGAACAGAGTCCAAAGGATCAATAAAATAGTTTCTCTCTTCTTTAATATAGGTTTCACAATCAGAATTATTCAGTATATATAATCATTTATCTTGAAGAATAAAATTCTTCTCTGGTTTTCTGCTACAAGTTGGAAATTGGTTTATGCTTCCTTAAACTGGGCTTCCTTACTGCTAATGTCATGAACAGCTTTGATTTTCAGCAAGACAATTGCCAGCAACTGTAAGAAAAAAAAATCCAGAATTAATTTAACAGCTTACAAATGGCACAAAGTACTTGCCAACTGACATGCTTTGAGAGAGTTTCATTATCAAGTAAAACAGATGTATTCCTTTAAAGTTTGCTCTTGAAGGATGGTTCAGAATTGTGTCTATGCTTAGAAACCAATTTTAAAGAAGGAAGGAGGAGATAGGATGAGAAATAAGGGAAGGAAAAGAAGAAAGTGGTAGAGGAGAACTGGTTTCTTTACATTTTTCTTCTACAAAAAAAATCATAGAGCAACTTTGTAGGGGTGCAATGGTAAGGCAGGGTATTGTATAAAGCTGCACCACCTTCTGCTAAGGTAATATTTTAGTTCTTTTTTGCTAAGTAAATCTAGTTTGTGTTGATAGCTGGAATTTTCACTTACATTTTTCTTCTTTTAGTGTGATTGACATGCAGAGTTGAAGTTTATTCAATTAGTGCAGGAGTATTTGGTTGTGAAGTCCCCCTTGTTCTGGTCTGCTTTCCATTGCATTAGCTGTTTCTGAAGAAGACTGGTGACTGCAAAATTTCTGTCTTTTAGTCTGTGACAGGAAGTCAGGCAGAGGTGTCAGATTTTTTGGCAGGAGCCCTGTAGTGAAGCAAAAAAAAAGAGTAGCTTTAAAGGTAAAGTTGTTTTCCTTATACTAATAAAGGTTCTTGTTCAGTGTTCAAAGAAAGTTACCGTTTTCTCTGAATCATTACTATTGATACATGTCAGTAACTGGCAAGGTGAATAGTGTTAAATTATGGTTCATTATTTAGATGTTCATCTTCTTGCTTTAATTACCCTCTTTCCTACAAACATCAGCACTTAACCTCTCTCTTACAAAAGTCTGGGGGGAATAGATAAGCCACATAATGAATAAGAAAGGGTGAGAAATCAGGCCAGTGTAATTAGGTGCTTGAAGTTACACAAGAAACTTGTCAGAGACAGGAATAGGGCTCAAGATTCCTCATGGTGAGTATTGTGTGAAGTTGACGAAATCTTAATTTCTCACTACCTGCCACCAGCCTTCTGACAGAAACCACCTTCTCACCCAGGCCTTTATTCACATATAGTACTATTGTCATAAGCACTTAGCACTTTCTGGCTCTATTAAAGGCAATAGTAAAGCTCCCATGGCTTTCAGTAGGATCCCACTTAGACTAATATTAAGTGCTTTTGAAAGTGCCATGTCTACAAGTGAAACTACTTGTAACGACTAACACCTTTCTCATTTTAGGGTTTCCTTAGCAGCCTGTAGGTATGATGCACTGAACAAATATAAAAGTAACAAAAGGAAGTTTGTTTTTTCACACAGCATGCAATTAAAGTGTGGAACTCATTGCCCCAAGATGTGGAAGCCGACAGCTTAGCCAGATTCAAAAAGGGACTAGATAAATTCTTGAAGAAAACATGCATCAGTAGTATTGAGCATGGGAGTTAGGGATACAGACTCTGAATTAGAACTTCCTAGACCTTTAAATACTGGACCATGCAAATGAGAGGGGAACAGTGGACACACCCTGGTCATGTAGGCTTCTTGCAGACATGAAAAAAACCCAAATGGCACTTTATTTTAAACTTAGTGTGCTCCCGTGCTGAGCCCAGCACATGCCCAGAAGAGGCATTGCATTAATTGGACCTGGCTTACCCAGCATCTGTATAGATCAGGCACTTAGGTGGGGCTTTTGGGGCACTTTTATCTAATTGAATCAGCTATTAGATAAGAGTGCCATTAAGCCCTGCTGAAGCACCCGATCTATATAGACATTGTGGAGCTGGGTCAAACTAGTGCACTGCTTCTTCTGGTAAAGTGCTTCCCCCCCCCTTTGCTCTGTCAGTATCCACTGTGTTCACTCTTTCAGCTTCCTTTCAGTGTGTGACAGGATGCTGGACAAGATGGGTCTATGGTCTGACTCAGTAAATGGCATTTCTGATGTTCTTAATAACAAAAATTATTCCAGAGAGGAAAGGATGCCTTTAGCTGCTTTATTTGCAAGCTGCATGGCTGAAATGGACCAAACTATTTGATGGCTAACTGAAAACATTACATTTTCATAACATTTCATGACATTACATTTTCATTTGGTACTTATTTTGCTAAGTGCGCAATGTTGCTAAAATCATATTAAGACACAGACTAGTAAAAAGTAGCCATTAAACAAGCCACCAGTGAGGTGCTGTGACAACATTTTAATGAGGGCTCCTTTAAAAAATATAGCCTCTGGTTGTGATACTGTGGTATGCCACCAGGGTCCATGTCCTGCATGTTGACCATGATCTTGTCAGGGCTGTCCCCCATGTCCTGTGCCTCAGTGTTGAGAACTTGGCTTGAGATCAAGTTGAAGAACATACCTTCCAACCTCTGACCAGTCCCCAGGCCCCACACATTCTTCTTTTTTTTTAGGGGCTATTACCTGCTTCTTTTTAATGTGCTTTGTATTTATACCTCAGTCCCATTCAAAAAGGGCATGGTGTGTCTGGTGTCTCTGGAGATCCGGTTTGTTTTTACCCCAGTTCTGTGGCAATCTGCAGGTACAGCTACTTGTTGTGATGGCTCTTGCACATTTCCTCCAGATTCTGCTCATTGCCCCAAAGAGTGCAGAGGTCCCTGATTTCTGCCTAGGCCCAATTACTGGACTGGCTGTAGCTCTAAAGGAGGAATGACCTGAGTCTTCCATACTGGGTAGGTTCATGATCTGGAGCTGGGTCTTGTTGGGTCTAGGTATGGTCTGGTCAGTTTGTGGTTGTCTGGTTGGTTCAAGTTGGGTCTGGTCTAGTCAGGGTCTGGGTGGTTCAGGTCCTGTCTAGGCAGGAACAGGTTGATTCAGTTCAAGTGTGGGTTGGGTCATGTCAGATTGGGACTGTTCAGGTTCTGTCTGGTTGGGGTTTGGTGTGGGTGGGGTAGGTTCAGGTTGGATGTGGGTGGGGTTGGAACGAGTCTGATCCAAGTTGGCTTGGGTTGGGTTTGGCTGGGTCATATTGGGTCTGATGGGGTTTAGTCAGATTGGGTGTGGGTGGGGTTTGGTCAGTTTGGGTCTGCCTCAGGACTGCATGTCTCTCTGCAGCACTGGAGCAGAGCAAGGGCTTGTGAAGGGTTTGATCTTTCTTGGCCCCAAACTGTCAGAGAGAGTGGTGTGCACCATGCTTGCCTGGAGCAGTAGCTTCCAGCCAAAGTCACTGACTGTCTCTCTAGAGGGACTGTGCTGTGGCTTCTCTCTAAAGGGTGAATGTACAGGAAGAAACTCTCCTGAAAGCAACATTTACTGGGTTGGAGATGAGTTATTTTTCTCTCAGAAGTGCCATTTTTGCTCCAGGAGAAACATGTGAATACTTGTATGCTCAGGGTTTCTCCTGGAAAAATGGCAATTCTTCAAGTAGAAATGTGATGCCCATGCATGGCCTGTGCCAGAGCAGTAAATTGAACCAGGCCTTCTAAGACCGAGGGTACTGGATACATGTAAAGTACTGGATGCACTTTTTCTGAATTGGCTGTTATGAGTAGTAGTGGGGATTGAATGGATAGCAGTAGTGATGAAAGAAAGGGAAATGTGGTTCTGGATCACAAAATAAGTATCAGTTCACTACAAGTGTAGGGTAGGGTATCAGTTGGGAGAGATTACTGGCAGCAAAGAGGAGGTGGCAAACATGGAGAAAAGATAATCTGTGAAAATAGGGAAATGCTAGAGATTTATGTGAGAAAGTTAATGATTCAACTAAGGGATGATTTTAAATTGGATTAGTTAAATTGGTGTAAAAGGCTGCAGGGACATTCTTATTTCAGTTGAAATGAAGCATAATTCAGTTCATCTTAAATGGATAAAGAATGAGTTTGCTCGCTACAGAAATAAACCATTCTTAAATGAACTTTAGACTGTTCCAGTCCAGCTAAGTCAGTGTAGAAATTGTTTAAAATAAATTGGTGAAATTTTATCATGTTGAAAAGCTTTGGAAGAAAAACTTGTGTTCACAGATATTGGACCAAATATCAGTGGACTGGCAGAAAACAATACTGAAGGACCAAATCAGTGAAAGATGATGCAAGCCTGACTGTGGACTCGATCAGTGCGTTAGGACTGTTGTGGAAGGCAGAAGCATAGGAAGTAAGTATGCACTAGGAGTCATTCACAGCATTTATGTCTATGCCAAGATGACCATGGCTGGAGAATGAGGGGGTACCCCATGTGCTTGCTGCTGTTCTTTGAGCCCTTTGTGGAGTTGGGGAAATCTGCAGCAAAGCTACAGAGAGTCATTCACTTGCTGCTTAGTTATGGAGACAAATAGTGAAAAAGTTGGTGCCTGGACAAAATGTAAGCCCCTGTGAGCTCAGGCTATGTTCATGCCATGTATTGATAAGAAAAGATCTGCTATCACTAAAATGATAGGTTATTAAATGCAGTTATCCTACAGCCTTGTGTTATAGGAGTTGAAGGTAGCAATGATTTTCCAACTTGTTTGTGGTTAATAATGAAAAGTTATTACAGTATAAATGAGACTGGTATCATGTCATGGAACAAGGTACATAAGGTTCCAGATGAATACCACCTATGCTTTTATTAATGACCTGGAAACAGGGATGAGCAATGAGCTAGTGTCACAGATTCACAGGCAGAAGCACTGTAGAAGACTCTTTGGCTCTCCTGAAAGTAAGTTGGGGAGGAGGCTGTGAGGAATGTCTTGGAGGCAGTGACCATGAGAGGGTGGATCAAGAGAGGTGGTTCCTTGTGTGGAGGAGGTCTCCTGGTTGGGAGAGCTAACTGTGACCGAGGGGAGGTTGACCCCATGAGATTTTTCTTAGGAATTTTTATGAGGGCTAGGTTGTAACCTGAACGTAGTGTTAGGATTTTGTCAGTTTTGTTTTACCATACTCTGTTGTCAAAGCACTTAGTCACTTTTTATTTTTTATATCATTTGTTCTTCCTTGTAGTAAATTCTTTGTTTTTCTGTTAGTTTACCGAAGTGCCTGGGGTAGTTCATGATTTCTGGGCAAATTATTAATTTAAAGGTATACTTTCACCAGAGTGGGGGACCAAAATGCTTACACAAGCCCAGTGTGCATCCCTGGGAGCACCCTGATCATAGGGTTTTGTCACCGCTGGCAGCATCTTGAAATAAAACAAAAAATCACCAAGTTTAATCAAAGTGGGGGGAAAATGTGAGGAATTTCAGACAAGGTTCTTTGGGTAAATGTGATATCTTTTTTTAGACCAACTAAATAGTTGGAAAAATTGTTCTTTGTGAGCGTTCAGGCACAAACATCTTTCTTCAGGCATAAGGAGAGTCTGCTAGTGAATTGTGTGCTCTCCTGGGTAGAATTGAAGCCAAAATGGCTGGTTTGTGAAGATGCAAGTCCCTGGCAGTGAGGATCAGAGGGGTGAAAGACAATAGGTGTGAGACAGGAAGGGAGTGGGTAGAGGGGGAATGTTGAACTGGTGACAGAAGAATGTAGATGGTAAAATGCAGACAAGTTATCTGGGGTTATCAGATGGCAGAAAGGTTATAATGTGCCATAAATCCAATGTCTATATTTAGTCCAGTAGATATATGAAGTGAAGTTTGTAGGCTCCTTTTGGAGGTGTTTTGTAAATTTCCTTTGAGGATTAAAACTGAGAGATTGGAGAGAGAGTAGTTATCTTGGGAGAAGTGTGGACCCAGAAGTAATTGGCTATTTTTGTCTTTGATAGATTTTCAGTGTGCCCCCTGATACACAGGAAGGGAGAGGGGAAAGGGGGTGTGTGTACCCCTAAACTGGAGTAACTCCATTCAGTCCAGTGATAAATGGAAAGAATTAGTAGTAATTGAAAGAATTAGTGATAAAACTACATTGGTGTAAGTTAGACCGCTATAGGTATTGTGTATCTGTATCTTTCCTTGGTATATTTTGCTTGCTTCCCTGACACTCAGTGGGGAGGTGTTGTAATAGCAGTCTCCAATCTGAGTTACTTACATAAACTGCCCCTTACATAACTTGGTGTAATTTACATTATTGTACAAATATAAGGCAGTTAAAGTTTGGAATATTCTCCATCAGTCCAAAGAATAAGAAAAAAAAATTAAAGTGTATTTGAATCAAGAATTCATGTAAGGAAATTCTGATTTGCTGATATTCAAATAGTAAAGTCTCAAGTCATAAGTTGTTTCAGAAGGACATTGTTCAAAAAGGGGAATATGTACTTGGTCAATTAGATAAAAAAATGGAGAGGCTGCCACTGTCAAAACAGAAATATTGTGAGTTTTAGATAAGAGATCAGAAAGATGAACAGCTATTAGTAATAATGGTGCATTGAAAAATGTCCCACACCAGTAGAAGGAAGAAATCTGTGAATGTATATGCTATTAGAATGACTTGTAAAAATAGTAAGATATGATTGTAGAAGACGCATCTGAGTCATGTCTGAGCAGTAATAAAACCTGAAATGAACTGAAGTCTCAAAAATTCGTAAGCAAGTTGGAGTTCCTGAATTAAACAAAATCCATGCTACTGTAAGAACATCACAGAAATAGCTGAACTGCTGTATCAAATGGCTACAACATTATAGATTCATAGATGTTAGGGTCGGAAGGGACTTCAACAGATCATCAAGTCCGATCCCCTGCATAGGCAGGAAAGAATGCTTAGGAGTCAGATGACCCCAGCCAGATGCCTATCTGGCCTTCTCTTAAAGACCCCCATGGTAGAGGACAGCACCACCTCCCTTGAAAGCCCATTCCAAATGTTGGCCACCCTTACTGTGAAGAAGTTTTTCCTGATATCCATCCTAAATCTGTTCTTTGTCAGTTTGTGACCATTGTTCCTTGTTTTACCCGAAGTGGTGTCCTGGTGAACAGAACATCTCCAATGCCTTGCTGCGTTCCCTTAATGAATTTGAATAGATTTTCATACTATTATACTTGATATAGTATGAAAATCAAAAATACTTGTACACATCAATCAGGAATGAAACATGTGAAGAACAGAATTGATAAAGAAAATTTGGAAAGGTAAAAGAGCCCACTTGAAATCTCTGTGTTCCTCTGATGTAGTCACCCTTTACACTGAGCAGAAGAGTATATTTTCATTGGAGTACAACAAGCATGTCCAATATAGAAAAAGTTTAAAACAATAGAACAAGCCAAGTAGAATGTACAGGGCTTGCTCCTTCTATTCAGACCAGTTGAAAAATTACTCTTATTTCAAAAGTGAAGCACAGGTGAAATGAAAGGGCAAGGGATAATTCCAAGGTCTTAGAAATAAAAGTTGAAACATCTTTCTAGTAACAGTAGAATGGAATTATTCTGACCTGTAAAGACAGAAGACAGAAAAATAATTTCCCCTACTTTGTAGTATATAATGTAGCATCCCTTGGCAGGTATGCAGCACCACTCATTCAAGAGTAGCGCTTGTGCTCTGTAACGGTGACATACTAGCCAAGAAATCAAAGAAAAATGTATATGCAGTAGTGTAATTGAAGGGGGTGATCATAGCACAGTGGCAATTGGTGCTTGCCCAGACATCATGAAACTGTATACTATTTTTTCACAGCAAAAATATGAAAAGTGGGTCATTTTGCAATATTGAAATACCGATACCTATTTTTTCCCATGCCTGCTTGAGAAATTGGATTACCTTAGCAAAGCTATTCTGAATTTAATTTTAGCAAAATCCCAAAGCAGATGAGTTTGTCTGGAAACTTTTTATCATGCTCTACTGATAATTGCTAGTCACATCATATTAGGTCTTGGAGTTATATTGTTATCCTGTCTCAGTGGTCATAAACTTTGCTTGCCTGTGGGTAACCACACTGAGCTAGTAATGCAGTAGCAACATCCTGCTTGCTCTTCCTGTCAACTTATTGCTTAACTTTTAAATTTCCTGTGGCTGCAAGTGATTTTTGAAGGTCTATGGATAACATGTTGCCTGTGAACTCTGGGTTGAACCACATTATCTTATCTGGTCTCATTCAGATTTTCTCCTAATGCAGCAGTTAATGCTCCAAGGAAAATTGTTATTTAGGCACAACATGTTGAGAACATATCCAGAGATGATGCACTCACTATCATTCATATGCATTAGTTACTGTTTGGCAGGAAGTAGATGCAACAGCTTTATAGTTCATTAGATTAAGTGGATTTCAAGAATGTGTCGTCATTAATCCAAACTGGGGTTAGGACCTAATCCTACAACATATTGAGTGCTCCTTGTAAGGTACAAGGAAGGTGTAGATGCATACCTCTGACTTGAAACTTATTATTAGTAATGTTAACTTCTCACATTTTTAATGTTAGGCATATGTTTGAAGTACCTTCCTGAAAGGGGGACACAGTACCTTTACTCCCCATTGAACACTTCCCATAGAATCATAGAAAGTTAGGGCTGGAAGGGACCTCAGGAGGTCATCTAGTCCAGCCACCTGCTCAAAGCAGGAGCACACCCAAATAGATCATCCCAGCCAAAGCTTTGTCTAGCTGGGTGTTGAAAACCTCCAAGGAGAGGGAAGTTTCTACCACCTCTCTGGGTAACCTGTTGCAGTGTTTTACTACCCTCCTAGTGAGAAAATTCTTCCTAATATCTAACCTAAATTTCCCTTGCTGCAACTTTAGACCATAGCTCCTTGTTTTGTCATCTGCCACCACTGAAAACAGTCTAGCTCCATCCTCTTTCAAACTCCCCCAACAGGAAGTTGAAGGCTGCTATTATGTCCCCTCTCAGTCTCCTCTTCTCTAGACTAAATAAACTGAGTTCCCTCAGTTTTTCCTCACAAGTCATGTACCCCAGCCCCCTCACCATTTTTGTGGCCCTCCGATGGACTCTCTCCAACTTGTCTACATCCTTTCTGTACTGGGGGACCCAAAACTGAACACAGTACTCCAGATGTGGCCTTACCAGTGCTGAATAGAGGGGAATCATCACTTCCCTTGACCTACTGGCAACACCCCTATCAATACAGCCCAGCATGTCATTTGCCTTTTTGGCGAGAAGGGCACACTGCTGGCTCATATTCAGCTTATTATCCACTGCAACCCCCAGATCCTTTTCTGAAGAGCTGCTGCCCAGCCAGTCAGCCCCCAGCCTGTACTGGTGCATGGGACTATTCAGTCCTAAGTGCAGGACTTTGCACTTGTCCTTGTTGAACCTCATGAGATTTCTTTTGGCCTAATCCTCCAATTTGTCTAGGTCACTCTGAATCGTAGCCCTACCTTCCAGCATCTGTACTACTCCCTCCGCTTGGTGTCATCTGCAAAGTTGCTGAGGGTGCACTCTATGCTATCTTCCAGGTTGTTGATAAAGGCATTGAACAAAACTGCTCACAGGACCGACCTCCTGGCACTCCATTTGATATGTCAACTAGACATTGAGCCATTGAGTGCTACTTTTTGACCCTGATGCTCCAGCCAGTTTTCTATATATATTACAGTCTATTCATCCAACCCATACTTCCTTAGTTTGCCTTCAAGAATCCTTGGGAGACCGTATCAAAGCCTTGCTAAAATCAAGGTACATCACATCCACCAGTCTCTCCGTATCCACAGAGTCAGTCATCTCATAATAGAAGGCAATCAAGTTGATCAGACATGACTCACCCCTGATGAATCCATGCTGACTGTTCCTAAACACCTTTTTCTCCTCCAAGTGCTTAGAAATGGGTTCCTTGAGGATTTGCTTCATGTTTTTTCCGGGGACTGAGGTGAGGCTGACTGGTCTGTAGTTCCCTGGATCCTCTATTTTCCCTTTCTTAAATATGGGCACTATGTTTGCCTTTTTCCAGTCATCCAGGACCTCTCTTGATCACCACTAGTTTTCAAAGATGATAACCAATGGCTGTGCCAATGTAGGGAGAGGGGGGAAGATCAGCTGCGGGGGCAGATCCCCAAGTACCCCCCCAACCCTCCCTATCCCAACCCCATTCACCTAACTCCTTGCAAACTCTCCTTGCCCATTGCATTCCTGACCCATTTTGCCTGTGCTCTCAGGGGCAGTAATGTGAACATCCTCTTGCCAGTGTAAGGAATACACTTGAAAACCTCCACCCAAACACGATAATGAAAAGAGACTGTTATGTAAAGAATGGCCATCTGTGATGATAAGGAGGCAGCATTGGTAACTGGGTGAGAGAGAGACTTGAAGGAATAAGAAAAGCCTGCTAATTAGGTCAAAGAACTCATTATAATACTAAAAAGCACACCCCTAGGTGAAGAGAAAGTATGCTAATGAAACATACATGTATGTAAATGAGGTACATGGCTTAAACAC
>JAGPOW010003316.1:38923794-38936456 GCA_030014935.1 Caiman crocodilus
CAAGAGAAAATTGGATGCTTATCTTGCTGGGATCCTATGACCACAGCTGACTTCCTGCCCTTCAGGCGGGGGGCTGGACTTCATGATCTTCCGAGGTCCTTTCCAGCCCTAATGCCTATGAAATCTAAAAAGCTATTTTATTGTTGTCTTTTAAATGTTTCTTTAAAATGTCTCTCCTTTGCTTTGATGTCTATATAATAACTTAATAATTAGGTCTCTGATGTGCTTACATGACTACCTGCTACATTAACTAGTTTAGTTTCATTGTTTCCTTGTATTCCCTGCCTGTATCCATCTGTTGTCTCTTGTCCTTAGAGCCCATCTAGAGGGGAACTCTCAAGAAAAGTTGATACAAATTAACTAGAGGTGTGATTGGTTAAATTTAATGAAATCTCTATTTGGACATTTTTTCAGAAGTAAATGGTACTTAAGTCAGCTTAGTTTACTTCACTTGTAATGGAGTGATAGCATAATATTGAAGTGAAGCTAATATTTATGTATTCCTTTGAAGTGGTTTTCCAGGAAGGATTTAAATCAGGGCTGTAACCTAAATAAATTATTTAGGCCTGGGGGCCACATAGGCTGTTTTGGTGAGCTGGTGCAGGCTGGGTCAGCATGCCTCTCTCCGCAGCAGTTCTCCAAAACTCTCTATGTGGGATGGGGCCCCGGGTATCTGTGTTCAGGAATGGGATGGAAGGGCATGAATTCCATGGGCAGGGGCAATCAAGAGGAGATTGCAGCTCTGCTTCACGCCAGCCCTGTGCTGTCACTGGTTGGGATAGGGCAATAATTCCAGGCATGGAAGCAGTGAGACAAAATACGTGAAGATGGGAGTGGGGAACAAAAGTGGAAGGCATAAAGAGAAGATCTGGGGATATTTTATTTTGTTGAAAGGCAAGCCACTTTGAACAAATGACTTCTTGAAGAGAAATTTGAAAGAGAGAGAGGGCAGTTGAAGGACAGGAAGAAGACCACCCTAGCAGAGGAGCAATATGAATGATGGCCTGATGCTAAGAGTTGGAGGAGGAGACAAAGATCACAGGAAAGTTACAAAACTGAGAGAAGTATAGTATAGTGTGTGTGGGGTGGGGGGACGGGACGTGAAGCTGGATTGGGGGAGGAGTAAGACGAGATGGGATGGAATGACATGTTGGGGAGAGAGATATATAGGATGTTTTAGATGAAGAGAAGGTGATATAATCTGATGTGCCTACAAACCAAAAGCTGGCCCTGAGACTGAAGAAGGGGAGGTGCTCAGAGAAATGCAGCAAGCAGGTGGTAACTGATGTTGGTTGTCTGGAGAGGAAAGACATGGGGAGAAGGATACTACAGTAAACAGTATGAGAGGATAGCCAAGAGATGGCTTGCTCCAGGGCAACATTTAATAGTTCACTGGGACTGTGTGACTCTGCTCCTCTTTGGGGCAAGGTGGCAGAAAAGAGAGGCTGTAGGTCTGGCCCTGGGTTGCACCAAACTTGCTCAGTAAGTCCAACATGCTAGACAGAGCATTCTCTGTGTTGTATGTTTTAAGTGCAGCAGTTTCACTTGTCTTGACTGTATTAGATCTCAGGGAAATCTTGGACCTCTTCAGGAAGAGGTATTGACACTCAAAGCTCCAGTTCTGCATTGTGATTTCTCCCTGCCACCTACTCTTGCAGACCTCTGGCATTTTTTAGAAGCATAGCCCTGATGTATTTCAACGTTGCAATTTGTTTTGGTTATTTGAAGTTCCTTGTCTAATTTCATTTGGAGATTGTTGTCTTCACTTCTGTTTCTGCACTGTTGTGCATTTTTGTACAATTTAAAATATCCATCGTGTTTAATCATAAATGGGCATCATTGCACTGAATGATGGATGATTTGTGCTCTGAAAAGCAGACTCATATGGACACTCTTGACAGTAGGCCAGATCCTGAACACTTGTAATTCTTATTGCCCTTCTGGGGAATTTTGGATAGTCAATATTTGGATATGGCTTACTGTGGGATTTTAGCCCAGTGCTTACAAATTAATAGAATGTCTTGGGGTCCTCTGGATTCTATGGCCTGATAGAAAGTTGAACTATTATAGGAACAGCTAGACTTTGGTTTTATATATAATTAAAAAATGTTTTTAAGTACAACACTGTGACAGAAGGCCAGAGCGTTGATACTGTATAATCCATGGATGTCACGTCTTTTTGTAATGATACACAGGAAAGTACTTCAATACAACAAGATGAGACAATATCGTACAAAACAAGATGTTGAAAGATAGTTTTGAAGTGTCTCAGATGAATAGTCAGTATGAGCCAAAACCTGTTATTAAAAATCCTGCTTTGGCAATCCATTAGGAGCATTTCTTTGATGTTAATCAAGGTAAGATTCCACAGGGACATAAACTTTGTAAAGTATTTTACTTCTGTTTTCTATAATGAAATAAGCATTCTTTAGTTTTGAATTGTATCCTGGTATTAATTAATTTGAAAATTTGGAAGCTTGTGATAAAATAAATTACCAAGCACGTGCAACCTTTTGTTTCAATAGAAATAATAAATTGGTAAATTCTAAGAAAGTGCAAAAGCCCCAAACTCACACCTGGAACCCTCTAAAATCATGAAATGATATCTTCTTATTCTTCCTCTTAGTTGCATTGCATATTTGGTCCCTCATTTGTTTTTGTTTTTTTTTAACTCCTGCTCTGTGTGTGCATGGCATGGGGGAGCATGGAGGTTACACAGGGTCTGTCTACATGAGATGCTATGTCACTGTAGCAATGTGTTGTGGTGATGTAGTGGTGCCAGGCATGAAGCATGACACTGCAGCTACATCACCGTAGCAATGTGCTCCCTCGCTATAGTGTGTTGCTACGGTGGTGTAGCAGCTAAAAATAACTGTGTGCCACCAGCATGGTGCAGTATGGGTTGTTTGTGCATTGCCATTTAGTACTTTCAAAAGGAAGTACTAAATGATGGCACAGTAACAACAGTGCCCTAGGGGCATGTGTAGACATGCCCACAGTGTTGCCAACTTCCATATGTACTGCATAATTTGATTCTGCCCCCTGAGTGCAGGAGTCCTTGCTGGCTGCCTCATCTTCCCAGATGCTCAGATTCTAATTAACCTTTTTTATTTTTTATCTCCCTGCCCTAGGTCTGCCCAGGCTCAGCCTCCACATTGGTTTTACATCTTTAGCCCCTCAGTGTGGCTCAGTTCTCCCTACTGCTGACTCTACACTGGTTGCAGAGGTGAAAAGGAACAGGGCAGGAGCTGAAAGAAGCCAAGCCAATTTTCAGTGAAGAGGAAGCTGAAGTGGGATCAGAACTGCCTTGATCTACTAGGATCTTTCTATTCCCTCTTCTGGCCCCCAAATCTCCTCTCTATTCCTAAGGAGACCACTGCCTGCCTCTCGCTGCAGCCTTGGCTCTGGTTGTCATTCCTCAGAAATTGGGTAGCTGCTGAAGAGGGGTCTTTCCCCTGGGCAGAGCTGGGGAGGACTGTAGCTTCCTCAGCATTGCAATACTTGCTTCTGCCAGAGCCCAAATCACATTACTTCTGATAAAATTTTGTAGAGCTAGTAACAACTATACAAGGTGCAGATAATAATAACTTCTGTTGTAAAAAAGGTATGATATGTTTGACTTGAGGATCTAGATAAACCTAGAATCTCCAGCTTGGTTTTTTAAAAAAATATAATTTATTTCATTATGATGCTTGAATCAATACATCTTATGATTCAGACGACTTCACCTTATTTAGATTGTCTACCAGGTGTATCAGGAGACTTCCTGCTTGTGTATGTGTACAAATCTCCTTATCATATGGTTCCACTATAAATAAATAATAATAATGAGCTCTCACAAGTACTGTACTTGTGGGTGATGGTAGGGTGCTTCAGCTCCATGTATCAGTGATATGAAAGAGTCAAACCCATTTCTAAAGTCAGATAGAAAACTGGTAGAAAATCCCATCCTTACTTCCCTTCACCAGCTCTCCTACTGGAGGACTGGAAAAGCTATTCAGGACTGGGTTATAGGATCTATGCTCCTGGAAAACTTGGAAATGTGAGGAAGTAGTGAAATGCTTATGTTAGCATATGATGCCATCTTTTTATACTGGATTCTATTGCCACATTGCAGGTGGGGGATGAGGTGGGTTACAAATTACTTCCGGCTCTCAAAGGGGGCATCTTGTGCTTTGCAGTGTCAGTGTGTGTATTTCCAGTAGCTGTCTGGCTCTGCATCTGTATAGGTGCCAACCCCAGTGTCCCTGGGCCTCACTGATATCACTGAGGCTCAGCATCATGGGCAGGGTACATGCATGTGAAATTGTGGGATTGAGGACCAAATTGGTCACATTCTGCTATTTGTAGTATGTGATTTTTGTCATGAATCACTGCAGTAGTGTTCCTGCTGACAGCTTGGTGTGGTGGCAGGAAAACTCACCTTGTAATACGTTATGTTTCTGGAAGAATCCATGTTTGTACATTTTTAGTTGACTTTAGAGATCTTCAGCTAAAGCATTTAGAAGTGCTCTGCAGTGCCAAAATACAGAAAGATAGTAGTGTTCCAGTGATGTTAATAGCTTTGGTTTTTCTTTACAGTGAAATACGCTGTCTGATCCAAATCATTGGGGAATGTAGCTTTAGGAATAGCTGCAAAAACAGCCACAGTAATTTTTTTTGTTTATTAGGGATGGACTTCTCAAATGATCTGCAGGACACTGGTGATTAAGTCCCAGGCACAGTCTGTAGTCTCAGGACTTTGAAGACAATCTCATTTTTGTGGGCACGTAATTGAAGATGTTTGAACACTTGGAATTTGCTGTCCTCTCAATATCCAATTGGCCTTTTATAAGTTGGCTATGGGATGACTATCACGTTTTTAAGTACTAGAAAGGTATTGATGATGATGTTGATGTAACTCCAGGGCCGTAATGATTTTGGAATAAAGAACAGTCTTCAGGAAAGAAGCATGAGTGAGCAGGATTTTGATTACATGTAAATATAGCAAATACTGTGTAGTTGTGCCATGATTGTTCCTTGATGGCTATGATTAACGATTGGGATCTTTTATTTGCAGGGCATCACAGAGCCATGCAGTCAAAATTGTGCTTTCAGCATAAGTAGTAGCAGGCATGCATGTTTCGGCTTTAATCTGGAGAGCATAGCATAGGTGCCAATAGCACAAGCTTTAGCACAGGCCAGCTGCTTGAGCATATACCCACAGCCTCAGCTTGGTTTGCATTGCTTATGCTGAAGTCCCTGCTACTAGAAGCTAGCTCAGGTATGTCTACTTCTGCATGTTCAGTTCCAGTGGAAACATACTCAAAACTTACTGATTAATGCCATTTGGATTTGGATACATTGCAGATAAAGTAGTTCCCAAGGGAACCAAGAAGATACATGTAAGTTATCAGCTAGGAAACTAGCTAGCCAGTCAGAGCTGCTTGTTAGTATTAAAAAACAAAAACACCTTCAACCCCCAAAAGAAAACTAAAAGAAAAAATCAGGGCATTTTTTTCTGTCCTGGAGCTGCACGCAAATCCACTGTAATGTAGTTTACTGGATAAAATAAAGACAAATTAAATCAAGGCCATGTTCAAAGCTATTTATTGTTTCACCAAAAGAGGGACTCTCTCCCATCAAGAGGTAAACAACTTTCCTAGCACAACTGTTTCATAAAGATATTTTTATTTAAAAGAAAAATGATGCTATCAATATTCTGAACCACACCATTTCCCTGTGCTTCCATATTATGCATGCTTTCCTCATTGTCCATGCACAGAGGTATTATGATTGATTGTAGGAAGTTACAAAAGGACTCAGAGAGAGTTCAGGAGCCAAACCAGTACATTAGCCAGACCCCGCTAATATTTTCTCTTCTTTCCTATAGAACAATTGCTACAATAGTAGTATGAGCATAGAGAGTTAATCACATTTTACACATAAACATTGAGTTGAAGAAGGGATAGAAGTATTGGCTTGATTTCTGAAAGCTTGTTTTCAATATATTTTCCAATGTATTTATTTATTTTGAGGTTTTAGATTATTGACTCTCAGACTTCCAGATTATATTTTGGGGTAGATTACAATTCTTCCCTAACTTGCTTGCCATAAAGCATTATTTTTCAGTGATTGAGAAATATTTTTAAATTTGCCAAGGATTTTTTTGATAATCCAGTAAAACCTAACATTTTAAAATATGAACATAGTCTCATATTTTTGTGTCGCCCTTGCTTTGGATGGCAAGCTCTGCCCATTAGTGAAAAAGGTACCAAAGCTAAAAAAACACTTCTTGAATTTAGTAGACCATGGGTCAGGTTTTACTTTGGAGTTGAATAAAATTCCCCAAAGCATCATGAAAAAAAAAAGCAGTTGAATACAGTTGGCATTTCTAGATCTGCTGTACTTGGTCTAGCAATTCTGAATTTTTCCAAAAAATGGCATAAGGAATCTGCTAACCCAGAGCCAAAATGCTCAAGTTTGTTATCTAAAATTATTTAGTTGAGTTAAATCTATCATTATCCCTCTTGTTGAATTCAGTGAGAATCTAGGTGAAACTTGGGGGTGAGGGGGAGGGGAAATCCCAGTAATCATGTTTACTCAAAGTTCACTTATATACCAGCTCTATCCATTTGCAGTACTAAATTATGACGTCACCTGCAAGAGATTTGGACACAGTGTGATTAAAGTGTCTTGCTGTGGCTCTGAAGAAAAAGTTCAAGCTCTGTACTCATGCCAAATACCAGCTGTAAATGGGTACCTAGTCATTCAGGCTGGTGTGGCAAAGATACCTGGATATGATGTTGGCCATATCACTTTCTGGTGTTCCATTGGCTCAAATTGGTGTGCTTTAACTACACTAGCTCACTGAGCAAGGAGACCCAGATGAACCATCCTTCCTATCGGCAGTTAAATAACTTCAATGTTGATATTTAAAATTAGACTTCACAGTTCACAGCTTTTGCAAGGCACAGCATATGCCTTTCTGTTTTTATTGTTTCAGGCAGTTTTCTGATTCTGGCAGATATTATAATATCAGTTTATGATTCCCATTTTGAAAATGTTGGAAATGTTGGCCCCGGTTGTCTTTAATAAACTATATAAAGTTCATTTCATAAATAAAAAAGAAGAGTACAGCAACTTTGAAACTTTTTAAAAACTAGATCACTGTCAGCATTGAGGAACACTAAGGGCAGCAAATGGGGATGACAAAATGAAACAAAGCTTTCAAGTGAATTCAGGATGACTATACTTATTTTCTATACTGTTTTGAAGGATCTTTCCATACCTTCCTGGAGGAGTATTAACCTGTGAAGCTACTAAGCTGTTAATTGAAGTGCCTAAAAACATAATTACTGTATTGTTCTGATGTTATTTTGCCATTTTTTTCACTCCAAGGTAATGATAAAAATCACACTTAACATGGGGTTGACTAATAATCAGGTCCCCTACAATGTTGACTTCTGTATTTTCAGCATTTTTGTTCAAACAACATTTTATTATTTCAGCTCAGTTTTTATTTTAGGATATGTAGTGCATTTAACCCCTTGAGTCCTTTCTTTGGTTATTTGATTCTCCTGTTGGATTTTGTAAGGGCAATAGCAGATCAAAGTCTTTATCTGTTGCTGAGTTATAGTCAGGGAAAAGGCTGTGTTTCCTAAAACTGAACCTGACAATGTGGGCAATACTGATTTAGAATCAGAACAATTAACAGGAAACCTTTAGCTTTGTGGAGGTTTATAGAAGTGTCAGCATTCTTCAGTCTACTGTAGATTATGGGATACCAGGCCAGATCACTTGGCATGGTTGGATGCATGACCAGAAAGGTGAACAGGATGCCACCACATGGGACTGTCCATGAGAGATCACATTTGCCAGTGGAGTTATCTTATATACTTGGTTTGCTTCCATCAAGGGCAATAAAACATATTTACAAGGCTGTTGTGATGAAAATCTAGGTGTGAAACTAGAATGCTTGTTTGTCTGAAAGTTCAGAGTGTCATTTGGAGAACAAAAGATGCTTTTTTCAAAGATGCACTTATTCCAGGATTGCTTGTAAGTGATCTAATGTATGCTGAGAAATTATAAAGTTCTGGGATGGGACCAAGCTAGTAACACTGGAAACTGAAATGTACATCCACAGAACAGACACAACATAGAAAATAGAAGTAAATAGTTGCTTATCCAATAGTAGTGAACTGCCTGTCAAGAATGATGGGGGGAGAATGGGGTGTGAGGGTGGGGGTGGAGGATAGAGTGCTACCACCCACCACTCTGTGCTGCTGCTGCCTCCCAGGAGCAGAGGAGGGGGGGAAGCTTGCCCCTCTGTCCCTCTCTGCCAGCACCCCATACTGCTACCACCTCCAGCACCACTGGCATCACCCCCCCTGTGACTCTGTTCCTTGGAGGCGGCAGAGCACCAACATGATAGCTGGGACAGAACGGGGACAGGGAGGTGAGGCCAGCACTGCTGGCTTTGCCCCCTCCCGCTCTGTGCCCACCATCATGGCGGTTCTCCGCACTCTGGTTGGTTGATTCACTAACCAATCAGAGTGCTCCAAGAGTGTTACAGACAGACAGATAGACAGATTAAGCCCTTTATTATATAACAATCATTATTAATAATATTGTTTATTATATAACAATTTTTCAGATGTGCCCCAGAGGAATTTCCAGATAAGAAGGTGCTTTTCTCTCCATTCTCATTTAAATCTTAGCTGACAAGTATGTTAGTTATGTGGGTAGTTATCAAATTACTTGCAACTCTACTGAAACCATCATCTCATGCTAGGTAGGTAAAGTCATCCTGCAATAAAGGTATTTAGTCACTATCAGTATTAAAATTTTGATAGATCATTAGTAAAAATCCTCGTATGTTTCTGGTTAGGTTTTTTTTGTTTGTTTTTAAGTTTTAGTTATTTTTTGTTGGTGTTTAGAGAGAATAACTGTTTAACTGATGCTTTATAGTCTGATGGTTTGGATAATGACCTGGGATATAGGAAGCTTGGGTTCAAGTCTGTGCTCTTTATGTTTTAGAGTGCTTTAGGTTAAAAAACTTGGTTCTAGGACAGACATTTGGACTTCCCTATATTCTAGGCCCCATGCCCAGGGTTCATCTCTGAACAAGCATTTTGAGACCATTTTATTTTGTGAAAATATTTGAAGGCTTTTGACACAGTGCTAAATGTTAGCTCTAACTAGAGTTACTCTAATGCTAGAGCATTGCTATATGTTTTTAGCCGTGCTAGTTTTTTTATTTTACAGTATGTATACTCACTGATTTAGTGATGATGTAAAAGTGTTCATTAGTAGTAAAGTTGGGGGAATATGCAGATTTTTTGATTCACTGTCAATTTGGAAAAAAATGTTTGAATAAAACTGAAATTTTGCCTTAAAGTTTTTGAATCAAAAGAGTAAGGTCACACCAAGAATTTAAAACATTTTACTTAATAAATTATCAAGTTTAAATGTTTTGACTTTTATTAGATTTTTTGTTTTGTTTTTTCATAAGCAAATCATCATTTTGCAAAATGTTTTAGTGTCAACAAAGCATGTTTGACCAAAAAAATGCTAACACTGCATCCTTGTTAATTATCAATGAAATATCAAGTTAAATTGTTTCATTAAAAATAATTTTAAAATCCTTTGAAAAGGTTAAAGATCACATGACCACCATGGTGTTTGTTCTCTGCCCAATTAGAATATTGAGCGTAATATGACTTTTTTTTTAAAGAAAAGGTTAAAAAGTTCATATCTTTTATTTAATATCATAAAATAGAATCCTGTTTCTGTCTGTAATTTTACAAGAACATCTCACATGTTCTTCTCAAGTTACAGATTTTATTTTGATTTGGGTAGATGTTTCTTCCTTGCCTGGGCAATAAGGCTAAGTAAGAGTTTGACTCCTTTTACATTTACTAGAAGTCCATATTGTTGATCTCTTTGGGATGTTTCTCTGGCATTTATTGTGTAATGCATGTATTTCAAGGGAAAACAAGCTTTTATAGAATCAATACTGTAGCTACTACTAGTCACAGGATAAAAATGTGTTTCAGTCCTGGCCATCTAGATGGTAGTGAAAGGCAGTAATTGCAGATACACAATGATTTGTAATATGAGCTTTTTCCCCTTTTCAAATTCTATGGAATTTACGGAAGAGTTTATCTTTGCCATGCCTTTTAAAATACATATCTCAAGAAAGGTTCTGGTATCATAGCTTTGTTACAATGGTCCCCATCCAGGAAAGCACTTAAGCACTTTGTTCTGTTTAAGCCCGCTGACTCCAGTGGGTCTATTCTTGTTGAAGTGCTCTGCTGGATCTGAGCCTTTGTGACTATATCAACTCATGATTTACCTTTGTACCTTTACATTTCTAACAGGCATCTTTAGCATATTGTACAAATCCTTTTAGATCTTCATTAAAAAGTGTATCTTGTTCCCTTATTTCCCACCTCCTGTGAATTTAGTGTTGGTGAAGTGAAGTCTTCAGTATATCCACAGAAAAGCTACAGCACAACCCACCAGCAGTTCAGGCTCCCATTCTGGTGCCTTAGCTCTGAGTTGGAAAGACCAGCTCTGGGAGCAGAAGGTAAGTTGTTTTTCATTTCCATTTGATCCTTGGTGCCCTCAACAGCTGTACAAGAAAGAGTGTCTGGGATCTATAACACATACACAAATACTCCCCTTGATGTCATTAGGATTTAAAGTTGTTCTTGAGGCTAATACACACATTTACATGCTCTGGTGAACTGAGTCCTTATTGCTGATGGCATTTAAAGGATTTGGATGCCTGACCCACCACCATGATCTCCCAGATCATATGGAAGAGCAAAAAGAAGCACTCAGGTTCCAAGACATCAGAAAAGCACATAAACAAGTCGCTTCATTTTTAATAGGGGTCAATGGGAAGCTTTAAATATTCAACACTTCTGAAAATGTTAAATACAGATTTAACCTTAAGTACAGTAGACTGTGACTATGTTTTTACTTGGACTGGTTTGATTCCAGCCACACTCTTAAAGAGATTGCTTAGAAGAACTTTTAATCAAGTATAACATTTTCTTCTACTTTACATTCAGCCCATGTCAAAAGCAACAAACATTGTGTAGTATATTTATAATTAGGGACCTACCTAAATTGCAGTTTTGCAGATTTTGTGGGGTTGCACACAAAAAGAAAAACTTAATACATTTTTATTAAGTCTTCCCTTCCTGGGCAGACCTTTCTTCCTTCATAGCCCACCCAGGATAGGAAGGCTCTGGCTGGTGGGGTGACATGAAAGAGACAGCAGACAAGATGGTGGTGACCCCCACACCTGACCTCTTAGCCAGTCAGTGCTAAGGGGCAGGGATGGATGAAGGGCAGCCAGCAGACAACAGTGTGTCTGCTCCCTTGATCTTTCTCAGCCCCTCGGGCATCTCTACAAATCAGCATTGAAGGTCAGGGTCACTGCAAAATGCCTGCAAAATGGATTCTTTGTGCCAGGACAAAGCTGCACAAATGGCTTTGTCTTGCCATGAATTAAGTAGGTCCCTGTTTATAAGCCTTTCTTGCTTGGTAATGATTGGAAAATAATAATCCCAGTCCCTGTGATGCATGTAATCTAAAGGAAATGTGTTAGAGGCATCTGGACTCCTCATGCTCTTGCAGAGCCCTAGCGGGAGGGAGAGGGAAAGGCTATGGCAGTAGAAACGGTTACTCCCATTCTGTGCCACTCTCATTTTACCTGACCCTGCAAAAATCTAGAAGGATTCAGGTTTCACAGGCTGGGAAGGATTTGGAGTAAGTGAAATTGTGGGCCTAGTAGATCGTCATCAGTTCCTCACATGCAAACCTGAAAAAGAAGTGAGCACAAATGACTGCATGTAAAGCCTACAATCATTGAGAGATGCTTTTCTTCTGTGGCTTGCAATTCTAGCTCATGTAGATTTTAAGGGAAGCTATAAATAAGGAGATACCCTTAGCCTCCAGCAGATCCCATGGCACTTGTAGGTATGTGGTAGGAAGCAGTGGCTTCTTCAGTGACAGGGCAGGGAAAAGGAAGAGCTTGAGAGTCTTGTTCTTGGATAGAAGAATCCAAAGCAATTTACACAAACTGAAAGTCTAAGTTTTCACTCGCATATATGAGTTTTTCTCACATTAGAAAGAACGGGGCCATAAGTGTGATTTTTGTTAGTCACTTTGCTTAAAATAGAAAATTAATTTCACACTTATGAGATGAAATACCCAGAGAGTTTGCATGTTTTTAGAATGTGGTTTGTCTTTTGAGCTATCAGTATTATGTCCACATGGTGCTGAGTTTCATCTAGAATTTCATTATATAATGGGTCTGGAGGTGAGAATAGTAGATGATAAATAAGGATCATTTATGATAAGGTCACTACCACAGGTGATTCTAGTAATCCATCAGGGAAGTGGGAGTGGGATGGAAGGATAAAGCTGAACCAAATATACAAAGCAGTTGAGTTCATGCCTCAATAGCTTTCAGTTCTGCCTTTAAGAATTGTTTAGATCACAAAACCCAAATCCTTGTGAATTGCCCCACTGTACAATATGTATAAGCAAAGAGAACAACACGCTGACAGGGTCTGTGGCGGGCCAGTAGGGGGCGCTCCCGTTTTGAGCCGCCCACCTCCCTGCGCCCGACCACCTTCCAGGCTCCGAGTGCCTCCCTTGGGGTG
>JAGPOW010003316.1:38968426-38990695 GCA_030014935.1 Caiman crocodilus
CAGCAGTGTGATAGTGAGCCCAGCTGAGAGTTGCCAGGGCAACTAATGGCAGTCAGCTGACCCTAAGGGGCAGGGCCTGGCTCCTATAAAGCCTAGAGCTGAGGCCTGGCTGACAGTTCCCTGCCAGCGGCCAGAAGGGCAGGAGTTCCAAGAGACGAAATGTGAGTGCAGCTCACGGGAGCTCCAGAGGCCAGAGCCATGAGGCTAAGGTATAGCCAGGAGGATTGTGTTGTTATGGCCAGGTACCTTATGTTTTCAGTTATAGCCATAGGCTCGAGTTTGTGTTAATGTTATAACTGGTGGTTTGGGTGAGGCTGTAGGGGTGGAGGAGGCCTCAGGGGCAACCCTAGCGGTGGGGAGATCCCAGCACCAGTGAGGGCGCAGCATGGGGTGTGGAGACCCCAGCCCAGAGTGGGCGAGTATATAGAGAAGGCCCAGAGTGGGCGAGCATATAGAGAAGGCCCAAGAGAGCGGGTGCAGTTTCTGACAAACCAATGTCTGGCACACCTGCAAGGCTTGGGGTGTGGTATTAGGGGTTGGTAGGAGTCACGCGTAGCCCCTAAGGCTACGGTGCCTGGAAGGCACCCATCACATGGGGAGACCTCCCCCCCCCCGGTGGGTCCAGAAAGACATAGGGACCAAGGTCCCAATTAACCGTGCCCAAGGAAGGTATAAGGTAGCAGCCTTATATATATATATTTAACAGCAAAGATGTGGCGGGCGAGAATAAGATGGTGTCCTTGGGCCAGACTTGGCATGGGTAGAGGGCCTTCAGCAGATCATGGCCCTCCTGTAGGAGCCCGCTGTGACACTGATCATAGGAGAGTAGGACTGGAAGGGATCTAATCATTGTTGATGTGCACCCCCTGAGATCGGCTGTGCACCCCCTGGAAACACCAGCTGCAAAACCAGAAGTGCTGGTGGAAAAGCACTTCCGGTTTCGCCACTGGCTTGATGATTGGCTGCTTAGGTCTCTCCTGCCCCCCCCGTCCATCAGTGATTGGCAACTGGGGGACCCTCCCCCTTGGTCGGCAATCAGCAGCTGGGGGCACCCCCACCCGTTGATGATCTGGTGCCCCTTCAGACTCAGGAGGCACCAGTCACCCATGGATCTCATGAGGTCATCTAGTCCAGCTCTTTGTTCAAGGCACAATCAACCTGACTAAACCATCCCAGTGAAGTTTCTGTCCAATTTGCTCTTGAAAATTTGTAAGGATGAAGATTCCACAGCTTCTCTAGGTAGCCTATTCCATTGCTTGACCACTTTCATAGCCAGAAAGTTCCTCCTAATCTCCAACCTAACTTATTTTTACTGCACCATTGCTCCTAGTTCTGTCCACTATAGTCAGAGAAAAGCCCATCTACGTCTTTTCTATAATCACCCTTCAGGTATTTGAAAGCCAGAATAAAATTCTGAATGAATAAAATTCTGAATGAATGAATTTGAATAAAATTCACCCTCAGTCTTTTCTTCTTCAGACTAAATAAACCTAGTTCTTTCAGTCTTCTCTCATGGGTCTTGTCTTCCTGGCCCCTGATTATTTTTGTTGCTCACACTGGACTCTTTCCAATCTGCCACATCCTTCTTAATGTGTGGGGCCAAAAATAGACAGTGCTCTAGGTGAAGCCTCACTAGTGATGAATAGAGTGGAAGAATCACTTCTGTTGACTTGCAAGTGATACTCTTGTTAATGCAACCCAGAATGTTGTTGGCTTTTTCTGTAACAATGATCTACAGTAACTCCCAGGTTCTTTTTTTGCCGTACTGCAGCCTAGCAAGTCATTTCCCAGTCTGTATTTGTGCATGCAGTTATTTCATCCCATGTGCAAGACTTTGCACTTGTACTTGAGGTATCTCAACTGATTTATTACAAACCATTTTCCAGTCTGTCCAGGTCATCCTGGATTTTATTCCTTCCCTCCTGATTGCCTGCAACTCCACCCAACTGTCATGGTCTGAGAACAGGGTCCAGGAACAGACTGAGTCAGGGAACCAGAGGACTAGATAGAGCATGAAGTCAGAGAGCAAGCCAGATCAAGAAGCCAGGAGATCTAACAAAGGAGAATGAATAGTGAGGTGAGTCTGGGTTCAGGTTGAAGCCTGTTACACTTGAGTCCTGGACACCTCCTATTCCCGTTCAGGAGTTTATACGGAGGAAAGTGTAGGGTCAGCTGGGGACAAATGGCTAGGCCCTAGGCAGCTGCCTTTAAAAAGTAAGTTGTAGCTTTCAAATAATGTTGATCACCTATCAACTTGGGCAGAGACTAATTTGAAATGGAGAGCTGAGCCATGAAAATATTTTACGTCTAACCTACTAGGTAAAATTCAGATTTGGTTCATAGGGAGCAGGAACAAAAACTGTTTTTCTGCATGGCAACTAATTGATTTCCTGTCTGGAACTAATGTGTGCCAGTATACCTCCTGATATATCAACAATAGTTTCTGGAAAAAGAACACCTTAGTTGTCTTATTCCTTCAAATTTTAAAAGACACTATTTAAAATCAATTTTTTATTTGTAAAAATGACCTGTATTTAAATACAAGTAAAGAAAGAGGATAAAAATAGAGGAAATAAATAAAATAAAATAATTGCAAACAATGTTATATGGTAATTAGCTGTGATAAAATAATTATGATGCACACATTAAAAATGCCAACAAAAGATGTGAGCATCAGACAATATATAAACAGGAGTGTCATCATTGAGTATTTTTATTTTGTAAAGTATGATAAGTCTTATATGCACTATAGAGATGACCTCAATTAATTTTTGTCTGATAACCTTTTGTTTCTTAAATCAAGAGTCAGAAAATTTGGGTACCTCTCAAATTCAAAGGATTCAGGAATTCTAACTGATAGTCTTTCTTTCAGCTTCATTTGAAATTCCAAGGACTGAACTGGTGCTTATTAGGCAGACCACTAGACCAGAATGCCAGTATATTTGTGATGGTCTTGGGAAAACTTTCACTGCCATTGTCTTTCTATGTCTATCTTGTGGTTTGCAGAGGGCTTCAGCCTCTAGGGCAGGTAACCTGTCACTTTTCTCAACCACTGAATTTGTTTAAATTAGAAGACAAAGATATCAACCTTGTTGTCAGAAAAGGGATCTTGTTATGCTCATTTTTTGCCTGTTGCAAATCCATGACCTAATTATTTTTTAGAAGATTAGTTTTCAGTGGGTCAATTACTTCTGAAAACTTGGCATGTGTGCTTTCCTCAAGAACATTTCTGATGAGTGATTGGGCAAGGAAGTCTGATAGTAATCCTGTGATAGAGACTTCATTTCCTGAGGTAACAAAAAGCTGGCAAAAACATGGATAGAATTTTTCCAATAAACTGCCTTTCAGAATTTTTCTGAGTTTTAGTAAAAAAAATATTTCTGAGGGTGGGATATATGAAAGAGTTATTGGCAAAGGGAAAATTTTGAAGGTTCAGTTGAGACTTGAAAGGAGGTAGGCAGTAGGGCTATGTGAAGCTTTGGATGCTGATTTGATTCGGAGGAGATTTGGCCCAATTCAGTGGCCAAATCTGAATTGAATCAGGAGACCAATTTAAAAGTCTGAATTGATTCAAAACTCTCGATTTGGAGAGCTTTGGCAATTTTGGCAGTCCCCACTGACTTCAGCAGGCAGCTGGACCCCAGACTCCATGCTGGTAAGTAGGGAGCGGGGGGGCTGGAAGAGGGCACCTTGGGGGACCCTTACCAGGCTCCATCCCTGGCCTGCTCCCCCAGCCTTCCTGAGCCCCTTCTGACCCCTGCCTGCTGTCCCAGCCCCCTGCCATGGCTGCCCCCCCCGCCCCAGCTCCTGGCCCTTAAAAAAAAAAAAAAAAAAAGCAAAAATCTCCCAGACTCACCAGCTGCTGCAGTGGCCTTGGGGCTTCTGGGGGCTTGTGGTGCATCCCCCTCATATAGCATGGGGCAGTGGGGATTCTCTCTCCCATCTGGCAGCAGCTGGTGAGCCTGGGCTTTTATTTATTTATTTTTTTAAAGAGCTGTGAGCTGGGACTGTGAGAGTGGTTTGGGAGTGGGAGCTCACCCCATGCAGTGGGGTGCAGAAGGGATTGTCCCCCTGCCTAGCAGGAGCTGGTGAGTTAGGGCTTTTTTTTTTATATGGCTGGAAACAAGGGGCAGCCATGGGTGGAGGGGCGGTGGGAGAGTGAGCAAGGGGCTCATGGCAGAGCCCCCCATGCATCGTCAGGTAACGGGGGGCATAAGGGATTGTCTCCCCACCTGGCAGCAGCTGGTGAGTGTGAGGCTTTTTTTTATTCAAAGAGCTGGGAGCTGGGGCCATGTGGGGCAGCCATTGAGATCGGACAGAGGATGGAGATTATTTGGAGATTTGGTCAATTTGGCTACGGATGAATCTCCAGATCGGATTCAACTGAATCAATTTGGGATTGTGATTCGAATCACCAAATTGAATAATTGTCCCCCAAATTGGCTGAATTTGAATACAAAGTGAATACTAGCTACTTTGCAGAAGTCTAGTAGCAGGGGTGGGAAAGCAGAGACACAGAGGAGTCTGGTACAAAGATGAGGTGCTACAATCATGCCATGTATGCATGAGGAACTGCTTACAACAGAGACTACAATTTTGCTTTTCTGTCTTTTACAGAGAAGAGCAAACGCTCTGTGTTCACTGAAGAATATGTGATGATGACTGAGTTTTATCCTCATATTATGACCAAATGGTATTTGTGTCTCAAACAGACAGTTGCATCACAATGACATGATACAAGATGGAAATTCTGTGCTCTAGGGACAACTTTGGTGCCTGGAATATATATACACACCATTAATATTCCACAAGCTATATTGCTTAGCTTTGCTTCTGCAGGTCTATTCCATTCATGAGACGACACTCCTTACGATAAGAGATGGTACAATATTATTAAAAAAAGTTATTGTTTAGACACTCCTGTGAAAGGGACATTAGAAGTATCTAGATATCCAGTCCCAAACATGCTGGGATCTTTTGTGGTAAGTTATGTTTGAATGGAGTTTTGTTTAATTAAGAAGTCTTGTCAGGTAGAAGAACATCAGACCCTTTTTGTTGAGGTAGTGTTTAGTTATTTCCTCAATTTTTTTCTTGCCCAATATTAAACACCAGCCAACTAGCTGCAGACCTCATTCTTCTTAATGACAAGCAAAACCAGTGACATTGTTACTTCCTTGGAGTTTTTATTATGGCTATCAGACCAATGCTAACTGGAAGCATTTTGCTGATATACACAGATTAGAGGTGTGCAAAGTGGACCACATTCAATTTGGATTTGGATTTGGATTTGGCCTGAATTGGGGACATTCAGTTTGTTGAATTCAGTTTGTTGATTCAGGGGATCACTGCCCCCAATTTGATTTGGCTGAATCTGAAGATTTGATGCTGATTCAGAGAACCAGCAATTCGGCCATAGACACAGCTTTAAATGTTTTTTCTACATACCTCAAGGTACCAGCACAGTTCATGAATGCTGCGGTGCTGGGGCACATGGAATGTTCCACAGAAGTGCAGGGAGGCCCTCTACATGCTTGGTGGTGAATCGGAAGTGGAATGGAAGTATTTCCAGTCCACTCCTGGGTTCACTGGGGGATGCGCAGGGTACCCCCCAGCTTGGCGATCAGCCTTGGGGGGACCCCCTAGACCCAGGAGGCAGTGGTCACTGAGCCAGGAGGGATGTGGGGGATCCCCCCTTTGTGTTCTCTGGCAGACCCAGAAGTGGACTGGAAGTGCTTCTGGTTTTACACGCACACGCGCGCACACACACACTCACTCTGTGTACAACAAGCACTGGGCTGAACTTGTCCGTCCTTCCCTGTCCTTCAGTGTGTTGATGGTCTGTCAGCTGGCCAATAAGCTGAAACAGGTCCAAAATTTTGGAGGTAAAATGAGGCACACGCAAATCCCAGCCTATGCTGACTAAAAAGATCTGCCTACACTGTCACACAGTTAGTTAAACAGGCTTTTAAATAATGTGGTACTGTTGCTGTGGGTTTACACAGTGCATGGTAACTCCACTGAGGTGTAAAACTGGCAAGGTCAGAATCAAGCCTACAGTCAGGACTAGCTGGATCTTTATTCTATGTATACAATAAAAGCATTACCTCAAGAAAGGTAGACCTGTAGACCATCCAGTGTAAGTGTCACCAGATCAGTGTTTCTTAACTGGTGGATCAGGACCACTGGGGTTATGAGGCACTAAAAATTTCATTGCAGTCTGCAATGAGTGAAAACTTACTGCTAGGATTCAGCATGTCTTCACCTTCTAGGTATTTTCTGTCAACCTCTCAAAATGTGCAAATAAAATCTATAGGCTTCTCATTATTATTGCAGAAATGTGTTTAACTCTCAGTTTTAAAATAAATATCTGGGGCTTATGAAAATGGTTGACTTTGGATAAGTCAACGTGAAGTGGGTGAAAAGCAGGACTCTTGAAGGTAGACAGCAATTAGTTCTGAGTGAGGGTAAAGTGCCTTTCTGAAAAAACATGCCTGGCAATCCCAAAATAGAAATCACCTAACCAAATGGTGTTTCACTGTTGGAATGGTGAAAATTGCCTTAAAACTGGCTCTCGTGGACTAATTGGGGATGCCCCAGCAGGGAAAGGTTGGTGTGGAGCTGGTTCTCTGACGCTTGCTGCTGCTTCCCTCCAGCATAAGGGGGCTATAACCAGTACTTGCTCTACCCTGGTGATGCATACCCATATAAAAACTAATTGGGGACCATCATAAGCTGGAATTAGTTAGAGAAGTGTCAGAACTGTTACACGGAAGGTGAACCAGCTCTGGGAATGAGTGTAGCACAAAGGTGGATTACAGACAGTTTATGCTCCTCTTGGACACTGGAAGTAATGTAAGAGCCAGAGACAAAGCATTCTTGGTCCCAGGCAATCGGGTCTGGAATGGGCTTTTCAAAACGGGTTGAGTGTGACTCAGGGTCTTGACCACCTCTGTGTTGTCATTAAGCCTGCCCCCTGCTTGCACTTCCCCAGGATAAGCAGAATGAGAACCTGACTCTGTCTTGAGATAACCTTATTCCAGGCAGACCTTTTTTTAACAAGACAAAGGAGAGAAATGGAAGACTTCACACAGGCTGTTGGAGACCTTGCTTTGCCAGTCTCATTAACTCAGAGATGTACGGTTTCTACAGTGATAGAAGACAGACAGAGCCAATTTTGGCTGCTCTGAGTGGAGCTCTGGTGAAGCTGAGAATCTGGGTCATTGTATAGGAGGATTCTTGTCACCTCCTTGAGGCAAAACTTCTGACTGGCTAACCCAGGATGAGCCCTGGCAAATCTTAGAAAGAAGTAAGGCTTTTCTGTATTACACTTTTCTTCTAAAGAGCAAAGAGAGCAACATATATTTGCTAGCTCCCCACAAGCAAAAAAAAGATAACTGTGGAATGCAAAAATGCCACTTTTGTAGGGGTTTTTGATCCACTGCCATATAAGATTCTTTGGCTCAGAAGCAGCTACAGACCTGGCCCATGCTCTGCATCAAGCATTAATGTCTATTCATTTGGAGCAACCGCTGACTATTTGTTCAGATCCATTTTTTTTCAATTGCATTTTGTTCTGGCTTTACTGGAAATAGAAGTCAATGCAAATGAAATAACCTGGGAGAATCATATGTTCCATCAGTCTCTAGAGTCACAATTTGCGTCACAGAATCTAGCTGGGAGGGAAGTACTGAGAGTGGAGAATGATAATAATATTTAGCTCTTGTAAAGTACCCTTTATGTGAAAATCACAGAGGAAAGTTTAAAGTAAGTTTTATTGAAACACAAGGAGAAAGTGAAGAACAGAAATGTACCTTAACCAAGATATTGCAGATCAGGTCAGTGGCAGAGTTAGGAAAAAATGCTACTTAGGGGAGGGGAAAATGTATGGAGGGAGTTGAGAGCCTAAAGGTTAAATGTGACCTTTAGATGTTGGTTAACTCTATTTCTTTATGTGAAACATTGGTGCAGTTTTCATGGATTGCCAACATTTTGAAATGTTGGATTTTCAGCCTGGCCCACCAGCTCCAATGGTATCAAAGCTTGACAAAATAATACTACTGAATTACTATTTCTATTCTGTTCTATAGGCAAAGCATGGGTGTTGGACCTAAACTGTTCTAAGAAATTATAGAATATAATGGATATAGAATATAATGGACTGACTAAATGGATCAAGTGATGGAAAATATATATGATATTGTATGATAGTACTGAAGTATCTCTTCAGCCTTCTTCCTTTCTCTGCACATTCAAAATGCTTTCCCCTGATTTTAATCAGACTCTTATCACTACCACCATTAACTTAATGGAAGTCTTGCTGTGTATCTTGTAAATCTATGAATCTATGCAAAAGAGTGAAGCAGTTCAGATTCTGAAATTCTGTTGGATCCAAAATAACAGTTCAATCATTCTTTTAAGTATGTCATGGAGATACCCAATCTTTTCAAATACTAAATGAGATAGGTTGATTATCATCACATGAAAATTAAGTCTGTCATATGAGGGTAGGAGAAGGGAATTTAACTGTCAGGATTGAGAAGACAATTATGACTACAGCGAGACATGGGGACAGTTAAGACATTGTTACAAGAAATTAAGTGGGAAACGATGGACAGATCCGGCTACTATAAGCATGTGCTGAAACTGAACAACAGATTACCACAAAATACTGAAATATGGTATGCCGAGATGAAACTGAACCACCAACCCAGCAATTAAAGCTGCTTAGCGCCAGTATTGTGGGAAAGGTCTAGATTGCTTCTTGGCCTCTTGAAGGCTCAGATCAAGTGTTGTATCTTGGAAAAAATGGAAATGTTCACAAAAAGATTTGTAATGTAGGACATTTCACAACATTATTGACATTTCTAATGTTACAAAACATTACAGCCACATTTTCAGTATTGTGAAACTTAATGGTGACTTCTATAAAGTTATGGCCTTGAGAGAACCTCAATCAAATGACAAAATAGATTCCAACATCATCATCAGTCTTGCATGTGCTCCTATAGCAGCTTAAATCAATTTGGAAGGGTGGCTTAATAAACTATTAATCACAGAGCAAAGGCTCTGTTCTGATTTTAGCAGGCACAAGAAGGTAAAAAAGCTATGATCCACTCAAATGCAGATAAATGCATGATGAATTGTATGCCGTTCCCTTCATTTGGCATAGGCTCCAAGCCCAGTATTCCTGTGTCCATTCCCCAAAGCTTTAAGTACTGGAGTTTCGTTTCAGGAAACCCATAGTAATGGAAATGTGAGGGGTTTTCAGTTTTAATGTATTAACCAATAAAGGGAATTGGAAATTTATTTTTTTGCCTAGTAAATACATAGGTCTAGCGCATGACACCTTTTGGTTAAGGGCTAGTCCAATGATCTATTCTCTGAAAACCCTATAATGGTCACAACTATTGTGTTCAAAGCCAATTCAAATACAAAAGCATGTTCCAAGGTAAGTTGTTGATTTAAGTGTTTTTATTTCTTTGCATTTGACTTGCATTTGAGAAATCTCTCAAATGCATCTCTGTGAATGGGACTTGTGTTCCTGAATCCAACGGTTAGTTGTTTTTGCAACTGTCCCTGTCTTACTCATGTATCTATTGAATCTCTTTGGAAGCTTTCAGAGATGGTCAGAGTACACTTGAATACATTATACTGATTAAATACCGAGTATAAATAGAAGTATAAACAAAAAAAATCTTCCACAGTCACAAGAACCTCTGAGTCTTTCTTGCCAAATATCCTGATTTCCTATTATTTGCTAATAGAGATATATAATTCTCAGCATATCTAGTTAAATGTCATGTGCCATGTTCACTTCCATGTTAAAACTAGGTCAGTCTAAATTGTTGCTGGTACACACACCATGGAACAAGAAATCATTTAGACTACACAACTAACAGAAGGGAGATGGAGATTAAGATTGCCAGTTCCACTTGTAGCTTGATCTTTTAAACAAGGAAACGTGAAAGTTCATACCTGAATTTTACTTTGCAAAAGCAAAGTATTGCACTTCAGGGAAGGACAACTCGGATTTGCAAGAGGCTTTAAATGTCTTATTTTCTCACAACTGGCTTTCAGATAAGCTAATTTGAAAAATTAATGGGCCAGATCCTCCAGTGCATTAAGGCTGTTTTGTGCTGGGTCAATGATGCAACAGAGCTCTGAAGCAGTCTGAAATTGTCAGTTGTGGTTTTCCTCTGCATGAAAGAATCTTCTGGCATCACAGACCACCAGAGCAGTGATCATGTGAGCCCCTCCCCACTGTGGTCTCTGGAGTAGGGCTAGGAAAAAGGAGGAATGGGTGAAGCAACCTTTTGTCCTGATCTCCAAATACTGCTCCTTCATGTATGCCTTGTGGGCTGCCAGTGGACAATAGAGCAGTCTGGATGCTACCTCTAATTTATGCTATAGGACAGGTTGAATAAGGATTAGGAGAACACAAAGGAGCTATAAACCATTTCTGTGTTCTCTCTCCCTGTTTGAACAACCGAAGTCTCAGGCCTGCAGATAACTTGCAAACTGAAAGAGGAAAACTTTGGAGTAAAAATAATTCTCATTGAACCATTCACTTGGTCCTGATAAGACAAAAACTAAGACACATTTGTTTGTATCCATTATACATGTTGGAATAGGGAATGGGAGATCCACGTTACCTGAGTTAGGTAAAACTTGACAAAGTCCTGAAAGTGAATATATCCATAAAGTGGGCATAGATATGTTGATTGGCTATATCTGAAGAAAAGACTGGGTTAGAGGTGAGAATGGTGTACTGCTGACTGCTTCATCTCTCTAAGCTCTGTAATGATGATAGGAGTTCATTTCATGACTTTGTGGTCCAAGCTTGGGTTTATAGAAATCCTTATGATGAACCTAGGAACTACAGGCTACAATTGCAGAACTAGGGAAAACTGCTGAGAATAGCAAGTCCAAGGCATACAAAAATACTTCAGGAAAGATGTGGACAGGTTAGAAAGAGTCCATCAGAGAGTGAGAAAAATGATGAGAGGCCTGGGCAACATGATTTATGAGGAAAGGCTGAAAGAACTAGGGTTATTCCATCTGAAGAAGAGAAGACAGGGGCAAGGCAGGATTTGATAAACGTCTTCAAATAAAAGGTGGTTATAAAGAGGATTGAGACCACTGCCATGAAGAGGAAGTGACGGGTGGCGGTGGCTAGAGACTCCCTTCTGCAGGGGATAGGCCAGCAGATGGATCCCTCTGACTTTTTGTCCTGGGATGTCTGCTGCTTACCTGGAGCCTGGATCTGAGAAGTCACGGAGGGACTAGTGAGGCTCACCCAACCCTCTGACAACTACCCCATGCTGCTCATCCATGTGAGCACAAACAATACTGCCAGGGCTGACCCTGAGCAGATCAAGAGTGACTACAGGGCTCTGGGTGCGAGGGTGAAGGGGATGGGATCCAGGTGGTGTGCTTCTTGAGCCTTCTGCTGAAGGGAAAAGGCATGGGCAGGGGTGGACGCATCCTGCAGATTATTGCATGGCTGTGCTGATGGTGTTGCCGACAGGGATTTGGCCTCTTTGAACATGGGATGTTGTTCCAAAAAAGGATTGCTAGAAAGAGTCGGGATCCATCTAACAACAAGAGGGAAAAGCATCTCTGTAGACAGGCTCACTAACCTACTGAGGGAGGGCATTAAGCTGGAGGATGGAGACCAAAACCCTGAGGTAATTGGGAAAATGAGAGACCTGGAGGAAGCACAAGGAGAAGGGGACAGCAGGGGAGGCCTCCTCACTCTTGCTGAGGAAGTAGGGCAATTGGCTATTTACCTCAGGTGTCTGTACATGAACACGTGGAGTGTGGGAAACAAGCAGGAAGAACTGGAAGTCCTTGTACTGTCAAGAAACTATGACCTGATTGGAATAACAGAGACTTGGTGGGATAGCTTGCATGACTGGAGCACTATTATAGATGGGTGACTTTAGCAAACTGTTCAGGAAGGACAGGCAGGGGAGAAGAGGAGGAGGAGTTGCGCTGTATGTAAAAGAGCTGTATGATTGCTCAGAGCTCCAGAATGACACTGCAGACAGGCCTGTTGAAAGTCTCTGGGTTAAGGTTAAAGGGCCAAGCAAGAAGGGTGGTGTAGTGATGGGGGTCTGCTATAGATCACGAGACCAGGAGGATGAGGCAGATGAGGCTTTCTTCAGACAACTAATGGAAGGTTCCAGATCACAGGCCCTGATTCTCACAGGGGACTTCAGTCACCCTCTTCTGGGAGGGCAATACAGCCATGAACAGGCAATCCTGGAAATTTTTAGAGCACTGGGGACAACATCCTGGTGCAAGTGTTGGAGTGGCCAACTAGGGGCTATACTCTTCTTGATCCACTGCTCAGAAACAGGGAAGAATTAGTGAGGGATGTTGAAGTGGATGGCAATTTGGGCAGCAGTGGCCATGAGATGGTTTAGGTCAGGATCCTGACCAAAGGAAGAAAGGAAAGCACCAGAGTATAGATCCTGGGCTTCAGAAAAGCAGAATTTGACTCCCTCAGGGAGCTGGTGGATTGGATTCCAGTCTGAGGGGGAAAGGAGTCCAGGAGAGTTGGTTGTATTTTCAAGAAACCTTACTTGAGGCACAGAAGTGAACCATCCTGATATGCAGGACGAATAGCATATATGGCAGGTGACCAGCTGGTTTAGCAGAGAACTCTTCAGTGAGCTTAAACACAAAAAGAAAGCTTACAAGAAGTGGAGGCTTGGACAGATGACTAGGGAGGAGTATCAGATGGATCTAAAATTTTAATTTGCAAGTTATCTTTATTTCGGGTTGGAGTAGAATAGGATGTGCAGTACTTTCTGCATGAGAGAATACCCTTCTTCTGCAGCTTTCGGTGTTTAGGAACAGAGAAGTGGTTAGCCATGTTAGTCTGAAGTCAGGCAGAAGCTGTCACTTACAACACCTTATCTGTCTCTCAACCAGTTTGTATCTAAAATGCTACCTTGCCTGCCTGCTGCCTGTTTAGGAATAGGGTAGTATTCCTTTAAAAATGTTGTGAAACTTCTAGTACTGCTCTATATATTCTCTGTTTACAAGCCATCCTTCAGTAGTGGTGCAACTCTTTACAGGGCCTTGCATGCTGTGTGTAATTAATAAACATGGTTATTTGGACCTCATCTTGGAGGAAGAAGGCCTGGGAGAAACATGGTTAGGAGGGATAGGATGAGCTAGTGTGCCTTAGGGGAGATAGCTTGTTCATTTGGGCTTCATTTGGGACCCTTGGTATGGGGAAGAAGAGGACTGATTGGAAACCACAAAGAATGCAACATAGGTTCCAGGCTGAAGAGAATAGACCTTCAGCAAGGGCTGTAGCTGAATATTACTTGTTTATATGGGTATCATACATGATCTGATACTGTGGAAATGATGAACTCTGTAGGAAGCCTGTGGATTAAGTCACCTTCACACCTCTATGCATAGACGCACCTTGGAGACCAGACAGTCTGGGACAGTTGTTGTGTAATGGGAAACTGAGGTAGTGGACGTGCTTGGCTGTGCATTAGATTAGATGCCTTCGATATGGTTGAGTAACAGAGGTTTTATTTTGCTTATTTTCTTCATCTTACATTTTTACTTATTTGGTTGCAAAGATCCATTGGAAAATCAATGTTATTATTTTTATTCCTGAGGTCAGTATTAAAAGGCACTCCTATTCAGGACATTTGGAGATGATGCCATTGTCAACACATAAGTAGATCTGCCAGTGAGAGAACTCAGCTTCCAAAATGAAGATGGGTCCTCAGGGTAGCTGAATCATGCGTATGCATGTCGCCGACTAGGCCAAATAATTTCACAAGCTCATTCAAGATGTATATCAGAGATCAGTGTCCTGAGTCATTGTTTTCCCTGTGCAGGTAATGTTTTCTGTTGTGTGTTGCATGATTCAGCATTTTTGAGATGCTAAAGTTTACAAGCAGAACACTGGCTATATATGGGATGGGTGTATTTTTTACTTTAGATGTAGAAGACCTGTCTTAGAAAGGGAAAGTGGAAAGAGATGAGAGCATTCTTTATTTGTGTCTCTTTCTCTTGTTGTCAGGGGATGGCAGATGCTTACAAGTCAAGCTGACACAGTTAAGCTGCATCTTAGCTGAAAAGGCTGTCATTTTATTCAGGGACTGTGACAGGTTTAGAAACAGCAGCAACACTTTAAGTCTGAACTCTAACTTGGAGGCCTTTGTTCATTAATGATGAATGTGCTATTTAAGTGGAATTTACATAAACTTTACTCATCATACCATAGAAAAAAAGCATGTGAGTGGGTCTGCTGAAGTCAGTGGGATTGTACGCTTAAACGTCTCACTGAACCAGGGCCTCTGAACCTAAGTGAGGTTAGATTTAGTAAACATATGGTCATAGTGGTTTAACAGTTGTTATGAGAGCTGTGGGGAACTGCTTGCAACAAAACCTGAAACCCACACAAAACTATCTTGCTCTGGCGTTACATTTCAAATGCAGACTTGTGTTACCAAGAAGTCTGGGCCAATCTGTGGTGGTATGCAATCTGTGATTTCATATGCAGTAGGTGGAAGGCAGGTTCAAACTTGACAATGTTGATTTGGAGCCCCACTTTGGGGTCAGTCTATATTCAAACTTATTTTGCATGTAAGTAGGTCAGAACTGAGGAATTATTCATACATGATCCCTTAGAGATCATTTAAAATGTTATTTTCTGTGTCCTATGCAAGAATCCCTGACTAGAATCAGGTTTGGTCTGGGTCAGTTTCAGACTGCTCTCTCTTCTGTAACTATATCGTACTTAACAGATTCAACTGAGCAGGTGTCATTGATAATCTTTCAGTCCAATGGAATGGCCTTATTGAAGCTTCTTGGCAACACTGGGCTACCATGTGGCCCAGACTCTGCACCCTATATGGCCTGAGCCCAGAAAACTTTGTACACGGGCAAATTAAGGGGTAGTTTTGATTTCACAAAGCAGTAGGATTCGGATTTTTTTCAAAATCAAAAGTGAGTTTGGTTAGATCTTTGATTAAATACCTCTTTGATTAAACACTACTTTGATTAAACACCACTAAGTTGGCTTTGGAGGAAGGGGTTCTAGTCTGAGAAAATAGATTAGAACAGTCTAATTTCTCTAGACTGGATCAGTGAGCTGCCACTGACAAAAACTCCAGTTTGGATATATATTCCTTTAGCTGAAGATGGTCTTTGTGAACATGCAGGTCTATGGGTAAAAAAGTAACTGATCCTGTTATCAGGGAAAGGAAAGATCATTTCAGTTGGTAGCACCCACACTATTCCTGGTATCTGGAACTTAAGATTTTCACTTGAAAATTATGCATTTTCAATTACAGTAGAAATATAATAACTTCTAAGCAAGTAAAGGAAACAGTAACTGAAGCAGAGTTGGCTCTGTGGGAGTAGAATGATTAAGGTAGATACAATGTAGGAAGGAAAAAAACCCAACCCATATATAAAATACTATGTTTCTAACATGTTTGATGCTCTCTTCCAAAATGCCTGGGCTGTTGTTATAGACATCATCAACAATTGATATAGGGCCTGATTCTCAATTGTCTCATGCTCTCTATATTCATTTGTATCTTTGTAAAGTGACTGCAAAGTTGATAGAAAATACTACCAAGTCAGTATAGTGGTATTTTACCGTAAATTTATGCTCAGTTTGCAGAGGTATAAATGAATGCACACAGTGTGAGGCAGGTGGCAATCAGGTCCAGAGTTGCCTGATGATAATTTAATTACATGCATGTGTGAGTATGCTTGTTGTTAACCTCTAAGACAGTACTCGTTAATGCCATTGAACGAGAGAGAACATTCTCTTCCAGGCGAAGCTAATGTGCGTCTTTTCTAAAAAAAAAAAAACACAGGGATTTATTTTCTGAATCATTTGCAAAGTCAATCTCATTTTAATAAAATAGTTACCTTGCTTTTAGCATGGTTTGATCCAAATAAGACCCTTTAGCCATAGGTTGTTCTGTTTTATCCTTTCACTTTGGAATATTATACTTTCAGAACTACACCTTAAAAAAACAGCCAGGAAGGGTAAGTCTTTGGTGCTTGAGCAAGCGTCTTAGGAGCATCTTGCCCACCTCCTCCTGCTCTGCCTGCACTATACCCAGAAATGCAGCACTGAGACCATTCTGCCACTGCTTTTGTGATCTCTGTCTATTGCATGTCTCAGAACAGTGGTGGTAGTGACAGCTTTCACAGCAACTTTGCTGCCCCATTTCCAGTTTGGTACATGGGGAGCAGGAGCAGGTGAATGGGCATTCTTCCAGAGTGTGATGTTTCTAGGGCCACAGTAGACACATAAATGACAGTACTGGAAACAGTAGACGCATAATTGGCAATGGTAATAAAAAGAACTCCTTTCTGGGCTCCAGCCAGCTGATGTATGGCTTGATGAACCAAGGGAAGAGTGGGTGGCCAGGTCCGCAGTGATCCAAAGGGGAATAGTCAGCCCACCCAAATATCATGGTGAAAGCACCAGGACTTAACTCCCTTTGCTCCATCATCTCCAGGAAACTGAACATGTGGACATTGTGTACCCAGCCTGACCACCAAACAGTGAAGTACCCTGGGAGAGTCCATGACTCCTTGGAGTAAAACTAAAAAGAACCCCTTTCAATGTATTTAATCCAATGTGTAGTGAGAAAGGCATAGAATGGGCACATGGGTCCCATAGATTCCCCCTGTGCAGTATGGGAAGCCTCTCTCTTTTAATCCAGCAATGACCTCCTGTAGGTCCCAGCCAGATGAACTGAGGTCCCAGCTTGGTGTCACATGCTTCATTCATGGCTATTGTCATTGTCTGCCCCATGCCAAACTGATTAGGTTTGGAATGGAGGCTGTCAGTATTTACCAATTTCCAAATGACTAGGGTCATATATCTCTCAGTGGGCATGGGGTGCAGAAACCCAGGTGCAGGAGCATGGGGGTCAGCTCAGCACAAAGGTCCATGAATGTGTCATGGAATATCCTAAAGTTTTGCTTCCACTGCTAGTCATCCCAGGTTCTGAGCATGAGTTGTTTCTACCACTCCCAGCTCAGTGGTAGCGCTCAGCAGCAATGAGGTGCTATCTGATATCAGACCTGCAGCATCATGTTGTGCCTCTTCCAAGTGAGCTAGCATGATGTCCATGGCAGCATCATAGTCCTAAAAGTAGAGCCTCACCAGAGCCTCACAGAAGCTTGGAGTACCTGTGAATTAAGGCAGCCAGGGCAAGGGTTTGGTTGGTTCTGCCACTCGTTGTCTAGAGTAGGGGGGTACTTCAAAAGGCCTTAAGAGGGTATGGTGAGGGGGGCACCACCTCACACCTCCACTTCCCAGGAGCAGGGCCAGGGTGGGGGAGGAAGGCAGGGCAAGGGCAGTGGTGCCAACTGCAGGCTGCGTCATCCAGGCAGCCGGATGTGGGGTGGGGAGGAAGCTTGCACGTGGTGGCTGCCACTGTCACTCACCACTCCATGCTGCCACTGCTCCACGTCTGGCTGCATGCCACCCCCTCGCCCTCTCCACCCCAACCTCTGCTCCACATCTGACTGCCAGGGGTGCACTTATTAAAAAAGGTTTGAAAACTCCTGGCCAATCCTGGCTGGGGTAGTTGTTCAAGGAAGGACTGGAGATCCTGTACAGGCCAGGGAGGGGATTAGAATTTGGCACTCTTATCTGTGCTCAGCTATTTTGGCTACTCTTGAAAATACAACAAAAATTTTCTCCAGTACGATGTACTGGGATGCCTATAAATGGTATTTACTTGTAAAGATCTGGGAGCTGGATGCAAAGGGCCTGATCCAAATCAACCTGAAGTCAACTGGATCCCAGCATTTTATGTGCCAAAATTACAGCGGCAAAGAAACTATGCATTCAACAATGCGGGTTTGCAATTAGAGGTAGGATCTGCAGCACTGTTCATAATGTGGCTGTTATTAGTTTTTGTGTTTTTTGTTCTCATTTAATGCCATATGTTGAATAATATCTTAATGTGGCCAAAATATTGTTAATTTTACATCTCATCCAGTAAAATCCCAACATAATTATTACTGCTAAGGAAGTGTAGTGTGTCCTTGTGAAAATATTATTAGAACTCAATCAAAAGCTTGTTGAAGTCCAGGGGCATCTTTCATTGACTTCAGTGGGTCTTTCACACACTTGATAACTGTGTCTTAAATATGAGGGTGGTGTCACATATTCAATGTTAAGGGCACTTAAAGTATGAGCAGATGTATGCTCAGGGGGTTTAGCATGTGTTAAATGCCCTTATGGCATTGTAAGTTGGTCCCTGTCAGGTGAGAGTTGTCTCCTAATATGTCCTAAGTTTATAATAGGTCATGACATTCCAATGATTTGCAACTAGATGTGTAATACCACCTTCAATATGTCATCTATCTTAAATCAGACAAAAGTCTACTGGGTATCTACCTACAGCATGGACCACTATCCTTTACAATCTGATATTTTACCTTCAAAGTGTTTTTGCTTGGTAAAAATGTGAGAAAATCTATGTACAACAAAACTCACTGTCCTCACTGTGCCTGAAATTAGGTAATGTTTAAGCTGAGAAATCCATTTTCAATAAATACAGTGAAATTGCATCCATAACTTTATGCTAGGTTTTATGATAAAGACACTTTTTATGGTGCATTTATTGGTCTGTGAGTTTGCTGATCAAATTTGAATAGTAACCAGGAAGACAAGTTACCACTGTATAACTCAAGGCCTGATCCTATAAGTTGTTTTGCAGGTATGCAATAAGCATTCTGATCCACACTTACTTCTATCTAGCCATCTTTCCCATGTACGTAAAAGCAATATCTATGCCATAAACTAGAGAACCATATAACGAATTAGTTACAGTGCCAAGGACTAGCATCTGATGAAGTCATTTGGGCTTAGAAAAGCTTATGTATTCCTGATTCTGTTAGTTTATAAGGTGCATCTGCCTTCTGAGAACTAGATTTATCCCACACTTTGAGTGCCTTCTGTGCACTAGATATTCAGCCTCGGATTAATTGTAGCACTCTGAACTTTTCAATGACTTCAGATGGTTGCCATTATAAATTAACCAAGAAAATCATCCCAACAAAGAAATGTTTTTTCCTCTTCTTTCTACAGGTAGAAGATGCTTCCCAGAAACCCCTGATCATTTGCCCAAAGATAAGATTCCACCCTGTACTCACACCACTTCCTCCACAAATGAAAAATTATGTAAGTAAGCCACTGAGAAGGAGAGATTCCCAACTTTCCACTAAGACAGAGCACTCTCTCCTAGACCTGTGTGGCCAGTAGGTCTTGTTTCTTATTCACCCCATACCGTTGAATTCCTGGGTAAGTAAATACAGGACCTGTTTTTACCAGCAGAGGAATATAAAAACTGTTATTACTTTGTAGGGGTGTGTGAAATGGGCTGTATTTGATTCAGATTTGGATTTGGCCCAAATTGGGGACAATGATTTGATTCGTTGATTTGGAGCACTGCTCCTGATTTGTTGGCCGGATCTGAATCTGAAGATTCGATGCTGATTCAGAGAATCAGGAATTCAGCCATAGACACAGCTTTAAATGATTTTTGTATACATACTCATGAATGCTGCAATGGTGGGGCAGATGGAGTATCCCACAGAAGTGTGGGGAGGCTGGGAGGGGGGGGCTGCATGCTTGGCAGCAAACCTAGAAGTGGACCAAAAGTACTTCCAGTCCACTTCCGGGTTTCCCAGAGGGTATGCTGGGGGGCTTCCCCATGCCCCTCTGGCTTGGTGATCAGCCATGGTGGGACCCCAGGTGTCCCCCAGACCCAAGAGGCATCAGTTGCCGAGCTGGGGGGATGTGGAGCACATGTGGGCCCCCCATGTCTCCCTGGCAGACCCAGAAGTGGACTGAAAGTGCTTCTGATCCACTTCTGGGCCTGCTGCTGAGCATGCTGGGGAGTCCCCTGCACTCCTGTGGGATGGTCCATTTGCCCTACAATATCAGTGTTCACTCACTGCCTGCTACCTTGAGGTATGTAGAAAATACATTTAAAGCTGTGTCTATGTCTGAATTACCGAATCTTTCTGAATCTCTCTGAATCAATTTGGAGAGTTCCAATTTGATTTGGAGAGATTTAAGGGTCTCTTGATTTGATTTGGATTTGGAGATTCAGCCACTGAATCAGGCCAACTCTCTGACTAATCGAATCAGGGACAAAAGCTTTGCACAGCCCTATTATTTTGCTCTACAAACATTCCTAAAATGTCTTCAGTATAATTACGCGTGCATACAATATATGATGCTGCATGATACAAATAATATTACAAGTTCTTATCTGAACTTGTTTGGGATACTCTGCCTAACTTGCCCAACCTTTGCTGTTCACTAGGAATATGCCATTGCAAACTCACAATGCCTTGTTTTTACAGAATGATCATGTATTCACTACATCCCATAGATGTTGTAGTGACACTTATCTGGATAGATGATAAAGAGCATTTTTTTTTCTACCTTGGACCATCATACTGGCATTCTGCCCATTAACTGTCTGTCTAGGACAACTTTCAATGTTCTGAATCTGAGTGATTTCTTTCTTTCTGCTATTTTTTGTCCTAAGCAACCTATAGAAATATTATCTGCCTTTTCCCCAAATGAGCAATAGCCCCTTTAAATCAAAGTGACCCAAGATGCTGGGTTGATGATAAACATCCCATGGTAGTGTTTCAATATTTTCTGAACTGTCTGGGTGAGAAATAAATGTTTTATATTGTTGGGGAGCTGAGCATTTTATTTTTTTGATGGGGCACAACACTCTTTTCTAGCTCTTGTGTATTGTGAGACTTTGGACATTTTTTTTTAAAAGCGAAAAGCATTGTATACAGTTCTGAAGTTTACTGATGAGATTTCCTGTTCCAAGCTCTGTAATGATCAAATTATATTTTACAATGCACTCTGCTATCTAAAATGAGAGCCAAGCAAAAAACAGCCTTACACTGACACCCACAGTAGTATGTGTCCTGTATTCTGGAAGTTTTGCCTGTGACTGTTGTAAAGGCTGTGTTGAAGAATTCAGTTAAATATAGGACATACTTCGTTTTTCAGTTACTTTTGTAGTCAACAGAAGGTTTCCTTTACACAAATTTTTGTGAATTGTTTAGCAGAGTCTATGACAGAAATATATTTCAAATAGTTATAAATGTTAACCTACCATAGCAGTAGGATTTCCTTTAGTTTACTACAGTGGTTCTCAACTTTGCTTTGGACTGGAGGCACCCCTCCATAGCTTCTGTGAATTGAGTGGCACTCATTTTCAAAAACTAATTTTTTTTATTAGTCAGGTAGTGGGGAATTGGCCAGGCAGAGACAAACCAGAGTCTGTGCTTATCTCATTATTTCCTCTCACCTTGCTTATCTCTTCACACCTTGCTGCACCTCAGGGTACCATGTCAATCTTTTTTTGAGAATCATTGGTATGTTATCTTTATAACTAGTGGGCCAGATTCTATATTTTCAAACCAAGACAGCTGTGTTTTGCTTCTATCTGCTTTCAAAACTCTGTCCCTTGGCATGCAAGCTGCTTACCTTCCTGAAAGTAGATGGTGTCAAGTGTTTTGTGATTCTGTGGCCTGCATGTACTGAGTGTCCTATGTCATGTCCAGTGTAACAGCAACGCAGTTGCGCTGCAGTTACTAAAGAGGAGACACAGATGCTGGAGGGGGGTGATGAGTAACCCAGGCAGCCTATATGAAGGCATAAGGGGATAATAAAAGGAAGGACGAGACTTACCGAAGATGCCTTCAGGCACATGCATGAAGAGAAAGAAGGGGAAAGAGGCCCCTATGACGATGGAGTCAGAGGGAATCCATGGAATGAGCCAGATGTTAAGGAGCAGCTGTGGTGAGTGATTAACCGAGTGGCGGGGTGGAACCCATTCCCCTCAGTCCCGAGGACGCAGCATGGGAAGGGGGATTCCCTGAGTTGAGAAGGGGGGGGAAGAAGAAGAAGAAGAGTGAGGCAAGAGCCACAGAGAAGGAAGGCGACGGAGCCGCAACTCTGCCTTATAGCCCTGCAACCTGCACCCAGTCACAGGGACTGGAAAAGAATAGAAAGAAAAAGGAAACTGAGGAGGGAAACTGACTAAGCCAGCGCAAGTGGCAGAGGGGGAATCCCAGCGTCAGTATTGACCAGCCACTAAATGGGGCAAATAGCAGCTGATCATTGAATAAACGGCCAGCTGGTGGGAAGAAAGAGAGTGCAAGAAAGCAACTTGGTATAAAGGGGAAGCAAAAAGGAAACTGACGAGC
>JAGPOW010003316.1:38990795-39020535 GCA_030014935.1 Caiman crocodilus
CGCTTATCATTGAATAAACGGCCAGCTGGTGGGAAGAACGAGAGTGCAAGAAACCAAATTGGTATAACGGGGAAGCAAAACGGAAACTGACGAGATGTATTTCACAAGCCCGCCCCCCCCCCCCCCCGAGATGCAGACTGGGAATCCCGGGATCGAGGTTGATCAGCCACCAATGAGGCAATTAGCGGCTGATCATTGAGTACCGGCCATCTAGTGCAAAGAAAAGAGAAGGAAAGAAAGTAACAAGGTAGTGAAGTAGCAAAGCTGGGCTCCTTCAGCTGGCACAAGCCACAGCCGGAGAACCCTAGGGTCCATGATAATCAACCTCTGATCAGGCTATTAGTGACTGAGCAAAAGAGACAACAATAATCCTGCTTGGATCCTGGAAGGCGGGTGGGGAGAACCACCCTTCCCCCCTTTTCAGCGAGTGTCTGGGAGTAGAGTCATCCCTGTAGATAGTCAGGCAACATAGAATAAAGTGCTCCTGGTGAAGAGCTGACCTGGGTGTCTTTTTTATCGGGGTGCCGGTTCCTAACAACCGTTCCTTCTCCCTCGCAAATTAGGAGAGACCAAGTTGTGGCAAGCGGGAATTGGGGGGGAAGTTTACTGGGAACCAGGCACCAGGGAAGGACACTTGCTCACATCCAGGATGGATACATTTTCCATATGCATTCTGTTCAGCCCAAGGTGCTGTAGCAATTCATTTGTAAGGTTTTTTTAGTATTACATTTTCTTGGCCTACGTATGTCCTGAGGTTGGTTGCTTAGAGTTCTGCTGAACAGCATGCATCACAGGCCAGGTGATTCTAAGAACCTAGATGCTTGTTTGGATTGTAGATTTTAAGGGTACACATGGCAACTCTTTAATTATCTTGTTGAGATTTAGTTTTAGATTTTGGTTAACTAAATATCCAGTAGTTATGCTTTATACATAATAACAAGGTATATGTTACCATTGTACAATTACTAATGGGTTACATGGATAAATTATGCTAAATCTCCCTTCTGTACAAAGTACTGTCCCTAAACCAGTGGTACTCAATCTTTTCAGATTCCAGTCATCCCTTGATAGACTTCTAGGGTCCCCTTGGAAAATTCAGCTTTTAGTTTTCATTCAATTTTTGACTACAGAAAAATAATACAGTAATTCTTCTGTTGCAAAGGAATCAGAAAGAACACAAAAGGTCAAAATGTTTTTTTAATGCTATGGATTCCTATTTGAACTCTTCAGGTTTATCCTGTGAATCATGTTTTCACACTTAGTGGTGCTTACTTGTGTGGCACCCTGTGACCCCATTTAAAAGATCTCAAGGCACCCCAGGATGACATGGGATCCTGGTTGAAAAATCACTGGCCCACACAGTCCATCAACATTTCTCACTAATCTCATACCAGTTTCCTTGCAGCCACATAACTAGCCTTTTAGTGCTGTATGTATAATTCTGTAATCATCTGCATTAACTTGCTAATGGTATCTCTAGAACTAAAAATGACATCCTAATATAGGGTCATGACATCTTCTCATAGATTGTAAGGCCTCAAGAGACTGCTCTGATTATCCAGTCTGACCTCCACACATTTTGATACAAGTTTATACAGTGTTCCATCACATATACTAAGGACCAGCAGTATATGGATGCAGATGGGTGTCTGGGGACAGGGATTGTGTGGCTGTCAGCAGCAGCTACTTTCTTTCACTCCCCCGCACAAGTTAGCGCTATGGCAGTTGCCCTGTTCACCTTATCTGGTTGCATCACTGCTAAATTTTGGCTCAGGAATATGGGAGTGGATGGCCACTTCCCATGGAAATCTGCCTGACTATAATGAGCCAAATCTCAGCTGGGGCAGATCTGGTACTAGGTCCCAGTTGGAGATAATCAAGTAAAGTAATTCTTTGGGGAGAAGCCCTACACACACTGACTATAAACTCAGACCAGACAGCAGACTGCAGTCTCCTGGCTCCATGCTCTTAGCCTCGGGATGATGTTGTCTAAGTTATAAAAGTTAAGAAAAGTGGCTCCAACAACTGCATGTTTACAAGAGCCCACAGGTCTTTTCTAGAGTTCTTAATCTCTTAAATGAGCGCACATTTTTAATGGACCTATTTTATCTGGCATCTATTTGTCTCTTTGTTTCTTTAAAAAAAAAAAAAAAAAAGATTAAACACTAAACAATATAGAGCAGATAGCAAGCCTGGCAGACAATGGAAGGCGCCAGTACATAAAGAAGAGGAACATGACCAGGCTTATTTCTGCAGTTTGTTTATGTTATTGCATAGTGGTTTTTATATTTACCATGAACTTGCTTATGTGATGTAATAGAAAATATTTGTTGTGGTCTAATTTTGCACTGAGGTTACATATAGATGTTCAGGGAGGTTAGTTTGCAGTAAAAATGATCACCTGATCTAATTTAGTTTGCCCAAGTGTGGACCTTACACTTAGGGCGTGCCTACTTAAGTGCACCTAAATTTAATGCACATTAGTTTAATGCTCATTAAGCGGGTTTAGGCAGGCATCTACACATGCAGGCATTAAAGTGCATTAGCACTAAGTGTGTCGACTGACTTAGGACTAATTTTAGTCTCAAGTCAGTCGACACATACAGTATTAATGTGCTTTAACACATCGACACTTTTATTAATGTGCTTTAACACATCGACACTTTTATTAATGTGCTTTAACTATTTGCGCCTAAATTTGATACCTGCATTTGTTCACCATTTTTAATGTGCATTAAGTGTGCACATGTGTAGCTGTGAGCCATTAATGTGCATTAACAGGCTAATGCACATTAAAGCATCACATGTAGACATGCCCTTAGATCTGTAGTTAGGTGGAACTAAGTGCAAACTGTACAGAAGTTCAGGAAATTTAGATCAGTCTGAGAATGGATGACACAATTTAAGTTAACCCTACCTTAGAGGTAGTCTAATTTAGATTGGGTCTGGCAAGACTGATTTAATTTAATTTCTGTATAGCTTCCAGTGCAACCTCGGGGGTGTGAAAGCCCAGCTACTAGCCGCAGCCCCAGGGCTGCACTTTCCCTACCCACCCCCCCTTGCATCAGGCTATTTTTAGCTCCCAGCCCCTCATCCCACCCCCAGGTGGACAACTGGCTGGTCCACCCCCTGTGGACCAGCCAGTCCCCCAAACTTGCCAAATGCCTCATCCTGCAAGTTGTTCCTTGTGCCAGTTTTACTGGCATTCACTAGTACCAGGAGCCAAGGAAGTAAGTTAGGCTGGGGGGAAAGACAGGCTGGATGGGGGGAGATTGCTTATCTGGAGGTGGGAGGGGGTCAGTGGGCTAAAAATAGTCTCTGGTCCCTAGGGGGTACAGAGCCCCTCAAGCCCCTCTTGTGGATCCCACTAGTCCCGCTGATTCCACTAAACCTTTCCAGAGCCACCCCCCAAACATGGTTCCTATTTTCACCTGGATCCCCCAAGCTCTCTCAGTGAAACATGCTAGCTTCTTCAATCCCCACAATTCCCCCCCCACAGACCCCACTTGTCCCCTGATTTCCCAGATCCCCTATGGACTCTACTTGCTCCCTGATCCCCCATCCCCCAGAGCCTGCTTGCCCCCTAGATCCTGACCCCTGATTCTCCCAAAACCCTCCCATTAGCTCCCCCATCCCAATTTACCTTAGATGGGGTTGCCATTTTTAACTTGATTTAACCTTCCTCTAACCTCGCTGAATGTCTATATGTACCCTGAGCCTGTTTTTTTGTGTGCACGCGTGTAAAGAATAGATGATATACAACACAGATTTCTACAGGGAATGGGTTTGTGGCATCACAGTTTCTTTAATGTATAAGGCGTCTTTTTGAAAACCCATTGTCTTTTTCTAAAATCAGGTGAAGCTTCTAGTATCAATATCTTGAGTAGCTTGTAAATGTATCTCTGTCTTTAAACTTTCATGAGCATTGTAATTGGTGTCTTAATTGTTTCTTTTGACAGGCAACTAGCAAGCTGATGGGAATTGTATGAATTAAGTTTATTAATTTAGGGTTTGATTTAAAATCCACTGAAGTAAATGAGTCTTTGCATTGATTTTAGTGGGCTTTGAATTTAGTCAGTGCTATACATAATGTTATGACAAGCTGACAAGAATTTCAGTATTCAGGCTGACACTGGACCCAGTTATCCACTTTTGCACCTGTGCAAAGTAACTAGCACATCATGTCTTTTGGCTATTAATGACTATAACAACAACAGGCCTGTCCCTCGTCCCTTAAGTCTACTACAAGTCCTGGGATTTGAAATAATTTAACAAGATTTGAGTACACTTTGTTTTAAAAGTAGGTTGCAACTATGTTTGAATCTGAGGAAATAGTTGTCAAGCGTAGTTAGTTGCACCTAATTTAGATTCGTCTCCTCTTTAGTAGGTATGTGAGCTACCGGTCTACTTAGGATGGTACTTCCAGATAATTCCATAAGGCATGGCATGATGACAGCAAGGAAAAAGTTTTCTGTTTCTAAATCAAGGTTAAAAAAAGAGATTGAAATAAAAACAAATGCCTTAGCTAGAATGCCATGTATTCAAATAATGGGTGTTTATCAGAATCATGTTTGTCTGTATCGTAAGTTAAGTGAATTTATCTGCATGAATTTTGGTATTATAATCTAGTTTTGACATGCAAGTATTTTTTCTAAATGTTATGCAAAGAACTAAACATTACATTTAATCTATGGAGTTCATGTTGTAAATACTGACCAAGATAATCAGACTGTCCAATGTCTCAGAACAGCCATTAGTTGTTAATGTGTATATAAATACCATATAATATATTATATGTAGTACTAATATATACATTGCACATAAAAAACAGTATAATTTTTACTAGTATAGATGTGGCCTTAACATGTTTCTGAACATATCAGATGGAGAGGAATCTTATACTGATGTTAGGACTTGGCTTTGAATTGCTTTCTTCTTCTACCCTGTGTCCCACTGCACTTGCCAGAATTGAAATTATCTTCTTGTTATAGTCATTCTCTTAAAAATACCTCTATAGGCTTTTTTCTCTTCACAGAAAGATACTAAGTGAAAGAGAGTTTTTTTTAAGGCTTTGCTCACCTTGGCAATTTGGCTGAATTACTGCTTCTTATGAAGAGGTGAACAAAATTGATAGCTAGTTAAACTAAAATATCAGCATGGTTTAATTGGATTGGCTGAACCTTCAATCTTTTTTATTATAGTTGTGCCTGGCAGGTCTGCCATAGTTAGATTGATTTTTCTCCCTTCATTTTAAATCCCATTTCTTCATTTTATGTTATTCCATAGCAGGCAGAAACCTAGCATAAAAGTTGCCAGCCCAAATGTGCCTTTTGGCTCCCCACAAGCACACAACTTAAATTGTTTGAGACGGTGGTTAGATGCAAAGTTATCAAAAAGCAAATAATTGTGTGGCTTGTATATAGGCAGTTTATAGGCTTGATTCTCCCACAAAATCAGGAGGGACAAGAGGGTACTCGGAGCACTGCCAAGTACCCGTAAGCCCTCAGTGTTTGAGGGGGCCTGAAACTAAGTTAGATAGCTGCAAAATTGAGTGGCAATGCTTGTGGTGGGGCGTGGGGGTGAAGGGAGGGTACTAAAGCTATGCTGACTGGGGCACATGCTGCTTTATGGATTCTGTGGGGCATAGCTGGGGATCCTGGTATATATGTTGCCTGCCTTCCTACAGAGATGAATTCACCCATCTTACCTTCCCCTCACTGGGGTGCAGCTGTTTCCCATTGGCCCAGTAGACTTTCACACAAATGAAAAACAATTTTTAGAGTAGCTGTATCGAAGCAGGATGCAAGCTGTCATCCTGGATATTGTTTTTCTAAGCTATTCTGTAATTCACAGCTACAAACTGAGGGAAGGCTAATGAGCTGGCTACAGGTTTTGGTGCATGGTCATTCACTCAACTAATTAGTATAAACCTTTGGTGATAACAACTGTAGTTTAATACAGCATCTAGAAGTTCATTTGAAAAACCTCCAAATGTGCAGAGTTCAGTGAGGGGAGCAAGTCTGTATGAACCTGAACCCACTTTCTTGAGACGTTTTGAAATAAGGGTTTAAGTTTTTCTTTGAGTTTTCCAGGTCCCTTCCATATTCTGTCTTCTCTGCTATTACCAAAGTATATACAAGTATCTCGAGGCACTTAGTGACCTACTTCAATGCCCTCTCAGAATGGGGCTATATGCTCTTTTACCTCTCCAGGGCTTGGGGTGCAAGGTGATCATTCTGGTGAAGAAAGCTACCTGTTCAGACTGCATCCTTACAATCCTAAAATGCTGCTTATATGGAAGGAGATGGGAACAGATTGCACTTCCTTCACATTTCTTCAAGAGATGAGTAGAGCTGATTCAATTCTGAGATATATTTTTCAAACTGAGATTTATTTTTTCCAGTCCTGGAGATTAATGGGTCTCTAAGGCTTTCATAGGAATAGAGGGAGGGCTCTGGCACCATTTTGATGTTGACTACCTTGAAAATTAAAAAAAAAAAAGTTAAACTGTTGCAAACTACAATGTTGACATTCTCCGTGGGCACGTCTACACAAGATGCTTAATGTACAGAAGACAAATTCTATTGCACCTTAGCATGGCTGGCAAAAACCATGCTAATGCACTAGTGTGCAGTACTCTTAATCTAATTTGCATTAATGTCACAAAAAAGCATTAATCTGCACTGATGCGTAATAGCAGCAATTACAGTGCATTACATTTGGATCAGTTAATACAGGTACTAACCTTAATGCACAGTAATTATGGTGCATTAATGAATGAGTAGACATGCCCAGTGTGACTTAAACCAGGATTCAAATTGTTTCCTTAGGGAGTTGTGTAAAAATATTCTTCTCAGCTCCAGACAAAAGACAGCTTTGTGTTGCTGGGTAGTGGCACAGCCTGATCTGTCGATAAATAGTCTTTCTGTCTGAAAAATGATACTACTCAGTCTGTGAAGAAGTTCAAAGTAATTTAACCATTCTAGTTAAATGGAGTTCTGACCTCTAGCACTATATGACCTGTTTAATTAACCTGACTGTTGTAGTTGGATTTAGGAACCACTGTATTAGAATATGGTTATGTCACCAAAATAGCCTCATGTTGCAGTTTTCAGTAACCCTGAACATAGTGAAAGAAAGGAGTGAATTAACTATACTGCAGACCTGCTGTTTAGAGGATATTTGTACCTGTATCATACATAGCTAGCAGGCATAAGTCCTAAATTATATGGGTGTGTTTACACAAGACACTTACTGCGCAGTAGCCTAATAATATTGTGCAGTAGCGTGCTGATCAAGCACCATACTAATATACTACTGTGCAGTGCTTTTAGGCTACTGCACAGTCAGCATCATGAAAAAACTGCACCGGTGCTACTGCACAGTAACTGTAGTTATTGCACATTTAATTAGTACTTCATTAATCAAGTACTAAATTAAACGTGCAGTAACTACTATGCATTAATGCACATGTAGATGGGCCCTATATACCTGTAACTATAAAGCACTCCATCAAGGTACTTTAAAACAGCCATGTATAATACCTGCTACTTTCAGAGGTAGGGTCCTTGGTACTCTTTTGCCAATTTGCTTTTTACTCGTGACACAAAACAGCTGTCATCCTGGTTTAACCAGTACATCAAACTGGCTTGTGGCTGTTTTTTGTCTTCTGAGTGTGGTGCAAAACAGCGAGTGTAGAGGGTAATCTGAACCTGAGTTTGTTTCCTGGTGTTTTCAATGCCACAAGATAATTTTTTTTATTGTTCAGGTTCACTGGAACTCTTTGCAATTTTTCTTTTGCTGTGCCTTCTGGAGAACTCGTGTGCAGTGTCTCAGGAAAAAAAAAGCAGCAATGCTGTAAAAGCACTATTAGTGCTAATAATAGCTCACTGGGATAGAAGGCACACCCCAGTAGGTCTGTATGTGTCTGCTCTCTCCTTTTCATGCGTGTCATATATTCTGTGTGGTTAACTGCTATATATAGCCTTGCTCTTTGTTAATCTGCCAAATTCTGGCCTTGAATTTATAGACTGTTTAACAGCTGTGTTTGCTGATTCTTTTATATGTTCTGTCACTTTTGCCTTCATAGTTACTGTTCTATTAAGTTCTGAATAAAAACTTTCTGCTGTAGTTGAATTTGAATAACATAGTTACTTATTTTCATTGTGTGCTGATGGAAGTGTTTGCAATTTAGAGAAAAGCTAATATCATCAGAAAAGAGCATTGTAAAATGGTTATCCTTCATTGCCATTCAATAAGGCAGGATGGCAAGAAAATATGAAATGCTGGAAACAATGGAGGACTAAAGGGAAAAGTGAAAGAACCTCATGGAAACGTTAAGGAGAGCTGGCTTTTGCTGACAGGATTTCCTATAGAGTTGAATAGCAGGGTGTTGAATTGTCCTTCCTTCCAAAGATGAAATGCTAAGGAACAGGTAATTATTATAAATGATCAAGTGCATTTAAACACAAACTCCAGGTGTGAGATCCTGCCCCTGTTGTTATATGTAGGGGCTCCCAACACAGGCATTCTCCAAAGGATAAAATGCCTGAAGTGACCAAAAGCAAAAGACTAAAATGGGAATGAAAGCTGTTTCAATTCTCATTCCCCATTTTAATTGGTCAAAGACCAAAGAGACAGGTAGGATAAATCTATATAATACCAGTTGTCTTTAAAGGCCCTAGTAATTTAAACTGGGGTTCATACTGTAGTACTCGGCGGGGGGGGAGGAGGGGGGGCTGATCTTAGAACTCTTTCTTCTGCTCTGTTGGCCTTTTGCTGCATGTGCTAAGATGTTTGCTGATTAAATTCCTTCTAAGAAATTAGAGGGGGGGGACCTTTGACCTATGTAATTTAGCTATGAGCATAAGCGTTGAGTATCAGAGAGAGTGGAGCAGAATCCTTAATAGGGACCAAGATTTAAAAACAACAGGGTAACCCTTGCAGCATCTGGTTGCGGAGATCATGTGTACCGTGGAGGTGGTGGGTTAAGACTCAGGGTAATAAAACCAAGAGTGGCACAGAAAAGCAGAAATTTGGAGAGTTTCTACATAATAGTGTATGCTTTAAGGCCAGACCTGTTCCACCATTTTAGATGCTTATGTGTATTTAAATGTCTAAATGCAACTCTATTCTACCCTGAAGAGCCATGAATGTAAAAGGAAGCGGGGGAACCTCAGTACTCTCTGACTTATCTGAGGGCCAGAATAATGGCAAACTACAGAAGTGGACAGTTTTTCAGAGACTCAAGCAGGGAAGAGATAGGATCAGATTTAAGGACTCAAATCTACTTATGCTCATAGCAGGTAATAGGATTTAGCCCTAAATTCCTAGGAATGTTGCAACATAGGCCTGTGTGAAGTTTTGGTCCCTGATTCAATTCGGCAGCGATTCGGCCTGATTCAGTGGCCAAATGTCAGAATCCAAATCAAACCAGAGGGCCCTTTAATCTCTCCAAATTGAATTGGAACCCTCTGAATTGATTCAGAAAGATTTGGAAAAACTCAGCAGTTCCAATATAAACACAGCTTTAAATGTTTTTCCTACAAAGCTCTAGGTAGCAGGCAGCTCATAAATGCTGTGATGCTGGGGTGGATGGAGTAATCCACAGAAGCACCGGGGGCTCCCCAGTACGCTTGGCAGCAGACCTGGAACTGGACTAAAAGCAGTTCTGGTCCACTTCCAGGTCTGCCAGAAAACACGTGGGGCCCCTGTGCCCCCTGGCTCAGCAACTGGTGGCTCTTGGGTCTGGGGGGGCATCCAGTATCTGCCCATGACTGATCTCTGAGCTGTGGGGGTGCAGGGGGACCCCCCTGTGTGCTTCCCGAAAGAAGTCTTTCTGGTCCGCTTCTGGGTTTGTTGCTGAGCACACGGGCGGGATGCTCCTGTGGAATGCTCCATCCGCCCCAGTGTCGCAACATTCACGAGCGGTGCTGGTACCTTGAGGTATGTAGAAAAAACTTTTAAAGCTGTCTGTGTCCAAATCATTGATTCTCTGAATCATCATTTGAATCTTCAGATTCAGCTGAATCAAATCAGGGATGGCGATCTGAATCAATGAATCAAATCATTGTCCCCGGTTTGGGCCAAATCCGAATCGAATAGGGCCTTCTTCACACACCCATAGTGCAACATTGGCAACAGCCTCAGTGTAGGTTTATGGGAGCTCTTGCAGTTTTTATGCAGGATTTAAAACTCCAGAGTTGCTTTTTATGTGTTTTCCCATAAAGGCAGTTTTCTTAGACATGAAATAAAAGATGAAATTCTTCTCTGAGATTGAATATTATATAATAATAATACAAGGATTAAAATGTTACAATCTATTATAAAGAAGGGACAAGATCATTTGATACAGAGCTAGTTTGTAGCAGTCTAGTTCTTACTGGCTACAGGTGAGACGCTGTTTAAATCTGAGTGCTGTAGTATAACTGCACTGATAGACTCTCTTTAGGTTTCTATTGGTTGTAGGAGGGAGCAGCTGTAGCAGCAGCTGCAGTGGTAAGAGCCAAGTGGTGGACTGGGGTGACACATCTTACAGATTAAAGATAAAGCTAATAGACAATTATCAAACACTCTGGAATACAGGCAGGAGAAAGTATTTGTTTATGGTCAGGCAAACACTATTTAAAGGATGTAGTTTTTACTTTAAACAAAACACAGTATCCCTCTTGCCCTGGTGAGAATAGGTTTGACAGTCTCAGCAAAATTGTGACTACAAAATGTTTTTGTAACAGGGATATCTTATTTCCATATGAACATTTGTACCCTGGCATCTGTTCTGGCCATTTTGGACCTATGTTGTTTCCTTGATTATTTATTATTTATTTATATACTTTGGTTACCTTGCTAACAATGCATTTAAATCTAATAGCCTGATAAATGAAACAGACAGATCCTTTCCATCTGTTGAGGAAGCTTTCTTTAAAAAATCAGATAAAATAGAATGACTATTTAATCTCACAGTATTCAGAGCTCAGTGCAAACTCAACCTTTCAGTCACAATACATGTCTAGTAGTTTATATTTTAAATTGATAATAAGCTAAGGAGACAAAGAAGCTTGGTTGCACCAAGAGTTTATAATATGAACTACTTTTCCTAATAGCCCTGTGGAAAGACTCGTCTGTGCTAAAGTTTAATTTCATTCCCTCTTCCCTCCCTGCCCCATTAAGAAGTAATTAGAGAGTATAAGTATATATTCTTTGAAGAGCAATAAAAACATTCTGCTGAAAAACTATAAACTAAGAAAGGCTTACTTAAAGAAAGAAGAGTCCTATGACATGTTGTGAAGGGTTAGAGCTGCTAATATCCATATCAAAGGAAGATATTTGTTAGGATTGGAAAATGATAAGGTGTAAATACAACAGTGCAGTAGTGCCAGAGCAAAAAAACAATAAATTACTCAGTCAATAGGGTTGTAGTTAAGAGCAGGCACAGCTTTTCATGATGTTTGTCTAGCTGATAACATCATTTACTATATACATATCCTTCTATGTACACATTTTGTTGCTTTTCATATGCATTTTCCACAGCTGGTGTGCATGTTTATTTATGGATCTACAGCCCTTTCTGCAAATATTGCTCTATCAAGCTGTCCATTTGTCAGAATTTATAAATGAGCTGTATTTCAAGCGCATTTGTACAATTATCCATATGAACCTAAAGCTATCTATGTGAGTTATCCATGAGATTTCCTGTGTTGTCTGTTATTTTTGACAGATAAAAATGAAGTGTGTATGCAGATATAGTATGAAGGATACTCTTTCCATTTTTACATTTTACTTTTAATCAAGGGGGAATTGCCAGTGTGTTTTCTGGTGCTCCCTGGTGGCCAAATATAATGTTTGCAGGTTTTGGCAATGAACACGTTGAGCAAATGTTGGCTGAAACTTTCCCTTACGTAAAATTGCTGCTTTCTCAAAACCAAAACGTTTTGTAGAACTGAACTCAGAGCTGAGACTTGAATTTACCTCCCCCAGAGCCTGTATGGTGTGCAAAAAATGAAAGCAACAACTTCTAGTTCGCAAATGCACAGCTACCAGCAGCAGATGTTTTTTTTTTTTGTTTTTTTTTCTTTTTCAACCGCCTCCCCCACCCCCCAAAGTTGGTACCTGGGGAAGTTGAACAATTGCTCTCCCCCAGTTATGCAACCTTATGAATACCTTATCTACCAACCCTACTGGTCATAGGTGCTGACTTATATATTTGCCTGGGGGGCTGCATCTAAGATGATGGACATGTGGCAAGTTTTATATAATATTTCAGGTGACAGACCTCTTCCTGAGAGGGACCAGGATCCTTGAGCCCCCATATACTCAACTGCTCTGCTGCTGGTTATTTTGGAATTCTAATTTTCTCCCTCCCTTCCCTCCAAGATGGGTGTTTTTTTTCTTTTCCAAATTGTCAGCAGGTATCAATGACCATGTAAAGATATTCCATTTCTGTCAGGAGAATTGCCACTCTCCTGATAGAAGCCACAGGCACTTCAGCTTTCTCTTCCAGCGCAAAAATAGTGATTCTGGGAAAAAAATGACCTGGCTCCATCCATGTAGAAATCGCTCAAGGGAGAAGGAATGTTTATGCACTTTCCTGTAGCTAAATTTATCCTGGAGACCAGAAGCATTGGAGCCAGAGGAAAGGCTCCTGTCCCTTTCAGAAACTGGAGTCACCCTGACCTGGAGAAGGGTGGCACACCTGTGTCCTGCCCTTCTTGTAGACTGGGAGGGGAGGGAAGGGGCAGCTGCCTGTCAGCTCCTTACACACTGGAGACCTTGGTGTGAGAAGATAGTAGGGGCCTTGCCCTTCTGCTTCATCTTTTCCACTTCTGGGCACCACAGGGAAAGAATGGCACCACAAGCCTCCTGCCTACTTCTCACTCTGGAGTTTCCAGAGTAGCGTTTTGTCCTATTGCTCCAGTCCCCTTGAGAATGGGAGCCTTTTCCAAGACTAGGATCTCCCTAGTCTCAGGGTGCTGCAAGGAGTCTGTACTGCTTCCTCTCTTGAAACCATTTCTAGTGGTGGAAATTTTCCACTGCCATAAATAAATGCTTGTTGCAGCCAAAATTTTCTCTTCATTAGAATCAAACTACACTTGAAGACCACTAGAGGCAAGGATTGTTGTGAGTGATATCTTTCTTAGGAGTAGCTATGCCTGTGCTATGCTATAGGTATTTCCCATGCTTCTGAATTTTGCTGGTTGTCACCTAGGGCTGCAAAGGAATTTTTTCTCCTTCTGTTATTACACGTGTCAAGGTTTTTTGTCCACCTTCCTCAGAAGCATTGGGTGTTGGTTGAAGCCAAAGCTGGGGATTTTGACTGGGGTGTGCCAGTGCCCTTGTTGAGACTACAACACAAAGCTTCCTGCCTAGCAGGTCTTGCCCCTCCACTCAGAGTGAAACTGATTGCCACACCGATCATGCTGTCCAAATCTAAGAGTTACCCATAGTCTAGAGAAGCAACTGACATCAAAAGGTGTGTGTGCAGAATCTGAGTGTTGGGGAGCCGGGAAGCCAGAAGCAGGAGATCTGTCTGAGGAGCCGGGTCAGAGATCCAGAAAGTCAGGCAGAGCATGAAATCAGAAGGCCAAATGGGTCAGGTAACCAAAAGGTGAAAACAGGAGCCGGGTTAGGGAGCTGAAGGGTCAGGTCAAACTCAGAGCCCATGAGCGAGTCAGGTGGGGTAGCAAGACAGTCTGTCAAGGAGCTGGTAGAGGCATGAGCTGAGGGGGAAGCAGCCTGGGTACAGGTTGAGCCCTGTTGCTCAGACACTTTCCCTTCCAGAACAGGTTTTTTTAAAGCAAAGGGTGAAGAGAGAGTAGGTGTCTAGGCCCCAGTGGAAGGTCCTAGCCACCTGTGTCCTGCCTAGATGCTCAGCTTGGGATGTGGCAGACCAGGATGAGCAGCTGTACTGGGCAGGCTGAGGCCCTGCGTTTGAGGTGATGGCTTGACAAGGAAATAATTTTATCTTCTGGTCAGATTGGTACGGGCTGTGGGGGTCTTTTGCCTTCCTTGGTAGTGAGGGGAGGGGTGGGGAGGTGCGCATGGCCATCTTCCTTGGATCTCTCGAGTGTATTTTAACAACCCTTGCAGCAGCAGGTCATTGACCACCACTGTCCCTCTGCTTTACCTGTTGCAGGTTAACATACTATGCTTTGTGATTGTATAATAGGATTGCCTGGGTAGTTTTAATAATAGGTTGAACAAAGTGTTGCTTGGGATGGTTTGGCAGGAGGTTGGACTAAATGTCCAGAGGTCCCTTTTAGCCTACTTTTCTGTGATTGGATCAGCTGAATGTTTGGGATAGATCTACATAAGCTTTCAAATGCAGGGCACTTCAGGATGTATTTCTGACCTGAATGCATGGTCAATATCTAAGTCTATCCCAACTATGCAACTGGTCCAATAAAAGATTTTAGCCACAAAAATCCTTGCTGCTCTCATATTTCCTAGACCATCATCACAACAACATCACTCTAGTGCTCCCAAAACATTTTAAGTTTGTAATTTTTTAGAAAAACAAAAATGTTTTCTATCCAGCCCTAATAGCGATTACATTTTGGGACCCCTGAAATAGTTGTTTTGTTCAGAAAACAAATACTTTAAACCTTTCACAGCATTTTCTGGGGCTTTTACATTTCAACTTTGAGCATGAATTTTGAAAACTTTGTTTGAAACAAGCAAAATCTCCAAAAAATCATAATCTGCCTTTAAGGCTACCCTTTTAGCAAACAGATTTGAAGACCTTTGCACCTGAACTTTTTTACATAGATCTAGGAAGAATAGACAGCCCACTTCCCAAACAGGTTCCTTGGTTCAAATGCAGTACCTTAATATGCACAACTGTTCTCTGTATTTCCTCTCTAAGATAATATACAAACAGTGGAGGCATTTTAATATAAGTCAAATGTATGACCTGATGACAGATACCGAGCAGCGACCAACCTAAGTTGTCTGCATACAACAGTTCTTTCTAGCTATGCCAGAGAGAGAAAGGAAAAAGTAGAATACTGTCCCCTTTCCAAGTGAAACTTCCCTTTAAAATACAGGGGAACATGACCTCTTCTTTTTCAAAGGCTTACTTTGATATACTTGAAGGAGACATAGCAGAAATTTTAAGATGAAAATATTTTGAGTAATTTAATGTATTGTTTGAGGCAGTCAGCCCAGTTTTAATCTCATGGGTGGGGTGAGCACCTAAAGACAACTGTAGTTATTAAAATGCAACTTTCACACAGGAATAGATATGGAATAAGAGGCTGCAGTGTTGCTTTAGATGTTGATATTTTAGTATCTATTTGTCTACTTGTGTATGGTCCCGCTCATCTGAGTAGTGAGTACCACATGAAGATAGCATGGCACTATTTAAAGGATTATCGTGCTTTGACTAAAATCGAGTTTTGTTCCTCACATGTTGCTTACCTCAGTTCCCTTTGTTCTGGAGTTCACCTGGTGTACTTTTCTTTATTTCTTGTCCTAACACATTGTGCATTGCTGGCATGCATTGATAAAAAGCTGAGCTTTGCACCAGAGGTAGCTGTGCTTTGAAAACTTTCATAAGGAAAAGTCTAAGTATAAAATATCATTAAAGACCTGCTTTCTTCAGTTAACTGGAGAAACAACAGCAACAACTTTTACATTTTCTGCTATTTTTGCCACCTCAGCTAAGGGATCTACAAGGCAATATGAAGAAGCTCTAAAAATTGAGGGAGGGCTGTTTTTTTTCTATGATAAGATGGGGCATTAATTCCCATAAGGCTTTTGACACTGTCCCCTATAACATTATCATAAATAAACTAAGGAAATATGCTGTAGACGAGACTGCTCTAAGGTAGGTACATAACTAGTTGGATAATCATGCTCAAAAAGCAATCATCAGTAGTACAGATCACAGGAGGTATCCACAGGGATTCCCCTGGGGTAAATTCTAGGTTTGATACTATTTAATATTTCCATTCATGATTTGGAGAACAGAATGGAAAGTGCATTTAGTAAATTTGCGGTTGACAATAATTTGGATTGGTTCCAAGTCACACTAGAGAACAGGATTAAGATCCAAAATAACTTGGATACATTGGAAAAATGGTCTAAAATAGGATGAAATTCAATAAGGATATGTGCAAAGTACTATACATAGGAAGGAATAATTGAATATACAAATACAAAACAGGGAATCGCTGCCTGGGCTGCGGAAAAGGATTGGGAGGCTATTGTGAATAACAAGCTGCATGTGACTCAATAATTTTGCAAAGAAATCTAATAGCATATTGGGCTATGCTAATAGGAGTGTTTTATTCAAGTCCCAGGGACCCTACCTAGAGTATGTCATGCCTAGTTGAGGTATCATCCTTTAAGAAAGATGTGGAAAAATTGGAGAGAAGGGCAACACAAGTGATTAAAGTTCTAGATTAGATATTAGGAAGAACTTTTTCACTATGAGGATGGATAATCAGTAGAACAGATTACTAAGAGTGGTGGAGTTTGTCATCAAAACTTTTTACGTGCAGGTTGGATAACTTTTGTCTTAGATGTTTTAGACAAGGATGATCCTATCCTAAGCAGGGGGTTGGACTAAATAGCCTCTTTAGGGCCCTTCCATTGTTATTTTTCTGATGCTCTGATAGGTCAGTCTTGGTCTATCATTTATGATTAGCATCCTTTTTCATAAATAGTATAGAAGAATAGCTCTGTTGTTACTTTCATTCTGCAGCTGGTGTTAAAAATCAATGTAAGCTTATGGCGATATAAGCACACATCCTCAGGATTTGCCAAAATATAACTGAAGAGAATATTTTTGGAATGACAGGGAAAACATATGGTTTTGTTAGAAAGTTGGCTCAGTGTGTACCAGCAACAAATAAAGCCAACATCTGTAGATAACACATGGAACAAGTGTCTAGTTCTGTACCAAAACACAGTCCTAGGAAACATGTTTATCATTGTGATGCTACCATGTCATAAATCTTTGTGATATTCAAGCTCAGCAGAATGTATTATGCTGCTTGAACCTCAGAACTCCTTCATGTTCCTGCCATAAATGTTGATAGTGGCGTTCGCACTGCAGTACTTTGCCATTCAACATGTTGGACCTGAAAACTGATTCAGAGTTAGTTCAAGTGGTCAATATCCTTCTGTGCTAGATGGCATCAGAACTTTTTCAAATCAGTGAGGCACACCTATCCTGGCAACGACAATTAATTGAAATGCAACAAATTAATTTAAATGCAACAAATTTAATTGCATTTAAATTTGAAACCAGGCTTGTGCCATATTTAATAAATGGACCAGAATGAGAAATCCCTCATCATTAAAGCTTGGTCCTTTTACCAAGGCAGAATAGGGCATTGGCATCTTTTGATAAATGAGAGATGATAGGTAGGTTGGGGGCGTAGTCTTGGAAGTTGTAGCAGGACACTAAGGTGCCTGCTACTGAGAGAGCCTGGAGGGGTGCTGGTTGCCAGGGCAATGGGAGGCAGCAAACAACCCACACCTGCCAGCAGTCAGCTAGCTATAAGGGGCAAGGCCTGGCTCTGATGTGGGGGGAGCGGAGACCAGAGGCAGTTCCTGACCAACATCTAAGACAGAAAGAGCTCCCTGCCAGCAGCCAGAGACAGAGAAGCTCCTGGAGCAATGGTGCGGGGAGAAGCTTGACTGCAGGTACTGCTTGCAGAGAAAAGGGTAGCAGCTCCGACATGGCTAAGCCGGAGCAGCCAGGCTTAGCCATGGTTTAAGTTTGGTTTAAGTTGTAGCCAAGAGGCTGGAGTTTATATTGCAGTTTGTTTAACACCGGTGGTTTGGGTGAGACTATAAGGGGACGGAGGAGGCCTCATAGGGGACTCACGGTAGAGTGAGGACCCCAACCCCAGTGAGGACACAGAGTTCAGGGGTACAGACCCCAGCTCCAGAGCGGAGCCCAGCGAGAGGGCATCCTTGCAGAGGGAAGAGCCCAGCCTGGCGAGAGGGCAACCTGGCAGAAGGAAGAGCCCAGTCCAGTGAGAGGGCAAATTTGCAGAGAAGGCCTCAGTGTGGGCCTGGAGAGCCCCAGGAGCGGGCTACCTTGCGGAAAAGGCCCCAGTGTGGGCCCGGAGAGCCTCAGGAGAGGGGCAGCATTACGGAGAAGCCCCAGTGAGGGCCTGGAGAGCCCCAGGAAAGAGGCAGCATTTCAGAGAAGCCCCAGTGAGAAGGGCAGCAGTACAGAGAAGGCCCTAGTGAGAAGGGTGGCGTACAAAGTAGGCCCGCAAGGCTTGGATGCGCAGGACCCGGAGAAGGAGAACTGTGGCCAAGTGGAGGAGAGGTAGGCTCCTTACAAAAACACACATCATCAAAGTCATGGCGGATGAGAATAGGAGGGTGCAAGTCCGAAGCTTGGCACAGTAGAGGCGGCGGCAAGGGGTAGCACGGTGACCCTGCCGTCCCTCCGGTTGCAGAAGTGAAGTCAAGTAGTTTGGATTGATGTGATGGAAAAGTGTTGTGTCCTTATTATAACTTTGTATGTGTTTTAATTAGATATCTTCCATGTTATGGTAGTGTGAGAGTGATGTAGCTGTAATGATCCAGAAAATACACAAGAGGCAAGAATGTCTTAGGGTGATATCTTTTATTGAACCAGCTATGTAATTGGGATACTGTTAGACAAGCTTTCAATGCAAGACATTCTTCCTCATTCTTTATCCAAACTACATAGTCCAATAAAAGGCCTAAGACATCCTTGACTCTTGCATTTTTAGAGGTGCTTTTTTATTGTTTGGTAACACTCCAGGTTAGAAGCACTAGTAAAAAGCCTCTGGTCTCTGCAGTGTCAATTCATTTATTTGCATAGATCAAAATATTTTGAAAGTTTCTGAATGACTTTATCTAGCAGTCTTCTTCATGCTGTCATTTGAATGTACTGCAAATCTACAATGCCTCTGGGCCTGCCATGTGCATCAAAAATGCTATGTGTTTCACCTTTTCAACTTCTCTTCAATACCACCTACTTTGAGAAAAATTTGGAAGCCCTGCAGCCACCACTTCAAATTCTCTGCCAAGTTTCTTTCAAAATTGAGGCTTCATTTGCTCCATTTTTGTCTCGCACTTCTATTATATGGTGTCAAACTCAGTTTTCTTCTGACACCATATAATAAAAATGTGATACAAACATACACATGTGTTGGCAAGAGCTGCTGCTTACTACTTGCTCCAGTTGTAAAATGTGAGTTGGGGTAACAAAGGTTCATAGTCCTATTCTCTGAGTCCATTGGCTTGTGTTACGTTGGGTCAGTAGTTTTCAATGTTTTTAGACTCAGGGTACCACTTCATAATGTTTCTGAATTTAGTGGTACCCCATTTAAAAAACAAAACCAAACCAATTCACTCTTTTTTTTATTACAGAAAACTAATAGAGCAATTCAGGATTCAGAAAGACCACAATAGGTGGTTTTAACACTATGGATTCCTACTTGAAATCTCTGGATTTGACTTGTGAATCATGTGTAGCTGTCTGCATACCTAACAGTGCAAATATTATGTGGTACCCTTGAAAGAATCTCACAGCAATGCAGGGTGCCAAGCGTATGACCCCTCTGACTGATTGTTAGAGCAAGAATCCCAGCTCTCCTTAGTTTTTCTCTTCATAGGCATCCTGCAATTCAGTTAAAAGCCCTGTGTCCTCAGTATTCAACTAAAAGGATTATAATATGGTATTGCACCCTGATGTGTAATGGCAAGCCAGAACACACTCAGGTCCAGATTCTTATTTATACTAAGGCTCGTTTACATTGCTCTGCAGTATATAGAGCCTTACAATGGATGTTACTTGGTATACTACTTTAATGTTTTCATGCACTGCCGGGGAACCTCAATGCAAATAAAATGAGTCTGATGTCTTATGATCTAAAAATAGAACCAGACCCAATGTTAGAAGGTAAAACAAAAACAAGCAGGCAAAAATGATAAACTGAACATATCATTTCTTACTCAGTCTAAACACCTTCTGGGATTTCATGGTAGAAACACACATGGCAAGCAGTTATCATAACATTACCCATGAGTAACTGAAAGCAGAAGGACCTATGGAACCTGCACATTGTCTAAACAGGGGGTTAGATTAGATTTTTGTAAAGTCATTTATCACCCTAGCTTCTATCGGCTTGACTTCCTCCTGTGATAGGGTGGTGAATAACTGGGGGCATACTCTGGAAAATTTAAAAAGGAGGAAATGTCATACCATTTTCAAAACAAATCAGAAACTAATCCAGTTTCATTGGACAGGGCTGAATGGACAATTAAAGAGAGCATGCTTTTAATTTTAAATCTTACAACACTGCAGAAATCTTTTTGCAAAATGTAACACTTGATTACATTGTTGTAGAAGTGATTCTTCTAAGATGGGGTGCAAATAAAGGTTATTTATGGCAAGAGTGCATGCAAGCCAGGAGTATAACATCCAGCCCAATCCAGATTTGTACTGTATTTTTCTCTTGAATATAGTTTATATCTGAAATACGTTTCTTGTTAAAGTTAAAGCACATACTTTATACAAAGCTAAGAACCATTACCTGTTGCCTCCACCATTCCTTCTAGGATTACAACAATTTCTAGTTCCTCTTTGGGCAGCTGGGTTTTGGAAATCTCCCAGAAAGGACTCTGCTGGTTAATTTCATGACTGATGATCAGCGGTGAGACCAAAAAGAGACGATCATCCCCAGTGTAATAACCCACGTTGATATCTGTCTGGTTGAGTGGTATAAATTCCCCCTCCTTGGTCTGTTTAGATTTGATCAGTTTTGCCCGTATTGATGCCTCCACAATGTGTGAATTCCTAAGGTCTCCTACACGGAACATCAAACATAGTTTCCCATCCCGCATGGAAATGACAGCATTGGTAGAAAAAACCAAGGTTTCTGCTCTCTTCTTGGGTTGAGATATTTTTACAAACATGCAACCAACCATAAAAGCATTGACAATAGAACCTAAAACAGACTGAACGAGTAGCAGAATAATTCCCTCAGGACATTGGTCTGTGATGACCCGATAGCCATAGCCAATGGTGGTTTCTGTCTCGATTGAGAATAAAAAAGCTGAGACAAACCCGTTGAGGTTACTGACACATGGGGTCCATGAAGTGTCCCCTATATGTTCCATATCTCCTCGGATGTAAGCAATTAGCCACCAGATCATTCCAAAGAAAAGCCACGTCACAGTATAAACCATGACAAAAATAAACAGGTTGAACCTCCATTTGAGATCGACTAAGGTAGTGAAGATATCAGTCAGATAACGGTAAGTCTCTCTCACATTTCCATGGTGGACGTTACATTTCCCATCTTTCCTGACATACCGCTGGATTTTTCTCTTTGTACATTCTTTGTTTATATGTTTTGGCAGATCCTCTCTAGCTTGTTTGGGCAACTTTGGGTGGTGAATAGTGACAGGGCTCTCTATGTCCTGGTCCATTGAGTCTTCTTCCAGTACATTAGCTGCCATTAAAAAAAAAAAAAAAAAAGGAGGCATATTAGTATTTATATGCATATAGATGACTAAGAAAACATACAATTCTTCCTGTATTAATGGCATGAAATGAATATTAATTAATTCGGCATCATCATTCTTCCTGCATTTATCTGATGCTTAAGGTAAAAGTCAAATGGTGCCAAACTAGTTTAAATTACTTGATCATCATTTGGAAATCCTTCCTTTTTCCTTTGACAGGCTTCCTATGTAGAACTTTAAGGGGCTGATCTTGTATACACCAACGTTTAAATTCTACAATAAATGTTCAAAAATGCTTCCCCCCCACCTTTACAATGTAATAAATGAAGTTGCTTTTGTGCTAAGAAAGATCTCTTGAGAGACAGTGCAGATAAAAATGAGGAAATAGATTTGCTTGGGAGCTTGAGTAACTGAGATGAGCAGAGAAAATGAGTAATTGTTAAACTATTTTTTATTGATTCCATTGCTAAGAGGAAAACATTAAATATAAATTTAAGTAGTTTAAAAAGCAAACACTTTTTTTAGGGAGCCAATCCTGCTTTCATTGACTTCTGCAGAAGGAAGATTGGGCCTTATTATAGAATCCTTCACTGGCAATTCAAACTGGTTTGTGTACAATACAAATGTTCACTGTCCTGAGACCGTGCAGTCTGTGTCTTTTTCTTACTAATGAGTACATGCAGTAGTTGCAGGGCTTGGTGTAGTTTTAATTCACTTGGTTAAGCACCCAGAAATGTGGCAATTAATCTTGGCATGCTGTCCCTTGTACTTGGGTGCTATCCTACCTGTCATGATATATGGATGCCTCCCAAATATTTATACATAGAAGTAATGTAATATTTTCACTCTTTTGCTCCTTTCCAGTTTTTGGGGAAGAATAGCTTGATTAGCTTACAGAGTTTTGAGTTACCGCAAAGAACCTACTGAGGCAAAGCTAACTCAAATTAATCAGTTCTGAGATTAGTTCAGAATACTGTGAGGGCTGTGATAATTCTTATCTCTTGTGAGAATGATGTAACAGCAGCCCCTGTACAATTTACATTTTTCTCCTGCCATTTGGCAGTGTTGTTCCATTGGGATATAGTGGTTATGGCCATGGAAAGAGATGTGATCTCTCTAGCTAGGAGCAATAACATGTAAAGCTTTGAATATCAAAAGAGACCTTAAGCTAAAGTTTCTATTCAGTAGGGAACCAGTGCAGGTCCAAATGATTGAGTTGAATTGTTCTTAGCAACTAATGTTGCTAAGCAGACTGTCTACTGAATTGTGTCATTTACAGCTTTTTTTTTTATGGCTTCATCTTGCAGGAGTCAGAGGCTTCTCTCAAAATCCAGGCAAAATCAAAATATACACCAAAATCATATTGCAAATACACCTGCCCTTTTGTCCTGTTGTCATCTTAGCCATGCCTTTGTATCACAACAGCCTTTAATGTGACCTGAAGAAGAATGTCTTGCATTCAGATGCTTGTCTAATTCTATCTCAAGTATGCAGTTGGTCCAATAAAAAATTTAACCTAAGTAATCCTTGCTTCTCACATAATTTCTGGACCATTTTGGCTACATTATTCTAACACTACTTTAATGTAAAAAGGCACACAGGCTAGCAATAACATGGAAACCCACCAGCAGTTTTGTGATTCAGTGCTATACAGTTCCATTCAGCATAATTTTTTCATTTTATTGATGTTTCTTAAAAGAGCAATGTTGTTCAAGCTAATGAAAGAGGAAGCCTTGCAATCATAGTCTGAACTAGTCGATTCTTGATGAACTTTTATTCCAGTTGGTGAAGGTGCGACGATTGCCATTAATGCTGTATAATATATGATCAAGTAAACAGATACCCTAAAAGATATGAAATAACCATATGGGGTTGAATTAAACTAAAGCCCAAAGATTTGAAGTTAAGGTTTTGCAGTTTGTGCTTAATTCATTACTGCAGCTAAAAGAATTTCAGTTCAATTCATTAATGAAAATCACTGGAGTAATAACCCCAGAAATACCCATGACTGGATTTTGAAGCTTCTGGCTTTGTGGCTTTTAATATAACATATATTAGATTGGTAACAATTTAATGAGGTTTATTATGTTTAAAGCGCTGGAAATATTTTGCTTTACCTTGACATTTAGGCCTGGAAAGAGACACTGGGTGCGTCTACATGCGATGATACATTGTTGTGGCAATGTGTTATGACCATGTAGCATTGGTGGCCACAAAATTTGATGCCACAGATACATTGCTATAGCAGCATGCTCCCTCCCGATAGCGTATTGCTAAGGCAACAGAGCGGCTAAAAGTAACTGTGCGCCACTAACACAGCAGAGTATGGGCTGTTACTGTGCCATCATCTAGTACTTCCAAAAAGAAGTACTAAATGATGGCACAGTAACAATGGCACTGTAAGCCATTGCTTCCTCGGATACCTTTGGCAATGCACCTCATTTTTAATCTGGAAAAGAGACTGTAAGCGTGCTATGTAATACAGGGGGGACCAATGCATTAGTTTCACTTGTGGCTTTAGAAGGAATTTGAAAGGAGGTAAAGGTTTACAACAATTTTGCACTAGATTCTCTTATCCACTTTGTAAAAGGGATGCTTTGTTTTAAAAGGGCTTCTTTATAATAAAATAGTTTTACTTTGATAGTGTAAGTACTTTGAGGATCATAGTATCTCGGATCAGAAGGGGCTAAAGCAGGCCATCTAGTCTGACCCCCAGATTAGGATCTCAGAATGTTTTATGTTAGTTAAGCCTTTCTGTATGGTAGATGTCATAAATGATTTTTACATTGAGGGAATTGATGTACAAAGAAAGTGTAGGCCCCCATTTTTCCAGTGAGTTTGTAGGAAGAACAAAAAGCCCCTCTGTGCTCCCAGAGCACAGTGAGTGCTGACTGCTATTGTGGGTGGTCGTCTTGCCCATTGGTCTTAGCATGAGGGAAAGTTCTTTCTCACTCCTGTGAGACTGCAGGGGCAATTCACAATGTGGCCCTTGGTACCAACACTTTGAACAAAGCACTTCCAAATAGCTTTTTATAATTAGATAGATTAGATCCATTAGATAATAATTAGGTTAGTTATAATTTTATAATTAGATAGATTAGATTAGTGGCATTGGCATCTAGAGGGTGCACTCAGGTGCATGTGCACCCTCTGAGCGTGGCGGTACATCCCCTATGACAGTATCAGCGGTGCCTGTGGGCGTTTACCACCAGTTGCTGCCGACACTGCTGGCAGCATCTGTGGGCAATCTGAGATTGCTGCTGGCTGCCACCAATGCTGCCAGTGGTGTCTGCAGGTGGTTGTCGACCACTGATTAGCGCTTGCCGATTTTCCAGCCCCCCCCCCCCGCCAACAGTGCTGTGGCTGCCTGCAGGAGCTCACCACTTAGCTCCACTGCCACCTGCAGGAGTTCACCATGCCCCACCAGCCTCCAGGGGCACATGGCGTTCATGCACAGTAGTATTTTAATTTGCACCTATTTCCATAGACCACCTTGTCAACAGGCTTTTACAAAGACTAAGATCACATTGCAGCTGCTAGGTCATCTGCATTATTTCTGTCAGCAGTTTCCAGTGCTAACCATTATAAACTCTCTGGAAGGAGAAATTCAGGTCAATAATCTTTTTCTGGTGAATTGAAATGTCTTGTTACCGCTTTCAGCCATTTAGTAAATTGCATCCACACACTCCAGGTATGTTTCCAGCTCTGATTTCTAATCAGATTATTAGCAGTCTGACACTCCCTTTGGTCTGGATTCCAGCTTCAAAGTGAAATTTAGGAGCAGCAAATGCCTAAATAAATGATGCATAGAATACGCATCTTTGTGTTGCCAGGGAGATGCTGGAAGATCCTCTTGTGAGCACATGGCAGGACCTGTGTCATATCACAATGGCCAGTCAGCAGTCATTCAGTGATAGTGTGGTAGCTCCAAAACATTTTGTCTAATTATTAAACTACGTAGCTTATGCTATTTATTTAATTTTATTCTCTGAACAGTTATATAATGACTGTCATGCTTCTAGTAACACAGGAGCAAATGGCTGCTCTCTGACTTAGGAGCTATTTTTACCCTCAGTGATTTTCATTATGATAAAAATATATAAATAATTAACCCACACATTGAATAAATATGTTGTACTGTGCACAGTTTAGGTGGTTTATAGGCCAGCCTCTGTTAAATTGGTGTGAATAACAGTTACACAGGTAGAAACACTAGTGTCTAGACTGAGTCTAGTTTTCAAAGTGATACTTCAAAGTTAGTCCTTTAGAGAGTTGCATATGGTACAGAAGTGCCTACAGGGCACTCATTTAACATTCTGTCCAATTATATGAATACATAAACATAAACAAGTCTCTTTTGTGGTTCACTCATGTTTAATTATAGCTGTACACAGTGATGCAAACTTGATGTTACCTGTATTAATAAGATCCCAAAAAGGAATCATTTTGGGTTAAATTTTATTCTACCTGTTGTGCACAAATTGGACTTTAGTGCCTACACCTGATTCTATTCCAACCTCCTTGAGTCCCTGAGAATCCATTAATGCATCTACTTTTGTAGCAACCACCCTCTTATCCTTTAGATCAGGGCTGTCCAACTCATAGCCCACAAGGCTAAGTGTAGACAGTCAAAAAGCCCAAGGCTGAATCGATCGAATCTTTGCAGGTTAGTCCAAGCTGCATAGATTGAACCAATAAGTGAACAGACATTCACTTTTGATTCCAGACATGTATCCATGTGTCTGCAGTGGCCCAGGCCAGGAGCCAGGGGCCGCTAGAGCACACTTCCTTGTTTGGCTGGAACAGACAGCTTGAGCCAAGGCTAGCCTACCCACCCTGGGAGAAGGTGTGGGGGCTGGGCAAGGGTTGTTGAGAGGTAGAAAGCATCCTAGGATGTTGGGGGGCTGAGTTAACTTGAATCTGGTGGGGATTTGGGACAGAAGTTTGATAAACTAATTTAACTTGAATCAGATAAATGTGATAATACATCCATCTTAAACTGGCTTCAGCCCTTTTGAAAGCAACTTATATCTACTGAACTTCTGTGGTGTTACAGATTTGAACCAGTTTTCGATCACTTACACCACTTTATGTGTAATTTGTATGTCTCTAGCCCAAAGGGTTAATTGTATGTCTCTAGCCCAAAGGGTTAATTTGTGATCCCCAGGCTCCCAGTTTGCTGCTGCTCCCTTCATTGCTTCAGCTACAACAGCCACTGAAGCTCCAGACTGACTCTCTCCTCCAGCTTCTGTTTCCCGCTTCACCAGGGCATAGGGCAGGGTGAGCTGATGCAGTTTATGTGCCTAACAGATGGAATTACAAAGGCGCTTGTATTCTTCTGGAGAACATAAATTTGACATTACTAATGTACTATCTTCTGTATAGGAAGGCAGAAAAGATGCTTCTGCCATTAACTTCATGGCTGCAAGTGAAAGAAATTAATACAAAACTGAAGTGCTGTTGGTATGAGTTATTTTCATTGTTGTAATGCCTGTATAAGTACTAAACAAAAAGAGAATCTGAAAGAGCATGCATCTTTTAAATAAAATGTTTATGTCCCTTTTGACTGTATATTATATTAGAGTTTTCTAATAAGAACAGTACATAAAATATTCAGGTGGTCTTACTTAAGAATATTATGATTTATTAGTCTCACCATTTGCAGCAGAGCTCTGCTATAAGGAAATCCAAGTTAATATTCCATAGTGAATAGTTTATTAGATGAATTTAGCCTCTTCATAGATTTGTGGATTATTTATGTATTATTTACTATCTTCCCAAATTTATTAGTAATTCAAAACCCTTCACCTAATTCCAAGAATATTTTTTTCTCTAGATTCTTTCCAAGCAGTCATTACAGCTATTTAAAATCCAAGTTGCATTAATTAGTTTAGAATATAGTTTGACTTGGTTTACATGGTAGTCTTTATCCTTTCTGATTGGGCAGAGTGGAAATATTTGCAATTTGTTTTAACTTTTCTGTCTCTGTAATCATTCCTGCCAGTAAGGTTGTTTCAAAGAGTATTTCTGGAACAGAAAGCTAATGCCAACATAGCTGAAGCAGAATCAGTTTTTGATAAGTGCATTCTCAGATGTCTTAAGTTCCTTATGGTATTTGGACAGGGTAATATCTGATATCCCTCTCTGCATACTCATTGTAACCAAAGTTGGTCAATGATGTGACATAAATTATGGCATGCTGCTGGAATTTGTTTCAAATTATTATTAAATGATCTCTTTACATCTTTTCTGTATGATTTCCAGAAATCCAGCTTAGCAAGTCTTGGATGATCTCTCTCCTCCCTATTGCTGCTGTAAGACTGTTGTCCTCTAAATCAGGAGGGGACTGCTGAGATGCATGCCATAAGCAACTGCCTCTGCTATGCCCAGCTCCTTCCTCTAGTTGAGTCCCCGACGTTCCTTTTCTGCTTGTGATCCAGATTAGATGGCAAGTCAGACAAAGTGTTTTCATTGTTCTTGATGAGGGTTGACAGAGGGATTTTGAAATATCTTGCCAGATCTCCATGGCTTGCTTAAGGCACTTTTTCAGTACTCTAAAAATGTGGCTTTGCTGAGTGTACACTGGCAGATATTTTCAGAATAGAGAGAGATTCACTTGCTTGCTGAACTACATTTTTATTACTCTCTGTGAGGCCAGGTAATTCTTAAACAGAAGAGTGGGTACTATATACAAAGGCATATATGCAAGATTTTGGTATTTGGCTGTTATATAGCCAATTAATTACTATAGCGAGACAGCATCATTACATCAATCTTTTCCTTTGTAAACTGCTTTTAGGTCTGCTCTAGTTTTATTGAAATTAGTGGACATTTTGGCATTCACTTTAACGGAAGCAGGATTGAATTTTCCAAATGCTTAATTAACATTAATTTATAACACTTCTTATTTATTTATATAGGATATGTGGAAGCATTATATTTAGATTATGTTGATCTAAATGCCTGATTGTAAAGATGTGCAGAGGGCTTAAATCATACACAACGTGGTGTGCCCAATCTTAGTGCACATTCTCAGATGAACTAACTTAGATCAAGATCGGGTTAACCCAGTCTAAGAAAAGGTTAACCTGATCTTGATCTTGCAAATTCCTGTATGCATTTGCAATGCAGCCCTAGTCCCAGAACTGCACTATTCTCATCCCCTACAACCTTGACTGGGCTATTTTTAGCCCCCTGACCTCCAGCCTGAACCCGCAACCCTCTCCCCACAGACCCACCTACCTTCCCTCTCTTCCCCTCTCCCAGACCTGTGAAACCCTCCCTGGACTTGCCAACTGCCCCATCCCTCCATGGACCTGCAGTGCACTCTGATCCCACCTGCCCCACCCCTCACCCTGAGTTACTTGCATCAGGTTCCCCATGCCATTCCCAGCAGCAGCGCACCACTGCACATATTCCCAATCTAGGTCTAGGTGGCTTAAAGTAAGCCACTAGACTGGGTGCAATGAACCCCTATGTGTTGTTTGTGTGTCAGATTTTATTGGCACCAAGATGATTTGAAACAGAAATCCAGATGAGTTAGTATATGGGTATATGTGTGATTTGAGTTAGTTTTGAGAAACACTTTTGCCTAAAGAAAATAGATTAAAGTGTATTTATGGTCAGACACTTGGGTGCAAGTGACACCTTATTATTGCACATTACTTGCTACATCTCTGTTATTCAAGCTCTGCTGACAAAATTTTTTTTTTATTGTTTTCTGTATGTTAAGGCCAACATAACTACAGGAGAGCCTGCTGGATAGTACCTTGCCTTTATATACTACCAATTAGCTGGTGTGTTTCAGAATCCAGATACTTTTATTATTGAGGATGACACTAACGTGTCATTTAGGAAGAACACCATTTTGTTTTTCAGGTACTGATTTGACCTTGTAGTTTTGGTCTTGTACACTTATTGCATCCATGTTTGAGAAGTCCCTGAGAAAAGCTAGAGAATGCTAAGATATTATTGTTACACCCTTTATCAATACTGATAAAGGGTGCTGAAGGGAAACCAGCACGGGTTTGTTAAGGGCAGGTCCTGTCAGACCAACCCGGTCACCTTCTATGACCAGGTGACCAAATCCATGGATGCGGGCGTCCCTGTCGACGTAGTCTTTTTAGATTTTTTAGTCTTTTTAGACTTCAGGAAGACTTTTTAGTCTTTTTAGACTTCGGGAAGGCGTTTGACACGGTCTCTCATCCCATCCTCATTAAAAAGATGGGGAGCTGTGGCATTGACCCCTACATGGTTGAGTGGGTCAGAAACTGGCTGA
>JAGPOW010003316.1:39020635-39045653 GCA_030014935.1 Caiman crocodilus
TGGAGAGCAGGTTTAGGTTGGACATTAGGAGGCACTACTTCACAGTTAGGGTGGCTAGGAGGTGGAACCGGCTTCCTAGGGAAGTTGTTCTTGCTCCTATCTTGGGCGTCTTTAAGAGTCGATTAGCTAGGTACTTGGCTGGGGTCCTGTGACCCTGGCACTTGTTCCTGCCACCGGCAGGGGGTCAGACTAGATGGCCTGCTCTAGGCCCCTTCTGACCCTAGATACTATGATACTATGAATACAAATCAGTAAGTGGTGTATGGGTCATTTTCAACCTGAATGGATATGGGCAGTGGGGTCCCCCAGGACTTGGTCCTCAGACCTGCGCTGTTCAAATCTTCATCAGTGACTTGGACGAGGGGGTAAAAAGCACCCTATTCAAATTTGCTGACGACACTAAGATGTAGGAGGATGTGGGTATGCTAGAAGGGAGGAACAGGCTGCAATCGGACCTAGACAGGTTACAGAGGTGGGCTGATGAGAACAGGATGGGTTTGAAACACTGACAATGGCAAGGTGTTGCACCGGGGTTGGGGGTGGGAAGAACCAGCAGCATACTTACAGGCTGGGGAACTCCCTTCTTGTCAGTGCAGAGGCAGAAAAGGATCTTGGAATCATTATTGATGCCAGAATGAACATGGGCCGACAGTGTGAAGACGTGGTCAGGAAGGCCAACCACACCTTGTCAATGCATCCACAGATGCATCTCGAGCAGGTCTAAGGAGGTGATCCTGCCCCTCTATGCAGCACGAGTCAGGCCACAGTTGGAGTACTGCATCCAGTTCTGGGTGCTGCACTTCAGGAGGGATGTGGACAACTTGGAGTGGGTCCAGGGGAGGGCCACTCACATGATCGGGGGGCAGCAGGGCAGGCCCTACGAGGAGAGGCTAAGGGACCTGATCCTGTTTAGCCTCCACAAGAGAAGGCTGTGGGGGGATCTAGTAGACTGTTACAAACTAGTAAGAGGGGACCAGCAGGCACTAGGGGAGTCCCTGTTCCCCTGAGCACTACCAGGAGTGACTAGAAATAATGGTCACAAGCTGGCAGAGGGTAGATTTAGACTAGATATCAGGAGGCGCTACTTCACTGTCAGGGTGGCTAAGACCTGGAACCAACTTCCAAGAGAAGTGGTGCTGGCTTCTACCCTGGGGGTCTTTAAGAGGAGGTTAGACGAACACCTTGCTGGGGTCGTTTGACCCCAGTACTTTTTCCTGCCATGGCAGGGACTCAGACTTGATGATCTGCTCAGGTCTCTTCCGACCCTACCAACTATGAAAGTATGAAATCCAGGTACATTAAGCCTAATGTCATTTCTGACAGGAACCAAGGGCAGATGAAAATTAATTTCCTAATTTTTTTTAGGGGCCCTGCGGGCCAGATAGAATGACCTCTGGTCATGGGCCGTATTTCACCCACCCCTGGTCTAAAAAAAGATATCAGATTTACCCAAAGAACCTTGTCTCTATGTCCTTAGGCCAACGTGGCTATAACCTACACCCCAGGAGACAGGAGAGGCATTTGGCTAATTTGTGGCCAAAAAAACACCTACCAAAAAACAGGTTGTGCCTCCACTGTTCTGAAGGAAGTGGTGTTTGTCAGGGCTGGAGAGTACTGCTGTCAGGTTCTGAAAGGTGGCCTGTAAATGAAAGCTTCCACACTTTCACATTTCAAATTAACTCATGGAACTGTTACAGGAATTATTTGAATGCTTGCCCATATGCCAGTGGTAAAAACTATAACTTCCCTTGCTTCTGAGGATTAGTTTATGCTGCAGTGAAAGGTGTAACTGCTGCATTAAATTATCTGGCTGAGGTTTTGATAGGAGTACAATCCTGGTGGCATGTAGCTCAGCTCAGGCTACTCACCAGAATATTCACCCAGCTTCTCTGGTAGGTTTTGCAGCCTACACTTTGTTGCCACAGCCACACTGCTGTCAGTACTTGAGCTAGTTCAGGTATGTCTGCACAAGCTGCAGTCACGCCTTGACTGCTGCGTGGGTGTACTGTGCTTTACTTTGATCAACAAGCTATATGTATGAAGCATAGAAATACTGAAGGAGAATATTCACCATACAAAGAAATAAGCAGGCTCAATCAGCATTCTGTACCAATACTTTGAGGTCAATATTTTGCACAATGGAATATGCCTGCCGGTTAGGGACAAGAATTTCTATCACTTTTCCAATAGAGATGAATTGGGGATGCAGATCTCTGCACTTCCCAGGTTTTGGATAGTGAGTCTGGAATGTTTTTGAGAATATTTAGCTTTCTTCTGAAAAGTTTATCTGTGCAAAGTGAGCTTATCCTCCACCATTTTACCTTTACCTGGTGCTGGAGGAGAAGTCACAGTACTACTCTGTATTGTACACTAGGGGCACATGAGAAGAAGATGCTGTGGAAGTACAATGAGTATACAGGAGGCTTTCTGTACCTACTTTCCTTCTGCATAAACTTTACAGTGCTGGTATTCAGTCATAGCACAGCATATACCATATAATGAAGCAGACCATAGCAAAAACTTTTGAGTCCAAACTCTCAATTTTTTAAATTCTCTGGTATGATTTTTCAAGGAGCAAAGACAGCAAAGAATGACTTCATATCATGACTCTTATGAAAGTGGCTTTTAAGTAAAACTGGACATTTTTCCAGTAGTTTTATTTTAAATTGCAAATTTGTTACCTTTTTGGCCAGGAGTCTCTCAAATCGCTACTCGTGGAGTATAAGTATGATCATGCTTCCGAACTAAGGCACCAAGGAGCACCACCCTGAGCCATGTTGCTGTTGGATAGAGTGTATCTGCCCAAGTGCTTAGTGATGGTTGGGTAGCACCACACTAGGGTAGTTATTGGTAGGTAGTCAATCCAGCATGGGTCTGCCAAGTCTCAGCATGGTGTTGTCTGGTGTCATAATTTAATGGTATAGATGTGCCACTTGAGAGTGTCTTCCCTGAGGAGGTAACAGTCTTTTTGCATGGTGCAAAAAGCTACTCTAAGACAGGCCAGGATCATAATGTATGTACCACTGTAAGTTATGCTGGGGTAACTTTACCTCTGATTTTTCCAAGAGTGATTCTACTTGGAGTTGGGTAAATTACATTGGTGTTAGCTATATGTTGTATTTCTCTTCCTTTGCACTGGCATAAAGGTTGTTTATACCAGCATAAACCCATTGTATATTGTTACATAGAACAGTCGAGACAGAAGGGGAGGGAAATGAATGCAACATATAGACAGAACAACCAAGGTGGTATGTGTACAAATACATGTCATCTTACCCTTTTAAACATTTTATTTTTTGAGTGAAAGGGCTTTTTCATGTTTTCAGGTGGGTAACAGAGGATCAGCTGTGAGCACTGGGCTGCATGTGTACCTGAGCCTCTAAGAGAGAGTGGGCAGCTGTAGAAATTCTCTAGTTTTCTAACAGTAGAAAAAAAGCCTAAACCCAAAAAACACTACATTCATTTTGCTGGGCAGCCTGGCAAAGAAAAAATGCAGTTGCACCATATTTCTGTGAAAGAGTAATAGCATCTTGTTTAACACTTTTCCTGACAGAAATTATCAAACTCTTGCCTCATATCATTACAGCACAAATAGCAATGGTTCTTGGGGAGGTGGCTGTGATGTTTTTCACTTTTTTTCCTTCTTTCTCACACCTACAGGAGCTGCTCCTATAAACCTGTTCTTCTTTTTCAGCCTTCTCTTTCCCCTACTCTGTCTAAATTGTTAAAATCTTATTTGTTGAGGCTATACCAACTCCCTTTAGGCTAAATAATTAGGCCATCAGTAACTCCATCTCATTTCCTTTCCTAGAAGGCAACTCTTAAACATACAGACCTTGTTCCCTACTCTCTTAACCTCCCATTACCATTCCTAGCAATTTACAGGCTTCAGAGAAACAGAGCTGAAAAATGAGTCTTGGAATGACATGAAAATGAGCTCTTTTGCAAAGCTTTAAGCATTTCATCATTTCAGCTGGGTTGCTGTTTTTTTTTTTTGATTGTGGTATTTTGGAATCCTGATACCAGTAAGTACAAAAATACAGAATATTAAAAAAAAAAAATACTACTTAGCCCTTTCATGGAATTTTCCATTATCAACGGGTCTTCCAAACGTTAACCTGTTATTCCCCACAATGTCCTGAAATATAAGCAGATAAAAGATACTAAAATGATTATCGCTTCTATTTTGCAGATCAGGAAATAGAGGCAGGAAGCAAGAGCCTGTTTCCAGACTGTATTGCATGTTCTCAGTGGGTGCATCTACACATATATTTGGTCTGGTATCAGTTTGCTCATGAGTAAACTTCTGTGGATTAAGTGCTTTCAGGCAGCCATCTAGTCTGCAGGGACTAGGCAGCAGATTTGCTGCTCTTAGCACCAGATTTCCTGCAGCCCTGCAATGGGCTCCTGCTGTCACCTTGGGGAGCTCTTGGCTCTGGCTGCAGCTGCCAGCAGCCATCTACAAAATGAAGTCTTGCTTGCTGCTCTCCGGCCAGCCATTCCTCTTGCCAGCAACATGCTCAGCATGGGGATAGCACATGGCAGCTCTCTCTTTGCTCGCTCTGCCTCCCCATGGTATGGCTGCTCCAACCCCTGTCCTTGGCAGTGACAACCAGTGCCCCAGGCTCCTGCTGGCTGCTGCACTGGGTCTGCTAGCTCTCCGTACTGACTGCCTCCTGGCCCACGGCCATCTGGGCCCTGCTGGTTCCCCCATGCACAGTGACTGCCTGCCTGGCTGCAACATTCTGTCCTAGGGCCACTGTTGCACAGCTGCTGCTGGCAGGAATGCCAGCGATGGGTTTCTGGATGCCACCGCCTGAGCCTACATTGCCCTCCTGGGCCTTCAGCCCCACCAGGCCAGCCAGGACTGGTGGCTGCACAGAGTCCAGCTCACCTGGGATGATAAGAAGTGGCTGGAGACCTTCTACATGACCCAGGCCACCTTCTGGGACCTCCTTGAGCAGCTTTGGCCCCACCAGGAGCAGCAGGACATTGCCATGCAGTCACCCCTCCCTGCAGATACCCGGGTGGCTCTCACCTTGGTCAGGCTGGCCATGCCTGCCAGCCTCTGCTATATAGGTCATCTCTTTGGAGTGAGCAAGGCTACGATCAGGTAGGCCATCCTGGAAGTGTGCAGTGCCCTCCAGGATGTGCTAGGGCCCACCGTGCTCTGTGTGCACCATTCCCTGGCAGTGGTGGTGGGGTTCCATGCCCTGGGCTTCTCTGGATGGGACCCACATCCCTGTCGCATGCCTGCCCCACAGAGACCACCTCTATTATAGCTGCAGGGGATTTCACTCCGTGGTGCTCCATGCCATCATGGACCCACCACGGTGCCTTCCCACGCATGAGTGCTGGCTGGGTGGGCAGTTTCCATGATGCCCACATGTTCCAGAACTCTGTTCTGCCAGACCTGGTGGAGAATGGGTGCTTTGCACTGGGGGTGCCAGACCTGCACCTGGGTGCCATTGTGGTCCCACCCCTCCTTATCAGGGACCCCACCTACCCACTCCTGTCCTGGCTTATGTGGCCCTACACTGGCCACCTAGACCCCTGATAGGCCCATTTTAATTGCTGTATGGGCCAAACCCATGCCCTGGTAGAGTGTGCCTTTGGCCATCTCAAGGGATGGTGGTGCTCCCTCACTGCCTGCCTTGAGTCTACCAAAGACAAGTTCTCTGGATTGTTGTCACAGCCTGCATGCTGCATAACATCTGTGAGGCTTTGGGGAAGGTCTTTCACGAGACCTGTGCAGAGGAGGCACGCAGGGTTCCTGTCAATGGGAGTGCCACCTGTGGCAGCAGTGGCAGCAGCAGTCTGCCCCTACTGAGGCCTTGGATGAGTCACACACCCACTGGCGGGGGCCAGGACACTGGGTGTGGGAGGCCTTATAGGAGGAGACCTCCTTCTGCACTCCCCATTGTAGCTTGTCTGGACCACCGTCCATGGACTCCCCCATCCCTCCCCCGGCCTACCCACCCAGCACCATTCTTACTGCAGACGCATCTAACAAGAACAAGTTTTTCTTCCCCTCACATCAAACATAGCTGCTTCCCCTCCCCCCCCCCCACAAACAGCCTTCCTCTCTACTCTTTCTCCAACAAACAGAGCCCCTCCACCTCCATTGATGCAATGGGCCACTGGACACCTGAGGGGCCCTCCTCTGGTGATGTGTCATAGGTGGGGCCAGGCTAGGGCAGGGACTCAGGCAGGCCACCCATGCTGCTGTAGCATGACTGCGGCCTGGGTCCCAGGGTGCCAGGGATGTCTGTCAGTTGCTGCACAAAGGGCATGAACTTGTGGGCATTGCCAAACCAATGACTGCTGTAGGTCATGATGACCCACTGTGCCCTCAAGACCTTGACCTTATGCTGCATTGCTGTGCCCATACTCCTGCATCTGGCCTGACAGCACCTTATAGATGTGGTTATTGGAGTGCCTGCCCTGATTGAACTGGAGCTGCAGCTCTGCCTTGAGGTTAGCAGTCTCCTCGTTGGACCAGTTGGGGCCTTGACTGGTGGGCATGGATGTGGGTACTGGCCTGGGTGAGGAGGAGGCCATCAGGGATCCTGTGCTGGCTCTCTGGCCCCAACATGGCTGTCCCTGTGCTACTGGGCCTGGACAGCTGCCTGCAGCACCCAGCTCAGGGGCACAATATGGGACTGGCAGCTGCATGGCAGAGGCAATGCCCCACAGCACCTACAGGCTCCAGGCAGGCTGTTGGGGGTGCACTATGGGCAGTACTGGCTCTTTTGACCAGAAGCTGCCTGCAGCTGGGCCTGGGGGCTGGCAGGAGGCTGCAGCGTCCTGCAGCACCCTGTGGGCTTGGATAGTGTGGGCCTGGCAGCCACGATGGGATGCAGGCAGGCTGGCGAGGCTAACGTGGGGCCTGCCTGGGGGACACAGGGTACTCGAATGCCCTCAGGCTCCCTTCATGTGTGCCCTAGGGCTCAAAATGCCTGGAGGCTTTTAAAGCCTGAGGCAGGGGCTGCCATAGAGGCAACCCAGCCCTGGGGCAGGAGAGGCTTCCAGCCTGGAGCCCTGGGGCTAATCTCAGACAGGCTCCCCAGTGGCAGGGCTGACCCAGGAGCAAACTTGCTCCTGGGTTATGTCTACAAATGTGTAACTGTCAATATGACTGAAGTCAATACGACAGCAGGGTACTCGTATCTTTTTTTCAGGACCTGAGTGATCCATCCAGATTAGAGGTCAGGGCCTTGTCTAATCAAGAAATTTGGAGTGATTCGGCTCCAGTTGTGATTTTAAGATGTTTGAGCTAAATCAGGGCAAAGAGTTATGTGAACACTCACGTTTTGATTTAATCCAGACTTTTTTGGATTGATTTTAGTTGAGTAGGAATCAAAATAAGATGTGCTTACTGAAATAGGTGCCTCCACAGAAGTTTTGCATTGTTTAACTAAATCTACTTAAAAATAGTTTTAAATCAGTAAAGCTTACAAAGACCTACCATGACAGATACCACAGACTTCCATGTAATAAAGCAATAATAACTTTGTACTTGAACTAACATTTGTGGAATCTCTAGAACGGTGTTCAGGGTGTTAGTTAATTTGATGTAATTTGCAATGGAGCTACTTGAGTTAAAACAGGGCTCCAAACTCTTGTCTAGACAAGGGACACACAATTTGTATTTGGCAATTAATGTCAGCCAACAGCCTCTGAAGGGGAAGGGTTTTGAAGCTGCCAAAATATTTCCTTTCAACATTGTAAGAATGAAACGTTTCATTTTGGAAATGCTGAAATGTTTTGACATTTTTCAAAATGAAACTTCTCGACTTTTTTGTTTTAGGTGACATTTTATGTTAAAATTTGATTTAAATAAAAAGAAAGTCTTTAGAAAGCACAAATCATTTTTTGTTTTGTTTTATTGAGAAATTCTAAAAATTTCTCTTTTGGTTTCATCTGTACAGATTTTTTTGCCCCTGTTTTTTTTCAGTTTGGCTACCAAACAAAAATCCATTATTTGCCTAACTCTGCTCCTTGTGATTTTGTGTTCAAATCACAAGCCTACAGTTTTCTTTTAAAACAAGAAAAAAATTCCATGAAGAGATAATTCAGCTTTCCTGAATGCACAAAAGACTTGATGGTAATGGATTCTTTTTAAAATTGTTTATGGTTTTTTAAATGCAACATGGAAATCAGAAATATATATATATCTCAACTACAGATATCGACCTGAACTTCACGTCTGTCATAATAAATAGTCAAGGAATTGTAATGTCACTTGAGTCTGGATGGCTAAATTTCTAGCTTAATATAACAATAAAATACTACTATGGATCTGAAATTTTCCCTCCATTTATGAGTGCTATTAGAAGATGATGAATGGATGTTACGTTTTTAAATAATAAATATTCCAGATGGAACATTAGCCTTCAGCTAAGGTAGTCCGTACATCTTTACTGCATCTAGCAAAGCACAGCTTGAGCACAAATAATTCAGTTTTCATATCCTTTAGAAGTATTGTGAGAAAAGTATGGTTCTACTTTATTTAACATAAACCCTTGACTTTTGCAGGGAGTAGTTTTAGGTCATGTCTGTGTTACATTTCAAGGATTTGCTTACAGACATTAGAAATAAAGGTTGCCCTTATAAAAGACACTAGATAAATCAGTACTAGGGGATAAAATATGAATACTATGTCTTTTGTAGCTGGAAACATGCAGTGGAGCCCACTTAATAAAAGAACTGACCTGTTAGAAAGATTTTTTGCAGTAAACAAGAATGTAAAGACCACTGAAGTGAGCTTCCAGTGTATTTCTCACAAGAATATACTTTCTGTGAATCCAAAAACAAATTAAATAAAAATTGGAGATGATAAACATATAGCTTGGCCACGTGAAATTAATTCTCAGTGCACAAAATAATAGGTATAGAAGAGTTTGGAGCATATTAATGCAGGTTAAGTTTTGTGCTTAATAAATTTATGCTGTTTCTTTATAGAAATTAATTCAAAGCCCATTATAGAGGTTGAGGTGGGTGGCAGAGAGTAGTCCTTTGCCATGAGTGACACACAGGTTCATCTACTGATCCTAGTCTCTAACTACCCAGGCCAGCACGAGATAAGATAGCTCTGGTAGTAGTCACTGCTCAATAGGAACGTACTTGACTGATTTAAAGAAACATGACTGATGGCCTTTCTAGTTTTTTTCAACAAGGGTACGGAGCAACAGCAACAATTTTCAAAGCAGAGTACATAGTGACAGCAATAAGCGTGGATTTATTTTTAGTATGATGACGAAAACTTAGATGACTCTCTGTCAGATAGAACTAGCTTCAGGACAAATTCTGGATGTGTTTAGATGGCAGAAGCAGGGGGGATGTGTTAGGAAACAGGTGACGATCCCATGGGGAGTACAGGGGTAGGTGGCAGGTATGAATGGGGTACATCTTCAGGAGAATGTGGGGGGAAACAGAAGGGGGAGACAGACAGCCATAGAGGAAGGGAGGCAGGAGGCAGCTAAAGTTAGTGTTGGGGAGAGAGCTTTTTATTTTAATAAGGACTGAGAGAAGATAAATTTCTTGTTTTCAGACTTAATTAGATTTGTATGTTGGAAGGGATGGTCCTGTGGTGTACTCTGTCTCCCTTTTCCCTTAACTTTCAGGGTAAAAGTACTCCATCCTGCCTGAGCTAAATCTCTACAGGCAGTCAGCTCTTGGAAGGACTTTGATGTTCCTCTAAAGCGGGGGCTTTCATCCTTTTTGAATGATTGTACCCCCCCGGCAGCCAGACATGGAACTGTGTACCCCTGGCCGCTGAGCAGTGGGGTTGGGGGGAATGCAGCCAGACACTGATGGGTGGAGGGTGGCACGTGTTGGTTGCATAGTGGTGGCAGCTGACACGTACAAGCTGCCCTAGTCCCCCACATCTGGCTGGGTGGGTGGGTGGTGCCTGCATGGTAGTGCAGGGTAGTGTGTGGCAGTGCTCTGTCCCTGCCCACCTGTGCATAGCCCCTAGGGCCTTCTCAAGTACCCCCAGGAGTATGTGTACCCCTGGTTGACAACCCTTACTCTAAGGCAGTGTTTTCTCACAAACATGTAAAACTTTTCCTGTTCTTTTTTGATATTACTGACATCCTCACTGTGATCACCAGAAACAGAATTGGGCCCAGAAGAGGTGGGTGCAGGGTCAGGAGGATGACTGTTTCTCCTTTTTATTATTTAGGAGACTCATAGTGTGACCATGTTGACAATGTAAGTAGTACCTTGATTTATAAGAGAAGCTGAAATCAAAGGGAAGACAACTGGGTCCTAATCTACCCACCGTGAAAATCATTAACAAATTTAATCACCACCTATGTCCTTAAATGTAGCTAGGTTATTAAGGATATTTAATAACAGGATAAATTGAAAGGGGCAGTAACAAGAACTTGATGAGCTAGAGGATGACAAAGAAACACAAGGCAAAATTTAATGCATCGGATCAGGGCAACTTTTTTGTAATAGTTTGTAATGCAAAAAGAGTTATGATGGGTTCTTTTTGGACTGTGGAGGAACATTCTCATCTGCTTTCACTGTGTATGGATGATTTTTCAGTGTATTGCCTGCACCATAAAAAATTGTTTCAGATTGACCTAAAACTGAATTATTTTTTTCAGAATATAGGGAAATTTAAAAAGTAATTTCAAATAAAAAAAAAAAAGTTTAACTCTCTCTGAAACTAATCAGTTAGCTTCAGTGTCAAGCATTTGCAATAGTAGAAAAACTGGAACCATGAGGGGACTTGGGTGTCATTTTCCAAATAAAACAAAGAAAGAGGAGGAGGAAGTATACCCTTTCCTTTATTTATATCCCATATCCCAATGGGGAGGACACTTTTCTGAGATGTGGGAGACATGGATTTAAGTACCTCCACTGAATCAGGCAGAGATGGGATTCAAACTCAAGCCTTCCATATTCCACAGAAGTGCCTCAATCACTGTACCATAGAGTGCAGGGGATGTTCTCCTTTCCCACATTTTTATAATAGCATCTAAGTTTCCTTATTACTCTAGCCCCCAAATTTGAAACTATTCATTTTAACAATGCAGGAATGAACAGTATTTCTAAAACATTTTTTTATTTATCTGAAAGCCTTGACTAAATTGACCCAAATTCACCAAATATAAGTTTTGTGAAATACTCCATTTTTTACTGACTAAATTGTTTTCCAGGAAAAAAAAACAAAAAACCCTGGCCTTACTTTAAAATGATTCTCCTAATTTTCAGTCAAATGGATGGGGATGCTACGAGAGAGCTTTAAAAGAGAAGCTGTTTATAATCCTAACTCTGGAAAGGGCAGGATCTTAATTCAATTGAAAAAAAATGCAATCATGGGTTGAAACTACATACAGTCTGTTCAGAACTGTACCTGCTGTGAAGTATGCATTTTTATCTTTGATCTGGATATATATATAGTGTGGTCAAAAAGATAATTGTTACTTTTATGGAAATTATTATAATAAATTTCACAAGCACTAGATTATTGTTAAGAGCTTGACTCTGACCTGAACCCAGGAGAGGAGGCCTTAATGTTGGTAGTAATATATTCTTAGTGTTGTCTACATGGTGAATATGGAGTACAGTTAGGTGTGAAATAACTACTGAGGGTACCTGAGATCTATGTAGGACATAAAACAATGATACACATTTTGTGGTGGTGCTGACCCCACTTTTTTGAGCACTTTAACATAAATTCTTCCATCTTACACTGGCTCTTAAATGGTGATTTGTGTAGGCTAAAGCTAACTTCTGTATTGGTCCTCCCTATATGTGGCTGATACCACTTTCTGGGAGGATAGTATAAGCAGGCAGCTGCCTCAGAATCAGATTTTTTATGCTGGCTTCTGAAACAGGCAGAAGGAGGTCTTGGCAGAATGGAGAGTAACCTTCTCAGTGACATGCCCAACTCTCACCTGCCCAAGGAAAGCCTAAGAGCTACTGCTAAATTTGAGTTGCCCATCCTTAACACCCATACTCTGATGCAAAGAGAAAGAGGAATGTGTGTACGTTCACCTTCAGGCACAGACAAGAAGTCTCCATTAAAGTTAAGCAGGAGCAGCACTTCAATTTGTAGTCACAAACTTTGCCCTTTTGGAAAGGATGGCAAGTGGGATTTATCTGCTTGCATATACAATGCTAGCACAGAAGCTTGGGGAAAAGTGTTAGAACAATACAAAGCACCGACCTGACTCTTCTGCGACCCTCAACACTTCAGCAAATACAAAAGAGGCAACAGGATAAATATATTTTAAGGTATGGGACCTATTGGTCCCTTAATACTACTCTTTATGCATCTGGCTCAACCTCTGAGATGACTTTCTCACCACGTGCATTATATCCACAGATTTTAAGAGAAGTATCTTTGTAGGAGACACTGTGGCCAGTAAATAGGGGACTAGAACCAAGAAGACCTTGTTTGAATCCTATTACTTGTGATCCTGGGCAAGTCACTTAAACATTTCAATGACTCAGTTTTGTTACCTGTAAAATGGAAATAATGATGCTTACCCACCTTTATAAAAAAAAAGCTATAATGCATAGATGCTGGTTATCAGATATAAATTGTTCTTCTACTTGTAAGATGGGTGCTAATAAGGGTTCTCTTTTTTACCTTTTAGCTCGGGGTGGGCAGTTATTTTGGCCCACTTAATGAGTTTTGGTGGGCTGTGTGCATGTAGCAGTAGGTGGGGGTCCTCCAAGAGGTGTGCAAGTGTGTGTGTGGTGGGAGGGTGTGGGTGGGTGCAGTGTTTGTGGGATGTGTGGGGCCCTCCTGAGCCAGTCAGCACCCATCCCTGCCTTGCAACAGCACAGAGCCTGCTTACCCTGTGGCGCCTCCTTGCCACTGCCAACAGTGCGCAACCCCAGCCTACCCTATGCCCGCCCAGACTCAGCCCTTCCAGAGTGGACCAGCTGAAACCTGTGGGCACAGCCCTGACCCCAGCCCACCCTGTGCCTGCTCCACACTGCCCGTCTATAGCACAACCTGCAGCCCACTGGGCACACAGTGGGGCTGGAGCAGCTACACATCTGGACTGCCTTTCTAGGCAGCCCAGGCAGTGGCGGCTCCTTCCAGCTGTTGCAGCTGCTGGCCCCAGCCCCACAGTATCGGTGAGGACCCATGCGCATAACCCTGAGCTGGCCTGCCCCATGTCTTTTCTGGACTTGCCCTCCCAAGATCAGCAGCAGCAGTGGCGGCCAGGCAGAAACCATTGCTCAATGTGGGAGGTAAGTGACCCCTCCCCATTGCTGCTACTAGGCCCCTTCTGCTGCAGTTGCCTGAAGCCCACACCAGGCTTCCCTGCGTCTCTGCTACTATTGCCGCTGCCTCCAGGCTTCCTACAAAGGCAGTTTAGCTGTGGAGCTGACCCAGCCCTACTGCATGCCCAGGGGTGGCAGGATGCACCACAGCTGGATAGTGCTGGACCAGGTGGCACTGAGTGACCTGCTGTGGTCTGGACAAAGACCCTTCACAGGTCAGATCCTGCCTGTGGGCTGTATTTTGCCCACCCCTGTTTTAGCTTGATCTCTGATCTGTACAAAAAACTAGCGACACAACTTGTCTTGGGGCTGTTTTATATCTGGTGATGATAAAACACTTGACAAATGCAACCTGTTGACGGGTAGTGCCTTTGCAGGTGAAAGAAGATGTTTTTTTCCACAGCATGGCAATGATTACATCTTGGTTGCATCAGTACATCTACTCTCATTGTCTGCTGGTCATGCAGACCCTTTCGCAGGCTCTGCTGATGACATCTGGCAAGCCATTAATAATGGCTAGCTGTGATAAATGTTTATTAACTGCAACTGACTTCAGCATTACATGGCTGACCTGACTTGAGGCAGTCAGCCCTTAATAATATCTGTATGTAAATGAGGTACAAGATCCTATTCTAGTGGTGCAGCGGTTAAATGGACAACTGCTCGCTTTTCATTTGCAATCAGTTTTAACAAATTGCCATACATGCTTGTATTTGCCTTCTCTCTTCTTTTTTTTTTAGCAATTTCTTTGATTGTTTTTTTTTGCATTTAGTATTAGTGTGTCAGGTTGGCATTAGCTTCACCGAAGTAAGGATAGCTTTTCTTTACCTACCCCACCTTCCTCTTCACTGCAGATTAATTGTGTTGTATTAGTAGATCCTGCTGAAAAAAGCCTCTGCAGGATGTGCCCCTTAACTCTTTGTGATCAGGATGAATTTGTGATAGATTATTTGTTTGACTCTAGTGGTGGTTGTTACCACAAGTCTTCCTTTGCAGTGGCAGACCCCTTCCCCCCAAATGGTCTGAGCACGGTATGCTATGGCTCAACCACAGTTGATAGACTTGGTGCAGGGACTACAGGATGAAACTCAATGGCCTGTGTTCTTCAGGAGATTAGATTAAGTGGTCTAAATAGACCATAGGCAGTCATCTGTTCGGGGAAAATTTATACCCCTGGGAATTTAGAGTTGGCTTCTTTTCCCTTTGTGCCATGTGAGTTGGAGCAGAGAAATTTTACTGCTATTTACATGGGATGTAGACAAAGAAGAAAAGTGACCATCCTGATGGAGGTAGTTTGAGTTTCTCTAGCTCCTCCAGATTGGCTGTTTTCAGAGCTAGAATTAAGCCACAGCCCTGTTAACAGGTAAGCTGTACTCCATCTGTCTGTCCTCCATTTTTTATTCCTTTTCCAAACAAACATAGTTCTTGCATAAGCAGCAGGTAAGTTGCACATGAAGAAAGATAATGGGAAGACATTGTAATGATAGAGGTTATAATTTAGAGATATTCCCTTACTCAGAAGACTACAGAGGTTTGGAATTGGGAGATGGTTAATGTGAGAGATACAGACAGGGTCTGCAGTGGTTTCGTAGTGCTACACTGTGTTTAGTTCTTCTCATTTATTTATGAATGTCTATTGACCCAGGTAATCGGTACTTGGTGTCATAAGTGGCAAATGAGAAACAACTTGAAAGAATTTGATTCCAAACAAACAGAAATTTGAACCTGAGAGTAAGTGGAGAAACACAGCCATGTGGAAGGATAAGAGCCTCTGGGAGCGATCTCCCTGCACAGTTATAGTCTGACTAAAAGGTCAGTTAACCATGGAAGTTTTGCATCTTCTACCTGCTCTTCTGATGTAGGGTAAAGAAGAAGAGAATTGGAGGGTATTCAGACAAATGTTTGAGTGCTACCTAGCAGCCACAGGGGCAGAAGAGAACAATGGCAACATGAAATAATTTATCTTCTTGCATATTGTGGGGGAGGAAAGTCCCGGCTGTTTATGACCTTGACCTTCAAAGAGAAGTCAGACTATAAAATCAAGTGAAATACTGTCCAAATTTGAAGAGCTCTGCATGCCAAAAAATTGAGACTCTTGAAAGACAGATATTTTTATGTGCAAACAAAGAATGGAACAAAGTAGAGATCACTATGGCCCCATCTACATGTTACAGGTATTGCAGAATTAACCAGTTAATTAACCTCTATCATTACCCAGAGATCAGCTACATGTGCAAAGTAGCTATCACACAATAAAAAGATCCACTCAGCTATAAAGTCAGACCTTGACAATGTGTACTAACTGTATAGCTGGTTGGGATCTGCTCCTGTGAATCTCATAGGATGGCAACCCAAAACTCCCTCTCAAGGTCCAATTCTGCAAACTATTAGCCCAGGCACAAGCAAAACATCGGATCCAGCTGGTAGCTGGACTATTTCCCATTAGCCCTTGCCTGCCTTGCTGCAGCTGGCTTCTATGGAGACCCCAGTGGCAGAGCTGTGACAGCCCAGGGACAGGATTTCCATGGACATTAACTCGAGTGGTAATAGCAGGGCGTGCAGCTGGACAGGGAGCTGCTCCGGGCATGGGCCCAGGATCCTGTGGCACTGACTGCACAGGCTGGAGCCAGGCAGAGCCATGATCCACTAATGAACAAGTTTTAAAGTGAAACATCAGCATAATTATGGATGAGAGAGACTTCTCCCACAAAAATATTTGGGAACCATTGAATGCTCTAATGTGTTTGGCTGAATGCTAGCACCATGTTGTTTAGTACACATGTCTGTTGCTCTGCTATCCAGGAGATTCCCAGTATTTACTTACAAATGAAGTATAGATGTATGCCTGGTGTTTGGAAAGGAAAAGTGAGAGACTGGAAGTGGAGAGAGTATGTTGTTATAAATTAAAGGGTTTTCAGAGAAAAAAAATGTCTGTTTTTCTAGATGAGGGGGATAATAATATGTTAGTTGCAATTGAGTAAAGGAACAAAGACATCTCAGACAGGTTGCTTGAAGGAGTTTTCTCCTCTTTTTGTTACTGAAGACTAAAACCTTCCAATATCTTTTCTATCTAAAGTCAAAGAGAGCCATGATTGTTATCTAAGGTGAATTGGGGTGGTTCCTGACCTCTAAATGTAATAACCAATGGACATTTATACATCCAAAGTCCATTGAAGTGGGGGAAGCTGGCACTTCAATTAGGGCACCTGTAGCATCATGTGTAGCATCTCAGCACTGAAAAATGGTGGCAGGGGTGCCTTAAGTAAAGCTTGTCAAATGAGCTTTAGTTTAAGCACCCCCACCACGGTTTTTCAGCGTAGGGATGCTGATACACATGATGCTGGGATCTACTGGAGCATGGTAATTACCACGATTCAACAGACTTGATTAACCAAGTCTGCTTTGATACGCTATAATTAAAGCATGTTGAGCAGACTTGCTGCATGTGTATAGGTGCCCAATGTGTATATTATTTCTTCCAAATCGCTTGTCATTTTTCTTTGTATTTTTAAAGCTCATTCTGGTTTTTAGAGCTTTGTAACGCACCCAATTGTTATGGAAAGGGTGACAAATTGAGACTACTTTAATTTCTCCTTTTTCTTTGTTCTCTCATGAATTATGTGTATTGAGTCTGTAGGAGTGCTATTTTGACATATTAAAAAGGCTCCTGAATATAATTTATCAGTGCAAGCACCTGGAATATTCTTGTGTTTCTACTGTTTAAGGGTTAAACAGTGCTTTCCCAGTATGCTCAATAACCCAGCAACCAGTGAAAACTAGCTTTGAGCATAGGCAGAAAAGCAAAATTTAGATAGGGGCTTAAATTTCTGTGTTATACACACCGTTAATCATGGGAGGAGTAATAACAAATGAAATCCCCCAAGTTGTAAATGAGATACTGTTCTGCCTTTGTCAGTTTGCTTGGTTTAAACAATATCTACCAGTGTTCAGGATCTAACATTAAAGCAATTATTCATGCTAGTATCACTATTAACATGATCAATATTACCTTTGCTTATTATTATGGAGTCTGTCAACCTGTTCTTACATCTCAAATCAGTTACTTGGCAGCTTTATGTCAAGTATTAGTCTTGATGGCACACAGACACTAAGCAATACAAATCCAGTCACTAATTATGAGTAGAGCTGTGTTAATAGTGGAGTTTTCAGCTTCTAGGCAATTCTGAAAAACTAAATCAAGTTTCCATTTGAGGTCAACTCAAAATAAAAATTTCTCAAAATGTTTTGTCTACTGAAAAGGCAAAAACTGTATTTCAGGTCCAACCAAATATTTTACTTAGTTCTGCAATTAAATGGTTTTAAGCCATCTTGTGTCCCCCTTGCCCCTGGCCTGTTGTGAGGCCTCTGGGGATGTTCTAGACTGGGCTGCTCAATCCTGGCCTGCAAGTCAGATCCAGGCCACAGAACATGTTGTTTGGACTGCTGGACTCTGAAAATTTGATAGTGAGGTAGCAGTGGCAGCATTAGTTGCTGCTCCCTGTTATCAGGTTTGCGGGATACTGCCTGTTCCTCTGGTTCTTGTCTGCCATGATTTGGATCTTATGAGGGGAGGAAAGAGATTGATGGGATGTTAACTGGTACCCATGGAATGACTACTCACGACCTGTCACGTTATTTTAGGTATTTTATTTCTTTTTCTTATCTTTTCTTTTACGGTGGCCCGGATTGGAGGTGGCAGCTCCTTCAAGTTCCCCTCTGGATCACCCCTGGGCTCAAGGAAGGATCTCTGGCTGTGAAATCCTCAAGGTAAGTGCCAGCCAGTGTCTTGAGAGGTTAGTTGCCTTATTTGTATTCTGCACATCTGGTGCTTCTGTTCCATGCTGACTACTTGCGTAGGGAATGTCCCTGGCTGCTTCCACTCAGTATGGGGTAACAATTCACAATCTTGTCTTAGTCACTTTGGGTCAAAGGGGGATAAGGAGTTCCCCCTGCCTGTGTCTCGGCTTATTGCCACTAGTTACCTCATTAGCGGCTTGTTACGGAGGCTTCCCAGTGTCTCTCTGCTGTCTGTGCTGGCACGTCCCGGGGAGTTCTCTTGCTATCAAAGCCAGTGCTGTGGGACCTGGAATCGTCTTCCCCCCAAGCTCCAGGGTTGTTGCCAGCGTCTCTTCCCGGGTCTCGGTCTGTGACTCCCTTTCAAATTAGGGATGCCTTGCCTTATCCCAGCGCAGAGCCTCGGCTTTTCCCTGGACTCACCACAGCCTCTGCAGTTCTGCCGTAAGTAGCTGACGGTGTTGCCAACCAGCCATCTCTGCGATCCCTCAGTCTCAGTGCTTCTCTCGGGCTTTGGATCACTCCACCGGATCCTCTTCTTTTGGGGTTTTAAGCAGCTCCTTTTTCCATCTGTGGTGCCTGCAGGTGTTTTCTTCAGGCCTTCCCCTTTCTCTTATTCCTGGAAGCAATGTCCCATTGGCCAACCCTGTGGGGTGTGGGGAGTCTTCCCTCAGCTGTCTGGGATTTTCCCAAGTAACAGGGATCCTAATAGGGACGCTGTTACATTCCTGTACTGCCAGATTGGACTTGTGGGGTAGGGGCAGCATGGGGTCTGATCTGGCCTACAGACTGGCCCTTCACTGTGTATCTGACCCATGAGGTTACTCTTCTAGTTAGAAATCCAGTTTGGTATTTGTTCAGGAGTTGCAAAATATTGATGGACAGATAGTGATGGTTGTGGTGTGCTGCTTTTACTTTGCTTCCAGAGAAAACTAAAGCACTAATGCCACATGGCCATCAAGGCCCTACTTCTGCCATCAAATCTAAGCAGAAGGATCCTTGTATCTTTCGGAAAACCCCCCAGCTTTGCTGGGGGTCTCTGTAGGGCCTGCCTACTTGGATTTAACTGCAAGATGGGCTAAGTCTCATGTCTGGATCCACTTATTCTGGGAACTTAATACCAGTAGAATAAGGGCCTGAACTAATGAAGATTAGAATATTCACTCACGCTGTTTTTCTTCTTTTGTATGGCATCAGATCTCAACTTCCAAATCTATGGGTCACTGCTTGGTATTATTGCTCAATGTGTGGATTCCATCTACTCTGTTTGGGCATTAGTAAAGTCTGCAGCTTTTGATTAAGTGCTGTGCTGTTTACTGGACACTGCACTCACACACTGTGTTCATCTTGTAAAATATTGTGCTGAAATGTACCTATCCAGATCTCAGTCTGTTCAGCTTGTTTCTGTCAAGGCCATGCCCAATAGGGGACTTGTTTGGTGTTGGTATAAAAATGCTCGAGGAATAGCTCTGACCTTCACTGGTGAATAAGACAGAGCTATAATCTTCTCTACCTCAGAATGAAGCAGTCCAGATTTTTGCATCACTTCAGAATTGTCAAGGCCAAGCCTTTTCACACTGTTATTTAATCTGACACCATTTTTTAAAATGGGATTTTGGCTGGTTTGTTCAATGGTCTAAGGCACTGGTTTTCAACCTTTTTTTTCATTTGGGGTCCCTAAAATTTTGAATGCAGGTGCAGATCCTTTTGATTGTAAATGTAAGTATTCACGTACTTTTGGTTGATTATAGCCATTTTTCGTGGCCCCCTTACACCTAATTTGTGGATCCTCAGGGGTTTGCAGACCACAAGTTGAAAACCACTGGTCTAAAGCACATTTGGAGTAAGCTGGAATTAACAAAGAGGGATTTGGCATCACTACGTGGACCTAAGAACACTTCCATTGTGGAACACAGAACTTGAACTGCTGTTTTCATGTTGGGACTACTGTTTTCATGGAATAAATGCATGCTTCACTGCTAAACAAGAATGGTTTCCTATCATTTTTGTGTTTTAAATTTTATGGCCTGAATTGGATGGAAGGATGTAGGAGAAGAAGGCAGCTCAATTAGTGTTCCTCTTCTCAGAGGAAAATTTAGAGCTTCCTCCATCTAGAAAATTGAGATTCAGAGTGAATTTAATTACTGCACTTGACTCCCAGGACCATTTTGCATGAGAAATGATAGGACATTTCTTTTTAAAAAAACTAAGATTCATTATGTTCTCCTGTCCTGAAAATTAAAGTAACAGCACAGAATAGGGCAGGACTGGAACCAGAGGATCTCCCCTTGTTTATGCAGAACAGGGGTGTCACACTTATTTGGTTTTGTGGCCTGCGTCCAGGCTGTGGGCCTTCTTAGAGGCTGGATTATCTGTGAGCAGTGGTGGCAGTGTTAATCCTTGAGGCTGCTGGAGCTAATGTAGTGGCGCAGCCTCAGAAATCAAGGGTTTAGTGATGCCACCCCTTGCCCCCCTTACCCCTGCCACCAATTTTAGTTTAACTGTGGCTAAATCTCCCTAATTTTGGTGGTGGGTGCTAGGCAGGGCAGTGGTGGCAATGCAGAGGGCTCCAGGTGGCTGCACTAGTGGGGAAGGGATGCACACAGACACAGACAGGCACATAGCCACAGCCTGCAGGTACCCAGGAACGCAGCCTGGCAGTGTATGGAGCAGCACCCAGCAAACAAGTCTGTGGAGGGGGAAGGGTGTGCTGGAAGGAAGGGGTGGAAGGGGTGCAGATCAAGGCCCACCCAGTGAAGGAGGGAATGGGCCAGGGTGAATGGGGCCCAGGTCTGGGGCAGGTTGTGGGATGGAGCTGCAGCTTGTCCAGGGAATTGGGGTGAGGTGGGGAATTGCCACTACTGCATGAACCCCTGAGGGAGGCATGTACCCTCCAGATTTGTGTGTGGGGCAGGCTGCTGCCATGGGCTGGGCTCTGCCATTGCCCCAGGAGCCGCGTGCTGGTTGTGGCATGCATCCCCTGCCTGCCTGGCGGTGGGAGGTACAGCATGACATTACGCAGATCCTAGGGCAATGGGAGTAGGGTGCAGAGCCCAGTGAACAGTGGCATTCCATCTCTGCCCCACAAACAAATCTAGGGGGCGCATAACCCCCCCATGCCTCCCCTTGGGGTGTGTGTGGTGGCAGGAGTGGCCCCCTGTGCCCCTGGATAAGCCATGGCACCATCCCAACCCTGAGGCTCCATTCACCCCATTACCTACCCCTGCCTCTGCCCCATTCCCTCCCTTGCCATAGAGGCCTTGATCTGTGTCCCCCCATCCCTTCCCTCCTCCATGCTCCTCTTCCTCCACAGACTTACCTGCTGGGTGGTGTGTGTATGTGTGCATGAATCTCTTTGTCTGTATGTATCTGTCCATGTGTGTCTGTGTCCCTCACTCCCAAGCCACAGCCCCCTCAGCCCTGCCGCTGCCCCTCACTCAAGTACCCAACGTCTTGCCAGGGTATGTGGGAACCCCCCCCCCCCCCCGGTCTCTAAAAAGCCTTCACAAATTTCCCCCCCACACGTGCACGCCACCCCTACCCCCAACCATGTACATTACCTGCATAATTTTGCATAACTTTGATTTTTTCTGCATATAATTTTCAGTTTTTAGCTGTGCAATTAAAGTTGCAATTAATTGAAACTAATTTTTTAATTGTGCAACTAATCATGATAAAATTTTCTAATTATTTGACAGCCCTAATTTGGACTTGTCCCTCTGAGAGAGGAAGTCCAAAGGCTCTGTGACCCATGAATTGACATGTGGTGTTACCCTCATTCAAAGCAAAGGGTTAGATATGCAGCTATAATTTTGTTTTCTTTATAAAATCATAGGTCAATAAGAGGGAAGTGGAAAACATCAGAGATCTATTGGCTGGCCAAGAGGATGACTAATGAAAGAAAATTGCATATTACACTTCCTCAAAAATCTGTGATAGATAATTTATAGAGAAAATAGACTTAATAAATTTCATTTAGTTTTCAACCTGTGAGCTGTTAATGATTTCCTGGAATTCCATTGTTGTTGGAAAATACTAGAAAAACATTTATGATTGTTTCCCCTCTCAATTAATGATCCTGAAGCCTCTGTCACAAATAACCTGTCATTGTCATTTGGATTTAGAACTGTGTTATGTAGTTGTGACTCGTCACATAAATTACTTGGGATTGTTGCTTTTCCCTAATTGGATGAATGAAAGTGCTGAAAGAAACTGAGTCTGTCAGCAAGATATTGCAACTGGGGAGAGAAAAAGGCAAGCAGGATCTGGGGATTTGGGGAAAACTGTAAATCTTTTTGTTTTCTGGGCAATCCAAGTCATAGCTCCGGTGTCATTCCTAGAAACAATTGTCTGCTGTGAGAGTTTACATTTAACCTCTGTGGTAGCCTTAATTTTTTCTTCTTATGTTCACACATAGCAATTATGTTTGCATCTGTGATCTTAGCTGTGAAGGGCACCGTCCTATCCCTTGGATGAGGTTAGAGAATATTCTCCTACTTTTGTGTCAAGCAATATTTACTCAGGCATAAAATAGAGCATTTCTGGCATGAATATCCAAGAGTGACAGATTTCTGAAAATAAACTAAAATACCCAGTTGTTTTCAAAAGCTTAATGCCAGTGTGATGTACACAGCTAGTGCAGGTTCATTTTTAAATTCAAGCAAATGTTGTGGTATACAATTTTTTTTTAGTTTTTCTCTGAACTTGTAGGATAAGTAAAATGCAGCCCACAAAGGAATGTTTATTATAGTGAATTGACCCTAAGTCTTGTTTAATTTTAATTTTTCACAATATTGGGAACAAATATTTTGTCACTTACTTAATCTTTTTGCATGTATGAGAACCCTCCGTGGCAAATGTTGCTGTAGTGATGTCTTATGAAAGAGGTAATATTCTGTTTGGTTTGACATACTTTACTTCTTAACATTCAACCCTATGATACTATTAAGAAGAAATTTCTGTGAAATCTATTGATATCAGTAGCTACTGACTAATTTCAATCACTAGGAGCTGTTAAGCGGAGCAACAAACCAGCAATTAATAGGTGGTAACTAATGATTAATAAGGAATTACACAACTCACTTTAGAATGGATTATACTGAGATTACCCACATTCCAGATGGATTTTTCATACTTTGTGATAGTGAGCTGATAAAACATGATGAATGAGAGATTTTGTCCCCCTGCCCATTTTGTTAGAAATTCTAAAGAACTAAATTAAAGATTATTATATTGTTCTATGAAGTGCACTAGTGCTTCTGCATAATGGCACCTAGTTTATGTGCTTTTCTATGCACTAGTATATGTTGTATCCTCCCTACCCAAATTACAAACTTGGGTGGTTGTACTGAAGGTAAAACCTAAATGATGACTATTTTCATGTTTAAGTAATTCAAATAATTATTTCAGCTGCTGAATTTAACCACAGCATCTCCATTAAATTTTTAAAATATACCAGTATAAAGAAAGAGATATTAAAAACAGTTTAATGACACAATAAGCACAGATGATTATTTCAGAATTTAGAAGAAATAAAAATTGCAACTTTCTGTTCTCAATTATAGCCCCAGTCTGCCTAGATTCTGACATAAATAAATACAATATTGCCAACTTCAATTCAAGAATCCTGGTTCACTCCCTCTCCCTACCAGCCACAAGACTGGTTTAAAATTATGAAAAAAAATCAGTTGCGTTCTTGTTTTTGTTTTGGTTGCCTTCCATATTCAGAGCTTTTAAGGGATGCTCAATTTATGTTTTGAAGCTTTTCTCTACAAGCATGACAGCTAGAAACATGTTTTTAAAAATGAAGGCTGAGATTATCTTAATATTCAATTTATAATACCCAACCATGGAACCCTCACTGAGGAAATATCAGGTTTCATTGAATCCATCCTAAAGCCTCTTGTTACCCAAAGAGCCAGTTTTGTCCAAGATACAACAGACTTCTATGAAGACTTAATAACATAGACCACCTTCCCATCAACACCGTCCTAGCCACCTTGGATGTTACCAGCTTATATACTAACATCCCACACCAGGGTAGCAACCAAGTCTGCCTTACATATCTACAAGAGAAAGATTACAACTCAGAGTACAGACCTAGAGATGATACTGAACTTGTACACTTCATTCTCACACACAACAACTTCACTTTGCAATAACCAACACTTCCTCCAGACCATGGGTACAGCTATGGACACAAAATGGTCCTACAATATGCCAACCTTTTTATGGGTCACATAGAAGAATTCCTCAAGAACTGCACCATCAAACCCATGCTACACCTAAGAGATATAGATGACATCATCATCATTTGGACAAAAACCCTGTAATCTTTGATGGATTTCCATCACAAATTCAATAATAATCACCCCTCCATCAAACTTGAATACTCCAACACCAACATTTCCTTTTCAGATATTATGATCAACATTCAGAATGCTGAAATGCAAACCACCATATACAAGAAACCTATGAATCAACATGCATATCTACACAGAACTAGCAATCAAGACACCAAAAAAGCTCTAATATACAGCCAAGCCTTCTGATACCAGAGAATTTGTACTGAGGAGAACATTTATGATTCATAGTATCATAGTATCTGGGGTCAGAAGGGGCCTAGAGCATGCCATCTAGTCTGACCCCTACCAATGGCAGGAACAAGTGCCAGGGTCACAGGACCCCAGCCAAGTACCTATCTAATCTACTCTTAAAGATGCCCAAGGTGGGAGCAAGAACAACTTCCCTAGGAAGCTGACCACTCTAACTGTGAAGTAGTGTTTTCTAATGTCCAACCTAAACCTGCTATCCAGTAACTTGTGACCATTGGTCCTAGTTACTCCTGGTGGTGCCTGGGAAAAAAGATCTCCCCTCAGCAGTTTATAGGCAGCCACCAGGTCCCCCCTCAGCCTCCGTTTACTGAGGCTGAACAGGTTCAGGTCCCTCAGACGCTCCTCGTAAG
>JAGPOW010003316.1:39045753-39064482 GCA_030014935.1 Caiman crocodilus
GCCTCTCCCTCTCCTCTGGTGTCCCCACCTCAGCCCACAGTTTGGTGTCATCAGCAAACTTAGATAGCTTGCTTTCGACCCCCTCGTCCAAGTCAGTGAGGAAGATGTTGAACAGCGCGGGCCCAAGGACCGAGCCCTGGGGTACCCCGCTGCTCACATCTCTCCAGGTTGAATACGACCCATCCACCACCGCTCTCTGGGAGCGCCCCGTCAGCCAGTTTCTGACCCACTCAACTGTGAAGGGGTCAATGCCACAGCTCCCCATCTTTTTAATGAGGATGGGGTGAGAAACCGTGTCAGACTCGCATTTTGCATATTGGCTTAAGCTTCTATTCCACCCAGGAAAGCATGCAAACACCATCAGACTCTCCCTATGCCTGAAGATGGGTGTTTGTGCCTGAAAGTTTGTAAAGAACAATTTTTCCAACTATTTAGTTGGTCAAATAAAAGATATCACATTTACCCAAAAAACATTGTCTGCTTAGAGTCCTTGTCTGCCAGTGTCTTTAGACCAACACATCTATAACCAACACCTCTGAGATTCTCTTAACTCCAGATGCTGACATTCAGAGAACACCGACATTTGGAAGAACTGTGATTAAAATTGCATTACTGTAAATAAAATTTTTAGAGAGTATTTTGCTCACTTCCACTGCTGGCCATGTTCCATATCTAGCTGGGTTACTGCATCTTGAATATTTCACTGCCCTGTAATCTTGTCTAGATTTGGATTTTTTTCATTTTACGAAATGTTACCTAGACATTTATAGAAGCTAATAGGGATACTTAACTAAGATTTATTTCTGGCTGTAGTTTGCTTTAGGCTGAGATGTGAAGATCAGCTATTCAGTCATCAACAACATACATGTCCAAATGTTAGCATAAATCTAGAAAAAAAGAAAAATAAGGAAGCAAGACTCAGAAATCATTTATCTATGGGAATGCATCAAACACTTTTAATCACGTCTTTGATTTTTACTACCAAAACATCTAAGAAACTGACATTGTAGTATATTTTATCATGCACTAGAGCTTGGCAGGCAAGTGCTAAGTCACTTAGGACTGCTCTCAACATACATATTAACATAAGCCCATTGCTATCAAAGCTGTAAATTAACAATCTGAACAAAGCCAGAAAACCACAGATTCCATGGAAACCAAAAGCATGTGAAACAACACAGATCTAGGGTCTTAGTCACATTTCTTCCTTTGGAATTGACACTTCCAAGCAAGCAGCTGGCAAGGGAATCGGGGATTTACCTGTGGCTTGTGGAGGCCTATTTTGAGGTACATTTTCTGAGTGTAAAAACATATTTGAGCCAAGAGATGAAAGTCTTAAAACAAATACTTTCACTCATGGTAAAAATGGTTGATGCCCCCCCTTCCTGATCTCCATCTCCTTTCTTCTCTGAGCTTGAAAAGATTTCCTGATCTTGATTGTAAGATTAGTCAATTTACAGCTGTTCATCTGCACACCAGAAAGTGTAGCTCTTAAATTGCTAAATAAATTGCTTTTGCTGACTGCAAGGGCTCAGTCCTGCAAATATTGAGAGCATATGACATTTTTTCAGCTTTAGAGGGTATCACATGCCCTCAAGGCTTGAAAGGTTTGGCTCTGAATCTACAAGCTATGCACTATAGCAAGACTGGGCAGAGGTGCTCTAAGAATAAGCGAGATGAATGTTTGTACCCAGATGTCACTTCCATCTCCTTTTATGTCATAAAATAACTTAGGTAGATCTGCGTATTCATTTCTGGCCTGAGATCCAAATACACAAGAAATTTGGCTGCTTTCATGTACACATATGAATCTGAAAATCAGCCTATATTTGTTAAAAACTTACAAGCAGGGCTGGCTAGAAAACAATTTCATTTTGTGACAGCTTTAGAGGTTTCAAAACTTGTTTTTATTCCACATTGCAACAAGACCAAAATTTTTTTTAAATGCTTTTGCAAAATGGAATTGTGTTAATATCTGGTTCTGGATGAAAATGTCAGGTTTTTTATTCAGGTTTTTCTTGCTCTGTTTTGTACTGTTCTAAGTGTCCACTTTGGGCTTTAGAAAACTTCCTCTCAAAAACTTAATTAAAACGGATCTATGTGTATTAAACACTTTGTGTCTGGGAAAACTCGGACCATTTCTCCAAGTCAAATGTTCCATCACAGATGTTCTGACCAGCTCTACTTGTACAGAACTAGCTTGGGTTTAGCTCTGACAAAGTTTGTGGCAGTAACGTTCTTTGTAGAAGCACTGCAAAATGTATGAATTTGACTATGGTTTTTTCATCTGAACTCAGGGCATGCAGCTTCCAGAGAAAATGTGAAACTGAAGAAAAGGTTTGCACCCGCTGAATAGAAACCACATGGTATCACAGATATCTGTTAGGCAGATCTGGTCTCTGAATGTAAAGTGAAACATTTGGGGAGGGTCTGTAGTTTGTGCAATGATACCTGTGATTGGCAAAGGAGAAGTACAGTTTCCCCCATTTTAAATGCTGCACTTATTCAAATTTCTAACAAAGAGTTACTAACTATTAGATGTTTTTCACTTCAATTTTTGCAGCATATGTTTGATGAGTAGACACAGTTACCCAAAGATGAGTAGTACTCAGAACAGCTTCTTCTGTCCAAGAACAACCAGACAAATAATTGCTTACATCTATAGCAAGTGTACAGTTTGAGAGAGAGGGACTGAGGGAAACAGGCTTCCTAGACAGGCAGTCTAATCAGTAACTGAATAGAAATTTGTTGGTTACCTCTGATATGAACATATGGTGATATGAGTGTTAAGAAGTGAGTAGTTCTTAGTCAGCCAGTCTGGATTACTCACTGGTGTGCCCTAAAAAGCTCATTTTTTCTTCTTTGATTTCCATGGCAGATTTTGGTTCCAGTAATCTGCTTTCCCTACAGGTGCACATCTCCCTTTGAATTGGTCACAGGGACCTTGGGTAGTTATCTTAGGGAAAACTTCAGTGAATTTGTAGACTTCTGGAAATGTTGTGGCTAGTAAGTATTCAATAAAGCATTAAATAATGCAGGGTTAAATATAGTATTATAAACATGGTATAAAATGGGAAGATTGTGATTTTGAGTTACTGGCAAAATGTATATTCACCTCTTCTAGGTGACTTGTTCTAGATTGGGGATTACACTGTGAAATAATATATGCTACTAGTCACATCTGTTATGCTCTCCCACCTACAGATGCATTTCTGCTGCTCTTGTTTACAGGGACATCAGTTTTAGACATGTGTTAAATCCTTTAATTTGATTGGGGATCATCTGGCACTTGGCACTTTATCCCTATTGATAACCTTAAGCCTAGTGGACCTGCTTTCTGATTGCTGTGAGAATAACCAGACGAACATGATCCCATTGTATCAGTCAGGCGTCTCCAAACCTCATTCCAGAGGAAAATAAATCATCTATTTTAAATTAAACTTATGGAAATGCTTTCTGTTGGATTTTCCTCTGAGGAAATGATGATTTAAGAATTGTTTAGACCCTGAAATGCAACAGCGGTATTTAGTGGGTTTTTTTTATTGTTCTCACTGCAATGACTCAATGTATGTTATTAGGACAAAATGCTATTTAGACTAATGAAAGGAATGGATACTTTGATGACAGCATTGATTTTGATCTAACACAGAATATCATTTAATACTGGCACACTGCAAATCAAAGCCAAATAAGATTTTCACTCACTGGAACACCAAATCATTAAAATGCAATGCACAGCAAATGCATTAATATATGGTAATCTAAGTATAATTCTGGCTGCACTTAGCAGGGCATAGAGGGAACATGATATTTTGAACTCTCCCTAGTCTCTAAGCATGTATCTCCAAGTTGAACAGGAGCAAACAGTTAAGCCAGGGTGCACCTGTTTCTATCACTGGCATTAGGTTCTGAGGTTGATTCCGATTTTCAATATTCCAATAGCTATGCAAGGTTAGACTTGGACCCAATCAGTATGCATAGTTCATTTCTTTTCTCTTTTTTGATATTTGGGCATTATTTGGTAAGAGGCTTCTCTGCTGGAAGTCAGTGACATCTTCAATGCTTACACAAATATAGATCTGCCATAGGCAAAATATTCTGGATAAATTCTACATTAAAGAAATGCATTGGTCTGCAGATACTTCAGTTCATTGCTCTATTTGTTTTCACAGCTTTCATACTGCCCAGATTCAAGATATTGTCAGGATTATAGTGTGTGGCAGCTCATGGAAGTGAGGCAGAAATCAAGATGATCATATCTAGCTGGGGTGGGTTCAGTCTGGAACAGTAAGTGACTGCTAACATCTAGTCAAGTGGTCTAAGCCTTTTAGACTCAAAATACCCCTCTATAACTTGTCTGAACTTAGTGGACCCAGGCTGAGAAGCATTGTTATATAGTATTACAGGTTGCTTATGACTATTTTATACATACTTGTATCAATATGATCCCTTAACGTAAATGACTTCTTTGTTACTTACACCCCAAATATATTTATAAAAAGCAATCATATGCTTCTCATACCACTTACCTCACAAAACCACAGAGGCATCTTTTTCAAGGGTGCCACCACTGTTGCCATAGCCAGATGGAATTGCTCTGCATGGTTCTGTTTCTAGGACGTACATATGAAGCCAGACTGGCAAGAGGCCGTGACAGGAGTGGACTCCTGTTGAAGTTCAGGAGAACTTGATCCTGTCATAGTCACTTTTCAGTTTGGCTTCATACGTGCTTCTTGGAAACAGCCATGTGAGGCCGTTCCACCTGGCCAGAGCATTTTGGTTGACAAGCACTGTTTTAAGCCATGATAATAATGCTCTGTTTCTTCTTTTAGAATTTATGTTAAACCATATGCTAAGCCTTCAGGTCCTGTGTCCCTCCTGCAATTAGTCTAGGTATTGCAGTAGGTAATGGAGTTTTTTATTCTGTTACTTAATGGAGAAGCAGGTACCACTTTCTCCCTGGGCCTTAGCATTTCTCGTGGATGGTGTGTATGGAATCTGTGAGATGATTAGGGAAGATGGAATGGAGGCAGAGGGAGTTGATCAGTCTGAGCTATCAGGTCAGGTAGAATCTTAGAAAATTAGGGTTAGAAGGGACCTCAGGAGGTCATCTAGTCCAGTGCCCTGCTCAAGGCAGGATCATCCCCAGCTAGATCATCCCAACCAAAGCTTTTTCTAGCCAGGTTTTAAAAACCTCCAAGGATGGAGCATCTATCACCTCTCTGGGTAACCTGTTCCAGTGTTTTACTACCCTCCTAGTGAGAAAATACTTCCTAATATCTAATCATCCCTTGCTGCAACTTGAGATCATTGCTCCTTGTTCTGTCATCTGCCACCACTGAGAACAGTCTAGCCCCATCCTCTTTTGAAACCCTGTTCAAAGAGTTGAAGGCTGCTATTAAATCTAGAGGTGCAATGATACATTCGTCCAATATCAGATTGGCACCAATATGAGGAAAATTGAGAGTATTGGCATTCGGCTTTTTCTGGCTCATGTGGTCGATAATGTGGCTGATAAATGCTAAGTGCATGTGCACAGCTACAGCGCAGAATGCAGGTGGCCAGAAGTGCAGCCCAGCAGTGTGCAGAGCAGCCAGATCTGGCTGGTAAGTCTATTGTGGGGGAAACAGTGCGGGGAGGGAAGGAGTGTATGTGCGGGGGCAGATGGAGGCCCCCACAGTGAAGGAGGGAGTGGGGCTGGTGCTGAGGCAGGGGCAGGTGCTGCACAGCTGGGCTGGGACAGGGCATGGGACAGAGCTGTGGCTCATCCAGGGGAAACGGGGGCAATTCCTGCTGCTGCGCACACCCCGGGAGGACTTGGGGGTGGGGTTGTCCCTGGATCTGCACACAGGGCAGGGCAGGCTGCCACTGTGGGCTGGGCCAGTGCCAGGCTCTTCCTGGGGGGGCTAGGCTGGATTGTGCTTGGCTGTACTCCACGTTCTGGGGCTGCATGTTGGCTTATCAGATTGGCAGTGCCAATGCGTAGGGGGTACATGGGTGTACCTCCTGACTAGCTGTGCTCGCTGCTTATGCAACGGGAGGTGGGGGCAGGTGGGAGCACTGGTGTCCCCTCTGCAAGCACCAGCTGATCGCTGTGATTGCTACAGCCACTTCTGGGAGTGGCTGTGGCTGCTTCTTGGAGTGGCCACAGCAATTGGCTGATGCTTGCTCCCAGAAGTGGTCATAGCCATTCCTGGATGCAGCTGCAGTGATTGCAGCAATCGGCTGCAGCGATTGGCTGTTGAGGGGTCACCTGGGGGGACCCCCCCCACAGTTGGCAAACCCCACCTGGTTGGCGGGACTGGTTGCAGGAGGGGTGGGGCACGTGTCCCCTCTGACTAAGGCAGCACGAGTTGCCCATGAAGATTGGTGTTGGCCGAAATGGCTTCCTAAAAATTGGCTATTAGTATTGGCCCAAAAAAATCTCTATTGGTGCACCCCCTAATTAAGTCCCCTCTCATTCTTCTCTTCTCCAGCATAAATAAGTCCAGTTCCCTCAGCTTCTCCTCATATGTCATGTGCCCCAGCCTTCTAACCATTTTCATTGCCCTTCTCTGAACTTTCCCCCATTTGTCTATATCCATCCTGTAGCAGGGGGCCCAAACTTCCAGTGCGGGACACAATACTCCAGATGTGGCCTCACCAGTGCTGAATAGAGGGGGAATAACCACTTCCCTGGACCTATTGGCAACACACCTATGCATACAGCCCAGTATGCCATTAGCCTTCTTCATATTCAGCTTACTGTCCAATGTAACTCCCAGGTCCTTTTCAACTGTGGGGGCTGGTTGAGCTGTTGCCCAGCCAGCCAGCCCCCAGCCTGTACTGGTGCATGGGACTGTTCTGTCCTAAGTGTAGGATTTTGTATTTGTCCTTGTTGAAATTAATGAGATTTCTTTTGGCCCAATACTCCCATTTGTCTAGGTCACTTTGAATCCTGAACTAAGATCTCAAAGACTTAGCTTGTGTTCTTTGATCAGATATTTTCATAGGCTCCATATTTATGGTAGATACAGGTTCAAGCCAAACCCTTTCCATAACCCGATAACAGTGGTCTGCAGTGATTCTAACATCACTTGCACAGACCGATTGGAAAGGGTGACTAAAACAGGACAGAAACTGGAACAATGACAGGGATATGGACTGAGGGTTTGGTGAGGGAAAAAATTAAATATCCTTCTCTCATATTCAAATTTTATTCTTAGGGATTCCTAAAAGAGAAACACAAATGAAAGATTGGCCATAAAACCTAAATCATAACCTACTGAAAACTGTTAGTGAATCTCTCAAAACAAGACCAACAGCTACTAAACAACGAGAGTAAAACTGTATCATATTCTATAGGTTGAGAAACATTGAAACATGTCCTGAACAATAATCTTTCTTGTCCAAAAAATCTTGACTGTTTCACAGCCCAGCTGGTAAAGGTATTATAAGATGAAAGGACTAAAATAACACTGCTGCAATATTGTGTTTAGCTTTCCTATATCTCTGTATTACTTGCACAAAATAGCAGCTCTTCTAGCTTTAATACAATGCTGTACCAGCAATTTACATATTATTTAGGGAGAAGAAATCTAATGAAGATAAACAAGAATGAGTGAAAGTCTTATGAAAATTGACACTGGTGCTCTGCACTAACCATTTTCCACTGGATGAAGCAAGGCTAAATAACTAGGTAAAAAGAAGCTATTTTCAGCATCTTTATTTTCAGGACTGCTCTGATCAGGTTGTTTAGGGCAGCCCCAAGCTCTAAACTTCAACTGGTAATGGTACCTCTGAAGATGTTCACCTGCTGGATGATAGCAATGCTCTGGCTATGCCATCAAAATATCACTTATGTTGAGGCTAGGACAGCATATGGCATATGAGCTCTATCTAGCTGAGGGTTTTGCCTATGCTAAGGGAACTGTGGAACATAATAACCTTTGTGTCTCAATTCTCTAAGGGTGCAGACAGAAGTTACGTTTGTCATGCAGTTGACCCTCTGACAGTGCTCTACAGCCATCCTGTGACACACATACACAGCTGCAGAGAGGTTTAAAAGTGGCTGATTGCATGACAAATTAATCCTTATCAAATGACTGATCAGATGAAGGTGCTCCACTTTGGAGCACCTTAGGAAACTTCTGTTCCCTAGGGTCAGTCCATCATGTGATTGGGGCTGGGCTGGTGGTATCTGCAGGAAAGGAGGGTGGAGAAGGGAGGGAGAGCAAGCTGTGGGCTGGGGTTTGTTTGGCCTGAGCTGGTGGAGGGCTGGGTGGATTGGAGCTTCCCGCCTAACAGCCTCCCCCCGCACCAACCTCCCCACTCCAGCTCAGGCCCGGCAAACCCCAGGCTCACTCCCCCTCTCTTCTCCTCCCTCCCTTCCTGCAGACAGTACCAGACTTGGGAGGGGGCTAGGGGAGGGAGGCTGCAGACAGGCTCTTCAGTTTGATCGACTCCAATGTAAAGCTCAATCCCCTTCCCTCCTGACCCAACAGGCAAACATCTATGGGGGGGAGGGAGTACTCTAACTCATGGCGCTTTATGTAAAGCACCATGAGTTACAGTGGGGGCTTTGCATGCCTGTCACCACCCTAAATTAGATCATTTTAGTTCCCTGATAGTGGCTCCCTGTTCACAACACTCAGGGCACTGGGCAACAAAATGTTATGCTGCAGAGATATGCAAAATATGCTGCAGTAAAACTACAATAATGTATCAACCATTTGAAGATCGGGAACAAACTTATGATGAGATCCAGTGTAAGATGGAGAGAGTGTACAAATATTACATTTAGATCTTCCTGAGGTTACAAAGATCTAAATGCCTGTGTGTGCAAGTGTTTGCAGGGCTTCAGTTGCCCTAAAAATTGACACTACCGAATCTAAAGTTAGTTGTTGTCTGACAAGGACTAATTTATAGATCAGCATGGGTTAACCCAATGTAACATGGGTTAACCTGACCTAATGAATGCTTGCATGGGTCTGCGGCACAGCCCCAGGTTTGGGAAAGCCCAGCCACTGTCCACAGCCCCAGGGCGGTGCTTTTTTACTCCTGCCTGACCCTGACCAGGTTACTTTAGTTTCCTGACCAGCACATCTCTGGACAGGGCAGTGCCCCCTGGACTCAACAACCTCTCCAGATCTGTGAATCCCTCTATGGTCCTGCCAGTCTTCCTGGACCTACCAGTTCCTCTCCTCTTATTTTACTTGCTTCTGGTTGTTTGTACCTCTCCTGGCAAGAAGCAAATGCTTGCACACAGCAATCCTGACTCAGGTTTCTGAGGCTTAAAGGAAGCTGCCTAAACTTGTGTTTGGTCCTGCCAAACTTGTTCGCACCTAGAGAGAGCAGTTATTTTAAAAGCATCCATGAAAAGAAAAGCATAAAGAGACAGATCCTCAACTGGTGTGGAGGGGACAGAAAATGATTAAGGGTGGTAATTCTCAGCTTCTCTTCTGTGGACCTGTACCAGTTTGCAACACCTTAGATTCAGAGGCAAAAGGTTTTTCTAAAAGTCCAGTAGGACTGAACAAGACAGATTCCAATAAGGGGAGAGTTTTATGCTGGTGGTTAATTTAATTAATCAACTGGATCTGAGTTTACTAGCTCCAAAGTGTCTTGCTGATTCTTATGGCTGGTTCGTTAAAAGTTCCTATTCAGTCACTCTGAGGGCCCTCTAAGCATAAGCTCCTTAAAAGATGAAGCTGAAAAAGGAGCCTATGGTCATAATGTCAAATGGGAAAATAAAATACATAACAGAATGCTGAAAGCCTGAGCCAGCCAATCAGGGGCTTTTTCTATTGAATATTAATGCATAATTCAACCAGAAACTTGGAGTATTACCATTTTCCCCAGCCATGTGCAAGTACCTATAATTTTTGCTCCCTTCATTAAACATTGGATTACAGAGCTGACAGTGCCAATTTTTTTGGGGGGGGATGGTATTGTCTCTGGCTTATGCTGAAATAATATGGAGTGGTATTTCTGAAATAAGGATTTATATATTATTTGTTGTTCAGAACCTGCCTATATCCACTTAAAATATTACCTTAACTTTAAACAAGATAAGTTCTTCCTTTATTTCCCTTCTAAACCGAAGATGATAAATGGGATTTGTTTGCTAAGATGTTTTTTTGAGTGACTCTAAATGGTTATATGATATGGAAATCCGCTTGTCTTCAAATACACAATTCAGTTCTGGGTGTAAGCAACTTCTATATAGGAGGGTGTAATATAGTAGGCAATTAATACACTTGGCTGGTGTATACAGCTCCCAGGACATTTGGAGAGAACTCCAAATTGTTTGAAAGAAAAGATGGGTTCTGCTGGGCTCAGATTCCTGTGTTACTAACACTTTCCAACCATGATCCCACTGCCATCGCAGTTCTCAAAAGCACCACAAGGTAGTACCTTCTTTAACGCTTTCCTTAGGATTTCAGCATGGGCAGAGGCAAAGAATGTGCACAATAGCAAAGACCATTTAGGGAACAGTTATCCTATCAGCCATTGCTTTTGGAGATCTCTCCAGAATGTGGGGAGCTGTTTCCTTGGATCTCATGAGTATATTTTAATTGCTACTTTCTGTCCTAGAGTGGCAGGATGTTGACAGTGACCTCACGCCACGGCTTTCCCTGGGGCAAGTTAACGGGTGTTTTTGGTGTTTTGGGCATTGTGCTTGATAGTTATGTGAGAAGGTTTTTTATAAAGTTTTTAAGAACAGATTGGACAAACACTTGTGTGGCACGGCATGGTGTGTGCCTGCCACTTTAAAGACCTGGAGCTGGCAGCCACCAGGTGCCTGATGAGGGCAGCCATTTTGGAGGCAAGGGCTGCCTATATAAACAGGGCAGTTTGGCTGCTGGAGGCCAGGCAGTGGCCTGGTGGGGCTCTCAGTGGTGCGGGAGCCCCCAGGAAATGTCAGGCCAGTTACAACCTTGGTGAAAGATGGGTCGGGGTGCCTTAACCCCTTGCCCCCACCACCGGGTGGGCAACCCCATTTGTTTGAAGGGCCCAGAGGGCAGACCCTGAGAGAGAGTGAGGAGCTAGAGACCTGACCCGATGAGAGAGTACCCTTGACTGGCCCATACTGGGGCCAGGACCAGGAGGGTCAAAAGGACCAGGAATCCACTGCGAGGGACGCCCAAGAGCTGGGGTCCCGACTGGCCTGGAGGTAGGCCAGGGCTAGGAGCTGAAGGTCCCTGGGGGGACTACACCCGAGAGGGGAAAATGGCTTCGGGGGACTAGGTTGCCCGGATGAAGGCGGAGAGGCCTCCTGATTGGAGGGATCATAGAGGGGTCCTGTTTGGATGATTCTGGGGCCCAGCGTGGGGACTGGAGGATATGAACAGCAAGATGTCATCTGCAAGGCTTGGGCTACGGTATTGGGGAGGATAGGAGCCACAGAGAGCGCCCCCTGGTATCGGGGCAGTAAAATAGGCAGCCTCCTGCTTGAGTGACATCTATGAATGAATCAATTAAAACTAAGGCGTGGCAGGTGGGAAGGCAGGCGGTTGGCCCAAGAACAGGTGGGCGGGCCACAGAGATCGGCCCCGAGGAAGCCCCCTGTCACAACTTGTCTAGGATGTTTGAGATAGGGATGAGCCTGTTTTGAGCAGGAGTTAGATTAGATGACCTCCTAAGATCACTTCCAGCCATACTTTTCTATGATTCTGTGATTCATTCTCCCAGGGTTAGTCATTTTGCCAAATGATTTTTTCCAACCTATTCTGCATCTTATCTGGCACCCCTTTCAGAAGCACTGAATCAGATTCACATTGAGGGTCACATCCTTGCCCCAGCTCATTACTGATATTTGGATTTGCACTATGTGCTTTCCTTCCCTCCCTTTGCTTTAGTCTTGTTTTTGTTATCGAACAGCCTTTTGTCAATCCATATTTGCATGTTTTCACACATGCGTGCACAAAATAAGATGGCAAAATTGAGCCTTTCTGTTGCCTCCCCAAGTGACACAAGGCCTTCTCTGAGATATAGCCACCAGCAAACTGCCAGCATGGATGCAGTTTAGTAAAATAGCAATGCAGGAGCTATGAGCCAACAATAGCTCTGGTGATGAAATTTGCTAGTATAGATGGGGCCCTTACACTTTCATTTTCTCACTCTGACTCATAAGACTGTTGACAGTAGCTATGATAAATGCAGTTCAGCTCCTTTTGACTTACCTATCAATGTCACTGTTTTTTCTTAACCAACTGACTGATCTGACAAACAGGTCTTCCTCAGGCATAGGAAGCTGCTTTAGGTTGATTTGCCTCTTAATGGGTATCTGTCCCCTTTGATATTGTTTTATAGAGACATCAAGAGCAAGAATTTCATCCTTTTTGAGCAAGATTCTGAGGAAGGATTTCATTCTTTGCCAGCTGCTTGACTGATTTTTGGTTTGGTTTGGATTTTTTTGTGCCTTTCTTGTGAGAGATGCACTCTGTCTTTTGGGTTCAATTCTGCAGGCTTATTTGATGACTGCCAAACTTTTCTGCATTTAGTGTTTATTTCCCAGATGTTTGTTTGCATGTGTTTGCATAGCCCCATGCTCCTTTCCTTTCATCTTCAAACACTTTCCACTTCTAATGTCTAATCAGTAATTTTAATATTTTAAGTCTCATAAAAAAAAAAAGAAACAAACCAAGAAGGTAGTATTATTACTTATGCATTAAAAGGAAAGTATGGTACTACTTCTGTCTTCAGATATACTGTAGTGTTACATTCCTGCAGCATCTGGAGATTTTGCTCAATACAAACACGATTATAATTCTCTTGGATTCCATTCCCGTCCCTGCCTGTTTGGCTTCAGAGATGGATATTGCCCACGCTTCCCCCGGCCGGGGGGCGGCCCCCCCCCCCGCCCCGGGGGCGGGGGGGGGTGGGGGGGGGGGGGGGGGGGGGGGGGGGGGGGGTGGCACTCTCAAAGCATGTGGTAAATGCCAAGCAGTGGAAAGCTTACACTGGGGACAATGCCTTTTTCAGATGAGCAGTATTCAGTTTGACATCACAGCCAGCTTTCCCCTGACTTCCTGGCAGTTAAAAAGGTGCTGTTAGTCATATGTTTGGCATGAACCACTGGGTTTGGAGGCGCAGGCAAGTGGAAGGAAGGATGAGCTTTGGAAATTCAGAAGTTGTGGTATTCACATGTAGTGCAGGCAGAGGCAAACTGATTAGAAAGAGATGGATGCTTTTTCTATTCTAAGGTTCTGCTAGTTTCCTTGACTCTGAAGGTAGGCACGTCAAGAAACATGGTTTGATATATTATTTTCTCTGCATGAACAGACTACTTCTCTGATTCATGGCACTTGGGTTTTTTGCTTTTATTGGGACACAGATTGAGGCTGAAAGAGTTGCTAGGATGAACATTGTTACCTGCACTAGCTCGTGGGGGTTTGGAGCCATAAAATGAATTCAATTAGAAATAAGGCACTAATTTTTAACACTGAGGGTGACTGGAACAGTCTACCACAGGAGGTAGTTGGTGTTTTCAGTTTAAGGTTGGATGCCTTTTTAGAAGCTTATTCTTTAGTCAGACATGAGCTTTAGGACATTATCGAGAGGGGCAACTGGATAAAATTCTATGACTTCTAGTACAAAGCAGCTCAAATCTAATAATTTATATGTTATGAAAAAGCAGCATGTAAATGGAAAAAACAGATGAAATCTCCCCTACCCTGTTAAAAATGATCCCTCCTCAAAGCAAGAAACCCCCATTCAAGAAATTCCACTGCAGTCCATCCCACCCCAAAATAACTCCCAACTGAAAAATATATATTCCTTATACAGGCACAAAATTCCCATTGACTGAAGGGTTTGAACCAGTAGAGCTGGGCTTTTTTCTGTAAATAGTTTTTTTTGAGGAGGCTTGGAGATTTTTTCTTTTAATTGCAATAGGTGGGTGTCTCTGAAATTGTTTTTATTTTGGTTATACAGTATGAGTCACAAACTCTTCTGACTCTCTCTCTTCATATGTTGGCCTCATTATCCTTCCACAACAGCTTGTTTAATTCACTTTGGTGCAATTAAGACCCCACACAGGTCAATAGAACATAAAAGTTATGAACCTGTGAAAATTCTTTTGATGTGTAGAAATTGTATGCATTTTGTTCTTGTTTGCATTGAGATTATTGCTGGTTATTGAAGGACCAGCTGCTTTGCTTCTGATCCTTCAGCATGAGAGGGCATGCAGACCTTTTCAGGATCCAACTGGCTATTGTCAGTATTTGCTTAAAAGAAAAACAAGAAGGGAAGCAAAAGAAGCACTACATTGCAGCTGTTAGGACTTCTGAGTGCGAGGACAGACATAACAGTTGAACCGCTACAAGAATGTCACTGTTTGGGAACTGGTTCAGAAATGTTCCCGGACAGAAGCAATGTACACGCTAAGGGTTCTAAGTAGAGTCCTCACCTTTTAGAGACTGCATTGCTACCAGGGGCTGGTAGAGTAACCAGAGCATCCTGCCTTCTGGGGGTTAATGCTCAGAGCTTTCCCCAGGGTTCCTCTTAAGGGGGAGGAAGACCTGAATTGGGGCAAGAGGTTGGAGTGGAGGGGATTGCCAGGTGTTGGGGCCTCTGTAGCCCCCTGCCTGTGGTTCCTAGGGGGCTGGGTGCTCTGTCCTGTCTCCCCACAGAGCTTCCTGGCTGTTCCAGTCCCTGTGAACAAGGTAGAAGCTTCCAGGAAGGGCTGCATGAGTGCATTACAGGGGGTGAGGAAAAATTAAGTTAGTGAGCTAATTTACTTCACATTGAGCATGGAATTAACAGGCATTCTGCTCTATTAATTGCCCATTGTGCAGTGGCTCTGTTTCCCTTTCCCCTACCCAGGAACTGACAGGTGTTTACTAGAGGCGCACCAATACATTGGTCTCATATTGGATTAGCACTGATATAAGGACAATTGAGAGCATCGGCAATCAGTGCTTTTTGGCTAATGTGGCTGATAAATTCCCCATCTATCTATGTAGCCACAGTGCAGCACACAGGTGGCCAGGAGTGCAGCTCAACAGCGCAGAGAGCAGCTGGGTCCAGCTGGTAAGTCTCTTGGGGAATGGGCAAAGGTGAAAGATGGGGCCTGGGTGGGGGCAGATTGAAGCCTGCACCATGAGGGAGGGAGTGGGGCTGGGGCATGTGCAGGTGCTGCACAACCAGGGCAGGGCACAGGATGGAGGTGCAAATGGGTCATCTCGGGGCGTGAGGATGGGGTGGTGGCTCCCTCTGCTGCACGCATCCCAGGAGGTCCTGGCTGGGGCCAGGGGCAATGCTAAGCTCTACCTGGTGGGCGGGCCTGGGCTGAGCTGCACTTGGGGTGGGTGGTGGCAGTACTCGGGGGGGGGGGGGGAAGCGGGAGGCTGCAGCCACCTCAAAATTCAGTATAGCCCTCCTCCAACTGCTGCTGCTGCCTGCCCTGTGTGCAGCTTGGTCCATCCCCCACCCCCAGGAAGATCCCAGTGCCACCCTGGCCCCAGCTTGCAGCAGCAGCCTGCCTTCACCCAATGCACAGATTTGGGGGGGGCACATGCCCCCATGCCCTCCTGGGGTGCGCACAGCAGTGGGAGTTCCCCCACTGAGAGGGGGAACTCTTTGAGCTGCTCATGGCTCCATCCCATGCCCCACCCTGCCCAGGCTGGGCCATGCCTGCCCCAGCCCCACTCCTTCCCTCACCGTGAGAGCCTCAATCTGCCCCATTCATGCCCTGTTCCTCCCCTACTTCTTTCCCCACAACAGACTTACCAGCTAGACGCTGTTCTCCATGCTGCATACTGGAATCGGAGTGGTATCAGCCGACATGACTCATTAAAAATCGGCCATCAGTATCGACCAAAATCTCTATCGGTGCACCCCTAGTGTTTACTTTTACAGGCACAATCACCCAGCCACCTCAAGCAGTGGGCCACAAAACCCCCGTGCCCAGAGCCTGGCTACTGACCCCTCCACTCCAAATAAGCCTGGGACTAAGCCCAGGGTCCCAACTAGGGAAATGAAACAGACACAGAGGCTTTCTGCTTCTCTACCCTTGTTGACCATGGTCTCTGTAGGCAATAGATTTTTGGGCAGTAGAGTCCTGATTTTATCTCAGAGCATCTCTATTGCTCTCTGTGGATTTGGGGGGGCAGAGTGAAGAGTAGTGCAGTTTGGAGGACTGAGCAGATACTAGGCATGGGATGCTTTGTGTTCACACATAATGTTGAACCAGTTCAAGGAAGACAAACTCAAAATAGTACTTGATTTTCCCAATGTGTTTTTGAAATGTTCCAGAAATTTCAAGTCAGTGTGAAGTGGCCTGCACATCTAAACTCTTGGTGTTTAAAATGTATTTAGAAAGTTCTGAGTGTTATGTCTGTCCACACCTTGAAAGATGTGAGGAAGATTTGCTTATAGTCAACTGTCCACAACAATGGCTTTTACAGTGTAGACTGTAGGCCACTGAGTGGCCTGTATCACTTTCTGGTGGTTCCCAGAGAGATAGTTGGTACTGTGATCTCTTCATTTCCTGCTGCCAAATCATACTGAAAGACTTCTAAAACACATTTCTTTGCTACTAGTTCTCTTGTACTGAAACAATTGCTGGCTTTTGTTATTTCTAACGGGAGAAGCAATTGGTCTGCACAATTGGAAATGGCAGGGAAAGATGGCCATAAGGCACTCTTCCTATTGAGATGAAACGTCCTTGGTGAAAAGCTCTGCAAAACAACTTTCAGTATTGTCATTATATTTGAATAATAATGAATACCAACATTTGGGAGCTGATTTTATAATGTAATTTCTCCCCCCTTCCCTTCCTTCCTTTATTTTTACGAATTATTTGGTAGCTAATGAACTATATTATTCTGTTTTGCATGATGACATTTCCATGCCATTCTTTATAGCAGTTAAGGGAGACTGAATGAATGGGATGTGCAAAAAGGAAATAGGTATAGTAAAACAACATTTGGTTTGGAACATTTTCAGAATTTCAGTGTCCCAGGTGCAGAAATATTTATTTCCATAGGCTTCTAGTAGTTCTGAATGTTGCAATGGACATAGATCCCTGATAGTCAGCCATTTAATTGTAGGGAGGGTGCTGTCAGCACAGAGATGTGGGAGACATCAACTTGGATTACTGAGAACAACCCTTATTCATTAGGCGGCATTTCATGGAAGCCAAGGGTTACAAGCACTCTAGGTTCCTGATTGTGATGATGACTCATTGCATATGAGCGCTCATCACTTCGGAGGATTCTCCCTCACCTGAAACAGGGGATGGCTCATTCTCATTCACCCACAACCTGGCTATCCTGGCCCATTGGTCCATGCTCAGTTGGAAGTTACTCAGCCATTTAAAATACTTGTAGGAAAACAGCAGCAATTGGCTTTACATTGTCTATCCCTGAGCCAGAACGTGACTCCTAATCTTGTCTTTCATCTAATGCCCTGAACCCATGACTACAACTCCAGATCTTGCCTTGTGCTTTGACACTGATCCTGCTACTGTACCTGTACAGACGGACTCCAGTGTCTCTGCTAGTTTCACTGCAGATCAGGGGGATTATACATTCTCTCAGAACCGCAAACAAGATTTACATGGTTGTGGACAGACCTAGCTAAAATGTACTCAGCTTGTTATTTTTTTTGTTATGTATATTGACATGCATAGGTGTACTAGATAGCTCCAGAAAGAAGCCCTGATTTTTACATGCTGCTTTCTGTAGGCAGGTCTCCCTCCCTCTATCTTTCTCTTCTTTCTAAATTCAATGAGGATTGGTATAAATGTTGGGGAAGGCATGAATAGAGCATCTTACAGGATCATGACCTGTTATTGATATTACAAGGAGGAAAAAGCCAGTAGAGGGGTGGAAGCATGGGGTTGTGAAGAACAGAATAATTTCATTGTAATGCAGCCAATTTTTAGAATATTTATTGAGTTACTGATTGGGCAAAGGTGTTAACTGAGAGAGAGAATCACTATTTACATCTAGTCATTTACTGCAGTTTCTCCTGTTGCTGCTGTTCTTTCAAGCCTAGATCCCTTATCCATTATTTTACATAGTCTGTTCCTGAGGTCAGACTGCAAATACAACATATATTTCTATGTTTCCCGCTATCTTTTGTTTCACCATATAAAAGTCCACAAGGAAATTAATCATTCTGTATACAGAGCACAGTGTGGTGAGCATCTAATAAATAAGGTCCAGGGCCACACACTGAGTGATGAGGACAAAACAAAATATTGAATTGATCCTAAATATGTGAGCATTGTACATCCCATGTGCTGAATGAAGCAGGAGTCATGTGGCAAAAAATATACCAGTAAAAGGCCTTTCTTCCCCCATTTGGCTCCTGGTTGTAGTTTCTGCCAGACCTAGAACTCTCTACTTTCCAACTTCTTGTCAGAGCAAGATCTTTTATTTCCTCACCCCTGCTCCTCCAGTTCCTTCTTCCAGTCTTCTTACCCAGTCAGACCCACTCTCCTTCCAGCCATTCGCTTCTCCATTTCACTCCATCCCTAAGATGTCCAGATTCAGTCACCTCACCCAACCAGTCTCAGGATCTCCAGTTAAGCAGTCCTGTCTGTAGTGGGCCAGTAGGGGGCGCTCCCGTTTTGAGCCGCCCACCTCCCTGCGCCCGACCACCTTCCAGGCTCCGAGTGCCTCCCTTGGGGCGCCTCGTGTCCAGCCGACCCCTTCCCTGGAGCACACCCGCTAGCCTGGGGGTACCGCTGCCACCATCCAAGGCTCTGGACTTATTTCTGGCCCTGTGCACCTTGGA
>JAGPOW010003316.1:39064582-39084067 GCA_030014935.1 Caiman crocodilus
GAAATCCCTGCCCTGAGGGGTTTACCAGCAGCCTCTCAGGCTGGCACAGGGAGAGGTTTCTGGAGAGGGGCACCCAAGGTGGCTTTTCTGCCACACTGTCAACCTCCCCTCTGGCTCCCAGTCACCTTCTCCCTCTAGGTCCAGACTCTGTCTTCAACTTGCCTTCTTAGTATCTCTGTTCCCTGAGTCTGTCTTACCAGATTCCATGTCCCAGTCTAAAATTTTCACTCAGGCTCAGTTCTTTTGCTCTGCTCTGCATTTAAGTTCATTTTCTTCTCCAAGCTGCATGGTTTCCTCTGTGTGTGTGTGTTGGGGTTGTTGGTTGTAGCTGTGTTGGTCTAAGGATACAGGCAGACACGGTTCTTTTGGTAAATTTGATATATTTTATTAGACCAACTAAATAGTTGTAGAAATTGTTCTTTTCAAGCTTTTGAGCACAAACACCCTTCTTCAGGCATAGGGACATCAATAGACTCTCCCTATGCCTGAAGAAGGGTTTTTGTATCTGAAAGCTTGCAAGGGACAATTTCTACAACTATTTAGTTGGTCTAATAAAATATATCACATTTGCCGAAAGAACCTTGTCTCTGCCTGTGTGTGTGTGTGCGCGCACGTGCGTGCGTTGTACATTTAGAGGCAAGAGATAGAAGTTCCCTGCTCTCATTTCCAGCACCTGGATCAATCCTAACACAGAGCAGAGATTGCAGAGAATGACCACCTGACCTCCATAGCCTGAAATAGAATCTTAGAACTCAGAATCAGCTTTGATCTGGCCACTAGAGTTTCTTCTAACTTATCATCCACCATTGATTTAAGTATCAGCACTTATGATTGATATCCATTCTTATAAAATTCTGGATTGTAAAGCTCCTCATTTCTAACTATCAATAAATCCCACTGTCAGACTGGAATCCTGAAGTCCCTGATCTACACTGTACTCTGTAGTGGAAGTGTCCCTTTCTGCTCTGTGGGATTTACATGGTCTCAGGCTGAAAGTAGCTGGGGCTAGTATCTTACAAACAGCACGTTTTAAAAAATAGTTGTTTTATTTACAATGCGCAGAAAAAAGACACTATAAGTAGAGAGAACGTCACTGAAGCATTTAGTTATTCAAAGCAGGATTTACATTCTATAAACTGGTGTTCTAAATAATAATTGGTTCGAATTGAAACAACATCTCAGAAAGCAACAACCAAGTCTTCAAAAACACAAACGATAGGAATATTAAAAATAGTTTACATACCGTGTTTATTCCCAAGGATAGTTATTGAAACAAAGCTGACAGATTAACAGGTAAATTTGCTACCAGCTTTCTGCTTCCTTTTAAAATATTATTTATTTTTGTCAGATGAAGATTCTTTTGGAGAATGAAAATTATTCTTTTCATGTGCAAGTTGCATTGGATATGTAAATGTGGCCAATTTATGGGATAGCAGACAGAGTGTCTTGTGTCATCTTAAACTTTATTATGGTAGAAATTACCTTAAGATTTGATCTTCTCTTTGCTCTTAGTGAAATGGAAGATTAAAGTAATACGTTGCTATTACATATTCTAAGTGGATTTAATGTTTAATTAAAGTGTTTTGGGATATTGTAGAAAATTCCTCAGTTCTCCATTTTTGTCCTTGACATTTTTAAATTCAGTATTTGTATATTTTGCCCTCTAAAAGAGTCATTGTACATTTATTTGGCTTCCTGACTTGCCTTGTACTCCTCCTCTGGGCTATCCTGCTCTCCCCTCATCAGCCATTCTGAGACATTAAATGTTTAATCGATGTGGTAATGATGCCAAGTGCTTCAGCACTGTGCCATTGCTCTCCTGATGCCTGCCCTTTTTGTAATGATTTGACTTAATATTGCCATGCCTTTTCAAATTCTATGTGAGTTTAGACCTGTCTTGTGCCACATTTTCAAATGCTTATTCTGGGAGCAATTTGAGCATATGGTCAAGACAGCATGCTGTGGGAATCTCTGTATGTGTCTTATTTGTTTTAGGGATTTATAACAGACTGAAGAGAACGTTCATGGTGAAAAGGTAAACCATTTTTACCCAGATTGTTAAAATGAGAGGTTATCAACCATTTGCAGTAGAAACCAAGCATTCCCTAATCAGGAAAACTGCATTATCAGAAGAAAAACCATGGATGTGTACCCTATACCACTTCCATGGAGCCACAGATAAGAGCATCATCTGATTGTTGCTAATGTGTCTTTCTGCCCAGGGCTCAAATTACACTTTGACTCTTGGTGGGGGTCTGGAAAAAAATTAAACAGGTTCACTGATTAACAAGTCCACCTAAGTGAAGGAGCAACCTGATTGGAGATGAGGTTATGATTTTCAACTCTTACAAGGGGGGGAAGTCATCTCTTATGGGAGCCCCCCCCCCCCTTGAGGTCCCCCTTCATTTGCACCCTGTTTCTGCCACCATGTAGCTTTGGGGCCAGTATTACTGAGACTGCTGGGGCACCCTTGGCACTTCTAAATCCGCCTTATGGAGATCCAAGTACTTTGTCAGATGTTCACAGTGAAAAAAGTGAATATCTGAAGAAGTGTGAATAACTGAATAACTTCCCTCTTGCAGTAGCTGAGATTCTGTCTTCTCAAACTGTCTAACAGTAAACTGTTTGAAGGGGGAGCTGAAGTGACCTCTTCTCCCTGCTTAGTAGCTGAGTGGTGTGACCAGGCAGAGGAAACTGGTGATAGCCCAAAAGAGTTTGATGCTGAGGATGGGGCAGGGCATCTTCCATAATCTTGATTATGATCCTAGCTGGTCTCTGGTCAGAAAAATGAGAGAGGGTGAAAGTCAGAGAATGAGAGAGAGGACAGAAAAAGAATGGATGGAAAGATGCTGAGAGAAAAATGATGCAGGGAAGGATTTTAATGGATGGTAAAACACTGAAACAGACTGAGAAAGGTAGGCCTAGAGGGGAAAAAATGTACAGGGATGAGAACAAATCATTAGCAGTAAAATAGGATTGTGTTACACTCAGTTTTCGATAAAGCACTATAGACAGGATGTTTTGTAGAAAGCTGTATGAATATAGCCCCAAGAACATGGTGTTTCACTCTGTAATTAATATAGTATGTTGGAAAACATCTTGCTCTTGGCGAGTTAAATATTGGGCATATACTTTTTTTGCAGGTTTAGCTTGAAGTGACTTAAATGTTTACACAAAATTACCATACATATTCCCAACTCTCACAGTTGAAGATAGATTCTTAGTTGTCTTTGTTTTGAATTTAGAAACAGTTTTGAATAGGAAGAGCACACACCAACTGCAGCCTGACAAAGGGTATTTAAACCCGAAAGCTTGCAAAGAATAATTTTTCCAACTATTTGAGTTGGTCTAATAAAAGATAGCATATTTACCCAAGGAACCTTGTCTGCCGATGTACTTAGACCAATACCACTACAACCTATACCCCTATAGTTCTGAATATTGTCACCCTTGCTACAAATGTGAAGTGGGCAGTGATCAATTCAGCAGGGAGGGAGGGGGGAGGGGGAAAGCACCGAGCTGCTGGCTGTGCTTTGCCTGGCCTGAGCTGGAGGAGGGAGTGTGTATCAGAGCCCCCCTGCCTCCAGCTGGGGTACTGGGGGAAGCCAGGCCAGACCCATGAAGCAAGGGGCTCCATTCCACTCCCTGCCCCCTCCAGCTCAGGCCAGGCAAGCTGTCAGCGCATGTTTCTCCTTTTCGTGTCTCTACTTTGCTCGGCCTGAGTTGGATGGGGGCGGCAGGTGTGGAACAGAGCCCCTCACCTCATGGTCCCACCCCAGCTCTCCTCAGTAGGGGAGGGTGGGAAGGCTGTCAGGCAGGGGGCTCCAGTCCACTTCACCTCTCCAGCTCAGGCTGGGCAAAGCCTGTTGGCTTCCCCCTTCCCCCTCCTCTTTCCTTCCTTACTGATAGCCCTGGGGGCTGGGCAAAGCTGCATCAGCCAAGTTCCCCAGTGCGTGAAAAATTCACCCAAGGGAACACAAGTTCCCTAAGGTACTCTATAGCAGACCACCTTTATTTAATAGCTCATCTGAGGGAGGGTTAATTTTTCATGTGATCGGCCATTTTAAAGCACTGTACAGCTGAGCATATGTGTCATAGCATTGCTGTACAGTGCTTTCAGGGACCTGATCACATGACAAATGTAACTCGTGTAAGCACCCTATAGGTGTCATTTCCTTTCATATGAAGGGGAAAGAAGCTAGACATATGATGTGAGCCTTGGTTGGTCTATTATTTGCATTTTCATACACAAGTGTAACTCTCTCTGAGCATGGGAGATGCATGCATATACAGAAGAAAGAAAAGTCCCAACTCTGAAGAGTATGAACTTCCATTAGCAAAAGCATGAACTGTGCTCTTTTTCAGTAGGATTCAGAAGTCTGAAAGAGATTTAGCCCTTGGTGTGGAAGCATGTGGAGAGAAATTATCTCTTGAAAGGCATTGGCAGACTTTTGCCCTCTTGCAATGGGAGCACTTAATGAGGTTTATTTATCAATCAGTCACATTTCTGGAGCAGCTTAGCACATATTGTAACAGTCATTTCATGCAGATCAAACATCCAAGATAATGACTGAGGTTCACAGAACATAAGAAAAGTTGCTTGATGCTCTATGGCACAAAATGATAGAAAGTGTTTTGATCACATGAAAGAAAATAATGAAGAGAGGGAGAAGGGAGCAAGGGGAGAACCTTGAATAGTTAAAGTCATTCCACTATTGTTTTTCCAAACCACTAACTAAGTCCAATATGGATGTTTCATTTCAAATAACTTTTCTTTCTTGTGGAGCAGAATTTGCGATCCGACAGCACACCAGCACACCGGAACCAAATGAGTAATTTTGCTTCAGATCAGTGCTTTAACACTCTTGGGGTTAAATGTTTTATGCTGGTTATGCTATTAAATCATTTAACACCTCAATTTATCAGTAAGCCCCAAATGGAAGTCTTGGAAGACTTCTCATTTCAATAACAATTTTAGATCACTGAGGGTGACAGTGAGGGGGGTGGCGAAGGGATCTTTTCTGTTCAGTAACCAGCCAGCATCTGAGCAAGTGGAGCTTGCCTGGAGCAAAAACAAAGCAAGCATTAGTTTGGGTGCCAATTCCACTTTCTAGCTCAGGCTCCAGGGCAGACTTGGCTTCCTCTCAGCACTGGGACTAGACTGTTGGTAACAATTCATTAAGTGCTACTCTCTCTTAAAGACCTCTGGTACTGCCCTGTGGTATTTAAGGATAGAAACTATCCTTTTCTGACAGCTTTGTGCTCTGTGTTGCTTTGCACAAAGCAAATCATTAGACTCGTCCTCTTATGCGTGTGAATACAAGTGCTATTTTCCTGCCCTCCAACACCTGTAAGCCATGTAACGAAGTACAAGATGGGGTCCAAGGGAGCTGTGTGTCTGAAGTTCATCCTTATGTGCTTATATGGGATGTTGACTCTACAGAATACAATTGCCCCCATGGCAGCCGGTAATTATTTCCTTGGGTGATGGGCTACTAATGTAAACATATGAGATAAAAAGGTGTGTCTGCTGTCACCTGACCAATGATCTTTTCTTTTAGCTCCCAAACCTCATTACTTCCTACTAGCTATGACTTTCTGGCTGTGGTTTTTTTTTGTTTTGTTTTTGGTTTCTTTAAAGAAAAACTATGATGCAAATTGACATAATTCATTGGGATCCATATGAATATAATCCAGGAAAATGAGTGCACTGTATTGAATACATGCAAATCACAAAGGAGGCAAACAGGGTGAAGAGCCCATTGCCTTTCTCATCATCAACCTTTCTAATTTCTGAGGAATACCCAAGTGCCTGCTTCACCTCCTATTGCACAGCTGCCTGTGTGGGATGGTGTATGTATGGTGATCACAGGGCTGGATCAGGACCTGGCTTTTTATCTAAAAGAAATAGCTAACTTTCTAATATCTAAACAGTTGTATGTATTCCAAACTGCTGTTTGTAAAGACTGTTTATGTCTCTTGTTCAACATTTTCATTAGTTTAGGGACACTTCTTCAGCCTTGAATTGTAAAGGAAGTACAATGTTGTAACTAAGATTTTGAAATCCTCTGGACTGTGGTTTAGCTTGTGTATAGATACTGTGAAAGATGCAGGCTTTTGCTTACTTGTCTAACACAACCAAAAGTATGTATCTTGTGGAAGTAATGCTCTTTAGAATAAAATAGCTATGTCAAAAATTAGGACAGGGACTACTTTGTCTAAATTTCCTATGTAGAATTAGAGTGGAGATAGTTACAAAATACACTGATCCTTTCAAAATGGAAGATAATTTGCTTGATAGATATTTCCTCTCAATTCTGGAATCTTATACTTTTATACCAGGAGCTCTTTTTCAACCCACCATGCAAGCTGCATTTATTAAAATTGAATTCTTTGTTATACAAATCATGATGGCAATGTCTTGATGTAATAAATGTTACCCAAGCAATGTCAAGCTATATTCTACTCTCTGGAGGGGTGAGAGTTATAAAGAAGCCACAACAAGTATTTTCACATGTAAGCAGCCAAGCCTGACAGCTAATGAAATGACTAAGGCACTAGGCTGCAAAATTCTTAGAGTAATTTTAACCGCACTTTAAATTAAAAAAAGTGCATGAATAGTGATGCACATGACATGTTTTTGCTCTGCCGACCAGGCAGAAACGTGTAGAGATTGCTAATGCAATGCTTCTGTTTTAGTTATTAGAGAATATTACTATCTATTATTTAGATAGTTCTATGTGTTTGTATACACCATGTAGGTGTCTCCTGAGTATAAACATTTATCCTTAAAAACTCTTATTTTATGCGGGAGGAAGGGGTGGGGGATGTATCCCTAAGCCATGAGCTCTGTGTATACCCCTCTCTTCCTCAACTTCCCTTTTTCCTTTTCTTTCCTTTTCAGGTTGTCAGCACTCACAAAACTATTTTGGGAAGATCAGAGGAAGTGAGATGTGACAGGATTGTTGTTGAAAGGTGTTAATATCTGTCATCACTTTGTTCTTTGATGCATAAATAATTACAGATGTGGCTGAAGCCTGTAGCTTTCCCAGCCAGATGCCTTGTCCCCCATTTCTTCCTTTTTTAGATTTCTTCCAATTTTCATCAAAATCAGTAAGATTCCTCCCACCTTTGTCTACATCAGAGATTCTCAAACTGTGGTCCATGGACCAGCACTGGTCCGTCAGCTCCATTCAGGTAGGCCACAGAAAGGTTGTGGAACAATTGAGAATATCTGTACTTGTAAGGTAAGACCACTGATATTAAAATATGAGTTGTGTGCTTTGATTTGTAGAACAAAAAACAGTTTATTAAATGGTCTGCTGAGACCCTCAGCAATTTTCAAGTGGTCTACAAAAAAAAAAGTTTGAAAACCACTGGTCTAGAGCACTCTCTGAAATTGGATGAAGCATCCAAAAATGATCACATTCCAAACAGACGGACAGACAGACCTGGAAGTGGCACCAAAGTCTGAGAGACATTATTTTATTGGGCTAACTAAAAAGCCTAAAACTTTTTTAAAAGGACTCAGAATGATATTGAGTTGTGGTTTGAACGCTCTCTTTACTGCAAAATCTATTCCTGAAAGGTTCCTGGAATTGAATAATTTTCTTTCAATGTGTTTTTGGTCATTAATGTAATAACACAATTGAAGTACCTATGAGAAAGAGCTGTAGATCATTCAGCAAGCCAACACTTCATTGCTGGATTTCATGCCAGCAATTGATCCTGCAGTAAACATCGCCCATTTATCAGTAAGACATGCTCCAGCAACTGTTTGTTTTCAATTTCTTTACTGCTTATTGCATTATAAAAAATATTCAAACCCTAATGTATAAAGCTTGGCTTTGCCATTAATCATGCCAAACAGATTCTGATTTGAATCCTTATTAATGGAACTGGAACAAAACATTTGTATTTAAAGTTCAATTTAGAAATATCATAGCAAAATGGCAACAGCATCTACTTATGAATGTGCTGAAAGTACTTTATTTCCTTTTCATTTCTTCACTCTGCTCAGGCTCATTCTTCATCTCATTAAATCATCGGTCCAACAAAAACAACAACAACAACAAAAACATGCAAAATAAGCCTCTACATAATCCAGCTAGCATTACAATGTCCCTTACTACTGATTCTAGAAATGTTATGATATTTTGTAAAACATCTTCTGAATTGTATCAGGGAATAGAAAATGTGGCTTGTACTTCCATGAAGAAAGGCTACAATAAAGTTGATTGTTAAGAAACACTAATGGCTATTGCAAGACCACACTTAATCCTGGTTAGTTAAAGGTTCCCATTAGTCTATGCTGTGTAGAGGGTGGGGAAAAGAAAGAATTGGTTTCTGAAGGATAATAATTTGCTCTCTTCTGTATTACACTTGGGTAGATTTAATTCATTTCCTTAAATAGCTCCTGATCGCTGAGGTTGAGTTTTTACCTAAGGGGCTTGGCTGATGCATAAATTCAGAAAATATGAGAACACAGCTAATCTAATCCTAATAAAAACAAGTAAATGGAAAAGAGAACAGGTGTGAGAGCCTCACAGAGAGCTTGTAGCCTTCTCTAGGACTTGGACATATATGACTTGTTAAGGCTGGTATAAATGACACTGGTTTAGTACACTAGTTACACAAGTCTAGAGAGGACAAATATCTATTAGGGCTGTGTGAAGCTTCAGTCCCTGATTTGATAGGCAGAGATTTGGCCCGATTCAGTGGCCAAATCTCCAAATCCAAATTGAATTGAAGGACCCTTTAATCTCTCCAAATCGAATTGGAATCTTTGGAAAGATTTGGAGATTTGGACATAGACACAGCTTTAAGTGTTTTTTCTACATACCTCTAGATGGCAGGGAGCTCATGAATGCTGCAATGCTGGGGTGCATGGAGTGTCCCCCAGAAGCATTGTGGGGCTCCCCACTGCGCTTGGCAGCAGACCAAGAAGTGAACCAGAAGCATTTCAAGTCTGCTGAACAGCATGCAGGTCCCCTCTCTTCCTCACCACACCTTGCCTGGCTTGGCAACTGGTGCCTCCTGGGTCGGGGGGGCACCCAAGGTCTCCCTGCAGCTGATTGCCAAGCTGAGGAGGCATGGGGGGCCCCCAGCATGTTCCCGGGTGGACCTGGAAGTAGACCAGAAGTACTTCCAGTCCACTTCCACGTTCATTGCTGAGCACATGGAGGGCCCTCCTGCACTCCTGTGGGACACTCCATCCATCCCAGCATCACAGTGTTCACAAGCCACACTGGTACCTTGAGGTATGTAGAAAAAACATTTAAAGCTGTGTCTATGTCTGAATCACTGATTCTCTGAATCAGCATCAAATCTTCAGATTCAGATTTGGCCAAATTGAATCAGGGACAGTGATCCAAATCAACAAATCGAATCACTGTCCCTGATTTGGGCTGAATCCAAATCAAATAGGGCCCACTTTGTACACCCTGTGAGTACTTGATCCCTGTGACAGAGCTGAGCAGGGTACAGCCATGCACACCTGGTAAATCTTGCAATAGATAAGGTCTTATGTTTTTGTGTGGTGGAAACATCAGTTTTCAGATGATTTGGAAGAAGCTGGAATACTGAGGGACAATAGTATGTAGCTTTTAATTAAGAAGATAAAACCTAGGACGTGTACTCTGTTATGTTCTCTGTTAGAGGTTCTAATTCTATAATGAAAACACCTAGGTGGGTCTGCTGGCTTACATAAATTTGTAGTGTAGCAGTAGTTAGTTTTTTTTTGTGTTACAGATTCATCAATTACACGGCTGAAGTCACAATGATGTAAATCATAAGGTACCTTAGAGCAAAGTTTGATTTCAGTCTCATCTGTTTGCTGCCTTAATGCTGAAGTGATATTTCCAAGAGATTGATATGTCTGCTCATATGAATGACACATTTCACCTGACTGCCAAGTAGGCAATAATAGTTGGAAGAAAAAAGATCTGCTTTCCTTCATAAACGTTTCTTACTTATGAGTTGGCAGTTATCTAAACTATCATCTGCTCCTATAAAAATGTTCTGCTCTTCTAGTGCTGTAGAATGAGGATGGGCAGTGTATGTGTGGGCGGGGTAGGGAGACACAGAGGATGCATTTGTGGGACACAGTGAATACCTGTTAATGAGATTGGAAACCAGTGCTAGGCTATAAAGTCTGCATCCTGAATACCCTTGCGATGCTCTTTCCAAACGGTCTTTAAAGTAGCCCTCTCTTCTATAATACCGGCTCTGAAACACCAGCACAGCTCACCTGTACCTAAAGAGTTGTTTCGAATATAACGTAAAAATCACTTTAGGACATTTCCCAAGGAAAGCACTAAAAGCAGCTTTTCTGTATGTGCTCTTTCATGATTAGTTCCAGGCAGTTTGGCATATCCCTGGGGGCTCTGTACAGCAAAAACATGATATTCTGTAACTTTGGCCTAAGGGGATCTGCATGTCTATAAACTACTTTGGGATTTCACCCAGAATGAAGGACCAAGGTAACGTGTTTTCATGGCAGGGTGATCCTATGCCTCTTCAAATTTTATCTGTCTCTTCTGCATCAACTTGGATTACCAGACAGGAGAAAACATGTCTGTCACAAATACGCACATAAATTTGCCCACTCCTAATATTAGGGGTGAATTGAGCGAGTGTAGAGAAGCTTGCTACGTCCTTGCAAGCATTAAGGGCAGAATCCTCAATTATAAGATTATCAGACATTTCCATTCACCTGCCTACAAATTAAAGGGACATAATATTACTGTATTATTTAACAAAGTGTTCAACAAAGGCAGCTTCCAAAGTGAATTGGAGCTTGGGGTTTTTAGGTTTTTTTTGAGGGAGACAGGATGGGTGTTTTGCTTGTGGCGTTTGTAAATGCACATTTAACAACTTATAGGGAATAATTAGGGGGAGCTGCCCCTTTCCTAAGGATTTATTCCACACTCTTGCCTTCTTGTGGAATTGGAAGACATCTTCCTTTTCACATCCTTAAAGCCAGTTGCAGTATGCTTCTGTGAAATGGGGCAATTCTTCAGGGATACCCAGAAGAGGAAGACTCAGAAAGGCTCTGATGTTTCTTTGTGCAGAATGTATCTTTATCTGACTAGGCAGTATCGGCTTATGGGGCATATTTATATATACCATAGTGGGGTAGAGGTGAGATTTCATTGTAGTCTGAGGCATTTCCATCAGCAGTTTCCCTGGACATGTTTATAAGGTAGTATCTCTAAGAAGAGGAATGATCATGGGCCAAAGTAGAATATCTGGAACCTGGAGTTCTACATTTTATTACCATGATGTCCACAGATACCTTATGTAGCCTGGAGTGAGTCTCATATGCAACATTTTTGACAAGTGGCTGCTGATACTGGTTATCTCCATTTTTAGATGACCTAATGCAGACCCCTAAATGTCTCCAGTAGAACCCTTAAACATAGCTGAGATGTTTTAAAATGTGGGCCTCTGTTTATACCTCCAAAGTATAATACTTCCTCATCTCACTAGTGTGATGGGACTGTATTCAGTAATGTTTGTGAGGAACGTATATATAATAAATACATATTTATAAATAATATAAAGAAATAAATATAGATAAGCATATTTATTTAGGTATATACATATGTATCTATAAACATAAAATAAATATAAAAACCTATAAGGCTATATGATAAAAATCAAAGCAAGTTCTCATTGCTTGTTGTTTTCTGAATAAATTGGCTATTTTTTTCTTGGGTATTTAAGGATGTATTATTATGGCTAAGCAAATATGAATACAGAATAACATAGAAACTTTGACATAGACCTAGAGCTAAAGCTGGAGGTAATTCTGCCCTTAATCCACACTGTCATGCCCTGTGGTAACATTGCTTGTCAGCCAGAAGTCTAATACTCTGTTTACATTTTCAAAAGGCTGCCACTATGAGTGGCAATGAACAGAAGAACAAGCCAGGCTGGGCACAGTTTCACTGCAGAATGTACTGTGCTTTTTATTTAAAGCCAACAATTAAGAGATTGTCTTAGGTTATAATTATGATGACATTTCTATTTTACTTAGGGTGGGTGTACAAGAACAGGTTGTTTATGGACCAAGGAATTCAATACCCTGGTACATTTATTTAAGTAGCCTGAGACAAGAGAAGAAAATATGTGAATTTTTAAGTGCTTAGTTTTGTTTTTTAACTATAATATTTATTGGCATAGATAGCTTTCAACTATAGTGTTAACTGGGAAATTTAACTTCAGGGTCATGAGGTTATTTAGATAACATTCTTGAGTTTTCAATATATCTTTAGGGGGAGATTTTAAATGAATAAAGAGTAATTGGATGCTTAATTTCTTTTTTTATCAATCCCTTGAAAATTTTTTTAGATGTGATCCATTTCATGCAGTACATGCATATGTTTATGTGTACATAAATAGGGACAGATCTTTTTCCACCTATCAGACATCTCTAAACCTATAGTGGCGGATGCCGGAGTAGGCACTGATAGGGGATAGATTATTAGATGCATCTAGTTCAGTGCTCTCTCTCTCTAGTATTTACTTCTGCCAATGTTGGAGACAGGATATGGGGCTACATGGAGTATGGCATTCCTTGGGTGCATCCTGACAAGTGTGCATGTGCAGGACCATGGCATTTGCCATGGCACAAATAGCAGCAGCACCGGTGCATAACAAAGTGACCTGAGTGGGATAGGGGAGGCAGCTGCCTTACCTGGGGTCCTGTGGGCAACCAAGCCAGCCACTCAAAGTCTGACCAGCAGCCAGAGCTCTGGCTAGCCAGGCTCCCTTACCAGCAGCACATGCTGATGCCAGAGACAACTCGAGCAGGGTGCAGGGCCCGAGGAAAATTAGCTTCTGTGGGGCCCTGCCCCTGACATGAGGAAACCAGCAGCAGATTTGGCAATGGGGGTGGGGGAAGGGTGTGTGTGTGCCAAGTGGCTAGATGTAAAGCCGGCAGCAGCGAGGAGTCACCATGGCTGCTTTGCCTGGCTCCACGGGGCCCACGGCAGTCACCCTGATTTGTCCTGTCCCTAGGGATGGCCCTGGCTGCTTCCATGAATGCTGCACTGCTTTTTTCAGCTGTGTTACATTTTGACACCAGGATATCCTGATGTTAAAAAGAACTGCCACAGTGCAAATTAGCAACATGGCTACTAGGTGCATGTGCACCACATATGTTTTGTGGAGTCTCAAACCACACAGACGCACATGTTGAGACACTCCTTATGTTCTTAAGTATGATTTTATTTCACCCTGTTTGAGTCCCTGAAAATCCATTAATGCATATACTTCTGTAACGTGCTGTTGTTTTAGGCCAGGGACAGACATTCAAAAAGCTTGAGCCTGAATTAATTCAAGCTTTCCAGGTTAGTCTAACCTGGCTAGATTAAATTAGTTTTGTAACCAGACAGACATCCCAGAAAGGCAGGCATATATGCCTTGAGTGGCTCAGGCTAGAAGCCAGGGGGGGTGCTTAGCCCTTTCAGCTCAGCCCTCTCTTCCCTTGCACAGGGTTGAGTTGAGGGGTGTGTGGCCAGGCCCTGGCAAGACACTGATTAGGGAGGGGTCCCCTCTTGCCCTTTTGAGCATTTATCAGCTCTGTTATCAGCATTTAACATCCCATCAGAAAACAAAGCCTCACTCATTACAAGCTCTTCTTAAATAGCTTTTCCCAAAGGAAAATGCATACCAGCCTCTGGCTTCTTTACTATTCATTCCATTCAGGAAGAGCCCACACCAACTGCAGATGCTTCTTCAGCTTTTGATTGCCTCCAAAAAGCCTTAAGTGACTGGGACAGACATTGCATAAACTGGTTTGACCCAAATTAGTTAAGTCTGTTACTACATTCAATCCGATTTTATCTCAAACTGATTTCAGCCATTTTTAAACTGGTTTATGTGCACTGAACATCAGTTCTGTTAGAGGTTTAAACCAGTTTTTGATCACTTAAACTGCTTTATGTGCAATGATTGTCCTTAGCCTTAGTCTCTAGACTCCATTACAGAAAGGGAACAAAGTAGAGGACCCACGTACCTTTTGTGTTTTCATGGACTATGTTAGGCCAGAATAGGATTGCATAGATACCTCATAAGTAGAAGAGGATGTGGCTCACACTTTCTTTATGCATGTAATAATATTTAGCTTTCCAAATGAAGTTACTATCATTATCTGATCATACCACATGTGGAAATGGAAACAGTGGATGATCAAACCGACTTGTGCAAATTTGTATAGAAACCCAGTGCCAGTGGCAGAGACAGGAATGGAATGTGTGGCAAATGTTCACTTCTTATGGTCTTTTACTTCTCTATAGTTCAATTACTCATCTGTAAGATAAGGATAATAATATCTTGTTTCCAGGAATATTGTAAGGTGTAATTATCCTATGTTTGCAAACTGTGTTGAAATCTGCAGATGAAAGATGGTACGTGAATACCAAGAAGTATTATTACTTGTCAATAGCAGAAAGAGCTTCAGGCAGCATCATGTCAACATTGTTCCTGTCTTCAAGCTCCCACTTGTCATTGTTGCATTTTATATTACCAATATAAATTATATTTTATATTTAGGGAAATGGCATGTAATTAATAGAAGGATGATATATTTTTTAATCCTTATATTAGTCCCATACATGGATGAAATTCAACTGTGCAAACTCAGTTTGCTCAGGACTTTTATACCATGTGTTTTCCACTTGGACAAATTCTGAGTTTCAGTGGAACTGCATGGTGCAGAGGCCTTGAACCAACTTTCTGCAATGTAATTTAATTCAGCATGTGACAGCCTACAAGCAGGTACACTTTCTGTTAGGTATTTTCTCTACAGCTGCAGGCAGAGACCTGAAGTAACTTGTTCAGCAATGTATAAAAAGGAGTCTTACCATGCTAGCACAAGGCACTACTTAGGCTACTTCATCCTATAACTGCAGCTCATGTGGACATACCCAAGTTGGCTTGAAACTAGCTTCCTTGTATCCCAAAGACCAGTACAAGTTAACTACCAGAACATTTATTTAGCTCCTCAGGCAGACCTTGCAGCCTATGCTGAGTTCCGGCAGTAACAGCTAGTCTAATGATCTTGCTCGTTTAAAGCTAGCTTAGGTGTGTCTATATGAGCTAGTCACAAGAGTGACTGCAACATAATAGTATCTTTAGGTGCCAGAAAAGCAATAGGTCTTAGAAGGTAGTTTAGAACAGTGGTTGGGAGCTTCTTGGAACTATAGTCTGGGACAACCTAGCTCAGGTCCAAGGCAATCCGTGTTCCTACCTGGATTCTCTGCTACAGTTCTCTTGCTGCTGCTTCATCAACCTGGTCCTTGTGCAGGCAAAGTCCCCTACTTCCAAACCACTGCCAAAGACCCCACAGCTGATATACCATTGAAGCCACCTGTACTCTGTGGGTTGGATCCAGCTGGCAGTCCATATATTACCAACTAAAGGTTAGAATACTGATAGTCATGTATAGTTTGTAATTCCCAACCAGATAAAAGTTACACTGACACTTTCCCAGCTAATTTCTAAGAAATAGAGATGGGGATCTTACATGGTTTTCATGTAATGAAATGGTTTTCATTTCTCCAAAATAGAGGCCTTGTAACCAATGTCAGAAAATTTTTTTTTCTTTTTTTGTAAATTGTTATCTCTAATATGGCCTGTAGCTATTTAGACAGGCAATATACAATTTAAAAACAATGAATGATTTCCCCTCCATAGCTAATAGAATGGTCAGATTTCAAATATGTAATTTTTGTTGTTGTTCTGATTTTCTAGACAGCTGCCCAGGGCAATAAATTGCAAGTTACCACCATAACAAGAACTGAATGGTCAATCAACTCAGTGGGTGAGACTTGTGAAAGCCATCTGTGTGAGATTTTATTATTAATAAAGAAATTACTCTGAGCAACCACTAGTATTGTTTAAATATAGTTTCAGAGTATGTTTTATAAATCTTGTATAAGCGTGCATTTTTTCTTTTTCCTTTTTCTGGGTCTTTATTAGAACTTGCAATGTGAAATGTACATAACTGGTGTTGTATTGAATCTTAGAATTTATACCTAGATAACAGCCTGGGGGGAAAAAGTTTCATTTTTATTAAACACCATTTCAAAATTTTCAGAGCAGTTTCAAAAGCTAAAAATATAAGTCTAGCATTCAATGTAAAATTCCATATGGTGAAATATATAAGGTTTTTTCTGCGCAAAATATTGTGATAACATCTAGGGTTGTTTTCTTCCCCCTGTGATTGATGAAAAATATCACCTTTTTTCTCTACTTTGTGCTTTCTATTCAGTAGGTATAGTATGCATACAAGGCTAGGTTTTAATTTGGGGTAGTTTAGCTAATATGTCTCATCAGGAACTATTTTCTGTGTTTATCTGTTGAAGTTTTTGTTCTTGAGGCCCTACACTCCTGATTGACATTCTTTGGATTTCATTCATGCTCATGCTAGTCATCTGTATGAAGAGGAGAACACACTGTTTGAAAGTCTCAGCCTAGAAATCAGGAACGTTTGATGCAATTGTGAATGGGTCATTGGGCAGGTCGAAAGGCAAAGCAGCTTGCAGAAATCAAGCTTTTTTGCATCAAGGAAGTGTCACTACTGCAAAGAGCATTTAATGCTCTAGGTGTGAGCAGCACTGAATGAATAATGTGCTCCATGCAGGGGCAATTATGACAATTTAAGCATATGCATATAGTTCTGCTTGAGAATAAAGGGTATAGCGAGACTTGACCTTCAAATGAGAATATTCTAATTGCTTATTGTGCATTGTGGTTTTAGTGCTGCATTTGATTTTCTGCTCATTGCACACAATGCAAGTTACAGTTTTGGTTATGATATATACTGTCATAAATTCTAGCTGGCTCTTGCAGTGATTGCAACACTGGTAACCATAAGCATTGGCACCAGAAACTGGTGTAGGTAATACTACTTTTGTAGTAGTACTTTTTTTAAAGCGGGGCCTGTGGGATGAAGGGGACTAGTGACAGTCCAACAGCCCCTTAGTTGCAGGCTTGGGGGCAATCTTTGCCAGCTATAACTGATTTAAGAAGCATATTTTAGCACAACTGCACTTTATTTGTAGTAAACACGTTTTCAGTTTCACCTGGTGTTTATTTTTCAGGTAATTTTTGTCATAATTTAGGATTTTGCTTAATGTGGTTTCTTCTCCAGTTGGATAATGCATTCAAGATTAGCTGGGTTTTGGGAAACCTGACATCACTGTGAAGGTAAAGGAACATATTCCCAGAGGCCTTCAATCTGGGGACCCCCAAATGCTGAAGGCCTTCAGGAAGTGACTGGGCCCACTGCCTGAAAGGGAGAAATGACTATGGAGTATGTTGATTTCCATTCTCTAAGATGGAGTAGAAATGATTATCCAGCAGGGTGGGAAGAGTGGAGATGGGGAAAGAATGAACTGATCAAATCAAGGAATCAAGGAAGCGATTCTTCCGTTCTACCTGGCATTGGTGAGACCACAGCTGGAGTAGTGTGTCACATTCTGGGCGCCACCCTTCAACAAGGATGTGGAAAAGCTTGAGAGAGTCCAGAGGAGAGCCACCCATATGATCAGAGACTTGCACAACAAGCCATATGAAGAAAGGCTGAGAGATCTGGGATTCTTCAGCCTGAAGAAGAGAAGGTTGAGAGGGGACTTGGTAGCAGCTTACCACTGCATCAGGGTGTACATCGAGGGCTTGGTGAACAACCGTGTACCAGGGCACCCTTGGGAAAAACCAGGAGTAATGGTCACAAACTCGTGGAAGACCATTTCAGGCTCAACATGAGGAAAAACTCCTTCACAGCTAGGGTGTCCAGACTGGAATAAGCTCCATTCAGAGGTGGTGCAATCGCCTACTCTGTAAAATCTTCAAGAAGAGACTGGTGGTCACCCTGATGGGGTCATTTGGCTCCAGTTGTCTTTTCTGCTTGGTGCCAGAGTCTGGACCCAATGATCTTGCTGGGTTGTTTCCAGCCTACATCCTAAAAATATAGGGGAACACAATTTAATTCATATCTGGGGACAAAATCATTTAAGGTGCAATCTACATCATAAGCCATGACCGTGATTCCTGCTTTGTCTTTAGAAAACAGTGTAGGGGATGTGGGCTTGGTGTCTTGACTATAAATTTCTGTACTACAGCAGAGGATCCTGTAAGGGAAAGTAGATTGACTAAACTTCACGGGAAATTGAATCATTTCCCCTCCACTCAAGATTCTAAGTTGCCTGAGTGCTGGTAGCACATCTGGCTGTCTTGATTTATTGGAAAATACTGTCTGTGGGGATGGAGTGACACAGGAAGGAATGATGGGGAAACAAAGGATGTTGTCCCTTTTCCATCTGTTTTTAGTCTGATTTGACTATAAGGCTTAGTGCACAAAACGTGTTTATGGCTTTGGTTTTTAGGGTGCATTTGTAAAAGAACCATGACCTGAACTAACACTGAGGTAGGAGTGCTTACTGGCAGAACTATTTAGAGAAGGTTGCAGAGTGTCTGCCACTTGTTTTATCCAGTGTTAGTCACATTTGCATAAATACTAAAATCTTACTGTCGCAGGGCACCTTGCTGCCCTGCTTCTAAAGGAGGGAAAACTGCTAAAGAAGGAGCCCTAGCAGTGATTAGGCAGCACAGCTGTGGGTTGTCAGGGCAACTAATGGGGGTCAGCTGACCCAGAGGGGTAGGGCCTGGCCCTTATAAAGCCCAGGGCTGAGGCCAGACCAGCAGTTCCTTGCTGGCAGCTGGAGAGGCAGGAGCTCCTGGAGCACTGCAGGCTGAAGGATGGTGGCTCCAGGTCCTGGGAGCAATGTTGTTGTAGCCGGGCGGCTTTAAGTTAAGTTATAGCCAGGAGGCTTGTGTTTGTTCTGTTGTTGTTTACACCGGTGGTTTGGGTGAGGCTATAAGGGGTTGGAGGAGGCCTCATAGGGGCCCACATGGTATGGGGGCCCTAGCACCAGGGAGGCGCAGCCGAGCACCAGTGAGGGCGCAGCAGCATGGGGGTGCGTAGACCTCAGCCCCAGAGAGGGGGCATTTGGTAGGAAGCCCAAGTTGGGCACAGCAAGCCCCAGGAAGGGGGCAGCACTGAGAGGCCCAAGAAGGGGCAACATTGAGAAGCCCAAGGCCGGGCACTGTGAGTCCCCGGTAGGGGGCTGCATTTACTGGAGAGCCCAAGTTGGGCACAGTAAGCCCCAGGGAGGGGGCAACATTGAGAGGCCCAAGTTTGGGCATTGGGAGTCCCTGACAGGGGGCCGCAGTTATTAGAGAGCCCAAGTTGGGCACAGTGAACCCCAGGAAGGGGGCAACATTGAGAAGCCCCAGAGGGGGGGCGGCAAGCACCAGAAGGAGGGGTGCCAATATTGAGAGGCGAGCCCTGAGAGAGGGCCACGGGATTGAGGAGCCCAAGTAGGGCGAGGACTAGGAAGTCCGGTGGGGGCACAGTAAGCCCCAGAGAGGGGGTAGTATGTGTAAGGAGTCCAAGTTGGACCCGGTAAGCTCCAG